>JAOBAS010000045.1:19930979-19957705 GCA_025311575.1 Elanoides forficatus
TCCACTCCCCTCACTCACTGCGGGTTCCCCTTCTTAAATCTGCTCCCACAGGTGTTACCACTGTCACTGACGGGCTCAGCCTGGGCCAGTGGCGGGTCCCACCTGGAGCTGGGGAAGCTTCTAGAAGCTCCTCACAGGAGCCACACCTGTGGCCACTGACCCGCTACCAAAAAAACCCCACCTCACAAACCCGAAACACCCTTACACTGAAGAAGTATTTTCTGATGTTTAGAGGAAATATCCTGTATTTCAGTTTGTGCCCGTTGCCTCTGGTCCCGTCACTAAGCACCACTGAAAAGAGCCCAGCTCTATCTTTTTTGCACCTTCTCTTCAGGTATTTGTATAAATTGATAAGATCCCCCCTGAGCCTTCTCTTCTCTAAGCTAAGCAGGCTATTTCTATACAATCTTTCTGTCAATATCGTTCTTAAAGATGTTTGCATAAATCTGTTTGTGAAATTTTAATCAATAACAGGGACATTGTACAATATGATCTGCATTGCTCATTTCAACATTGAGTTTTAAACTAGAACTAATTTGAAATGTTACCACTGAGAAGAATTAATTTCCTAAAGGTAATAAACCAAAAATATGTCTCACCTTCAAGTGCAAAAGAAAAAAAATATAAATTGAGAGTCATGCTTGTAACCAATCATCACTAAAATACTGAGAGAAGAGGAGAAAAGGAGTGTTTAATATAACACAGATCAAGGCAACATTTAAAAAAAAAAAAAAAGTGGTCAGAATGAAGGAACAGGTATACTGGGTTAAATTTTAAAATGCCGTCCTGAGGCAGAGAACAGAGAAACCAAATAATATAAAAAGAGAGGGAGTGATATGAATTGTTCCTGAAAACTCTTTAAGAAGGAAGCAGAAATGGGGAGCTTTCAAAATGGAATAACAAGACAAAAGAACCAAGAAAAATAGGAAATGGAGGGAGAAAGGTATATGTACAGAAGGGGAAAGTAACACTCTCCTGATGGAGGTTCCATGTTGGGATATTTTATGAAAAGCAACAATGAATCGTTTATGACGCTGCAATACAAGCTATTGCCGATGTAGGAAGATTAATAGCGAAGGCACACAACTGGGAATCAAGACATACTGTTTCCATTTCTGTTTTTCAGACACTCAAGGCATGATTTTGACCCAGAGATTTGTATATGTGCATCAGTAGTATTTCAATTAGTGCTGGCACTTTTGCATAATTTGCAATACATATTACTAATTTTACAAATGAATGTTAAGCTGATATGTAAGTCATCTAGAAGTTCGGAGCCAGGCTCTTCACAGCAGTGAATGGCAGGAGGACTAGAGAGAATGGACACAAACTGGGAAAAGACAGCTTTTGACTTGATATGAAGAAAATCTTATTCACCATGAGGACTGTCACGCACTGGAACCCGTTGCCCAGAGAAGCTGTCAGTGTCCAGCCTTTGAGGTTTTCAGGACCCAGTAGGATAAAGCTGTGAGCAACCTACTTTGATCTCATAGCTCACCCCACCACTTTCAGCAAGTAATTGGACCAAAGACCTCCCTATGTCCCTTCCAGCCTGAATTATGCTCTAATCCTATGATTCTACCTAAGAGAGAGGTGCAATTTTACCTCTGAGCATTTTGAGCTAACTAAAAGCCTTATGACTGCATTAGGGCAGTGCTGAGCTAAATGTAATACACCCTTTCTTTCAGAAAGGTTTATGAAGTTGGACTCGTTGCCACTCTGATGCAATAAGCTTACAATAAGCTTGGTCAGTTTTCCATAAAAGAAAGTCAGGCTTATGCTTCTTAGAATATCACCTCCAGACAAACCCCTTATACCTCCCTTCTGTACCCATAATATAGGATATTTCATAAGGGTATTGTGAGGATACAGTCTTTATTATATGTGAGATGTTAAATTTCTGTAGTTACAAAGAGCCTCTAATCATAATTATATTAAACAAATCATATTTCAATTTTACCAAGTAATTACATGCCTTATCTGAGAAAAAGCAGACAACTCCATCCAGTTGGACAGGATAAGTCTAGCTAGGAAAATGGGCAGTTAGATGTGACTGCCCTTTGATATTGGAAGGAAGTTAGTATTTTGAAAGAAAAGCATTACAATCCTAACTAGCGTAAAGCGTCAGAGAAGAGGCTGGTAATTTAAGAGAGCCCAAAGATGCCCACAGCAGAGAACAGCTTTAAGCTGAGTTGCATTTCTCTTTTGCTCCCAGAGTCACCCTTTTGTGGTCTCAGGCATATAATACTGGGGAAGGCTCACGGCGTGGCAGGACGAGAAAGATGCTCTTGGGATGTCTTGCTTCCCCTCTGAATTGAGTTCCATCCCAAATGATTTGGTTTCCCGCAGAGATTGCTCTCAGAAATGCTGACCGCCAGCCAGCGCGAGGAGTCCACCTGCCAGTCCAAGCCAACCGGCATCCCATGGGGGAAGCCACAGCTGCCCGCCCTCTGAAGGGGATTTTGCCGGGCGCAGAGGGAACAGTTGCATTCCATCCCCACCGGCGGCCAGCGGTGGGGTCTGCATCGCACTTGACACGCAAGCGTGAAAGTTATCTTTAAACTAAGCAAGTTTACCATGCTGCTGTCTTGGGGCCAACCTGCAGAGAGTCTCTCTAGCCAGGCTAGTAGCAAGTACTGAGTATTCACCTGTGTGCAAAATACTCCAGGCTGCCCAGCCTTTCATGTTCTTCCACATTTCTCTTCCTCTTAGGAATAGGGATCTGAAGAGTTTCTCTTTAATTTTAGCCATTCAGAAGCTAGGCATGTTAGGAAAGCTCCGGAAAGCACTTTTATTTCCAGTGACAATAGGTAGAGCCTAGATACCTATCCTACAGGTAGAAAAAGGAAGTGACCTGAATCTCACACAAAGTACCTTCCCATAATAGTCTAGAAAAATTGTGGCAAACCCAGGAACTGAATGTAGATCATTTAAATTCTTATCCAGTACTTCAGTCACAAGTCTATGTTTTGTTGATGACATGTAATTCAGGAAAAAAACCCTCTTTCTATCATCATTATCCTGTCTTTCAGGAAATCTGGCAATGACAGGCCAGTCTCTCCCCCAAAACTGAGATGGAGTTGGCTAGTCCGTGCCTGGTGACTGCTCAGGTCATTATTCTTAAAGAAATAAGATCATAATATAAATTTTTAAAAATGTGCAAGATAATAAATTCTATCTAAAAAGTATATGTGAAAGAAGCACTGCAGATCACTGTCTCAGGCTCTGCCCAAAACATATTGATCTATAGATTCCTCTCTCATAATAGCCACTTTGTTTATTACTTCAGTTTTCTTTCTGCTACAGTGGTTCTTATAATAAGCTCCCCTAGTGATTTTTGAAACATGGAAAAAATCTAACCTTATTTTGTCCAGCTGTTCAGACAAATTAACAATGCCAGCTCTGATTTTAGTTAATATAGAAGCTAAGGCTGAACTGCATGTTCAGAAATCATTTGTATGTAAGAAGCTGTGTTCCTGATCCCATGCCAGCTTAGGGGGAAAGACAGAGGTAAACAAAGATGGCATCCTGTGGCCTTGAAACAACTCTCTTTACCAAGGTCTACTTGCAGATATTTATTTATTTATTTTATTTTCCCTGCTCATTATGGAGGCTTTGTATTAAGCTTTACAGCTGCAGGGGATATACAGACACCAACTTGATCAGGAAATTCTGTAGCTGAGAGACTTTATATTTGGCATATAAGCAGAGTTATGGCACTAAGGGACTTGATTTGCCCTGCTCGGATATTCTGTACAATCTTCAACAGCTAATGCTTTACCAGTTACTGCAAAAAGCAGAGAAACTGAAGAAAAAAAATAGATTATTCAGGCACCTAGACTGCCACCCACAGGAAAAACTAATCACTATTCAGAGTGAAGTGGGAAAAGTCATGGTGGAAATAAAGCTGCCCTTGCTAGGAAGAGGTCAAAGGAGCGCTGCTTCAGTCCTAGTGGAAGCACCTCCTCCATAAGAAATACAAAGCATTTGGGGGAAAGCACTCCCCATTCACACACCCTTTTTTAACCCAAAGGATCACGACCCAGCTCCAGCCACGTGAGGTGATTCCACTGCATGGACCCTGTTTGCTCTTCGTCTTAGCCTGCATGCTAAGGTGAGCATCCCACCACCAAGTCACCTCAGTTTACAACAGAAAGAGAATCTTTCACTGGAAGAGCTGCTCCATAAAACATGGCTGCCTGTTATTTATTCTAAACATGAATAGCTCAGGCTGACTTGTCCTGTATTCAAAAATATGCTAAAATATAAAACTCGCCCCTCCAGGAATAGAGCGCAGAAGTGACAGACAAGGCCACAGGGATACAGTATCCAAAGGAGTTAGACATTAAAACCAACTGTTCACATGGGCTCCTGAAATCTCTGAAGAGATGTACAACAGCTGTAATTTAATGCCCATTACTGGAAACAAATGTTTTTGAGTATACCTTTTGTGTGTTCTCCTCTAGAAATAACTGGGTCCTGAAACTTTAAGCTATTCCAAGGGAGGAACTCTATTTTATGGCTTTTTTTGTTGTGTGTATATAAAAACATAAGGAATTCCTTACTGGATGAGACCAATGACCCATCCCGCAGTCCATCTCTAACAATGCTAATATAAAACATTATTTGTGGAGAACACATGCGTGGGGTGGCCTGTACACCATTTTCCGCACTGTTTGCCCCAAGAGCTAAAGGATACCTTGAATCTTCAGCACTCTTCCACTTTAAGCAAGCCTTGCAGGAGGGTCGATCCTATCCCTTGCTCACCTCTAGATTTGGGCAGCTCTTTCACAGCCTCCACCTCTCCAGTGGTCTGCATCCAGCATTTCTGGTGGGTGCTATAGTATCTAGCCCATCCACATCTAACTCATGCCATGGAGACATTCTTGTAAGCTTGCACTCTGCTCCATTTCCAGACACAGAGTGGTAGGATGCCTTACAGCCAGCAGACAGTCAGTTTAAGTCTGAGCTGATTCCTGTGATCCACCAAGGACTTCTGCTGGAAAATGCTTGGTGGCACAGGAGTGTTCACACAGTGTTTCCTGGGTCCCTCTCTGTGCGCACACATCAGTTGCACCACATCACAGTTCCTTGGCCCAAGCATCCCTAAGGAACGCCACGGCTTACTTTCTGCCGTCCTGAAAAATGAGCCCTAAGCCTACCTCCACAAGCTTTTAGTCCATAGAAGAACCTTTCCTCTGATCTGTAATAACCTTTAATGTGGAAATTTATCAAAAGTCTTTTGAAAAATTCGAAGAAGTTGTGTCCACTGGATCCCTTCTATCTATGTGCTGGTTGACAACTTCCCAAATTCTGACAGGTTAGTGGAATGGAGCAAGATTTCCTTTCACAGAGAATTGCTGACTCTCTCCCAAAACACTGTGATTTATCCAAATGCCTAGCAATTTTAATACAGCCTCTACCAGCTTGCCATGGATGGAGGTCAGACTAAACGTTCTAAACTAAGTTTGCATGACTGCCTTTAGAAGCTTTTCTGTAGATATGCTAGCCTTCTGGCACTGAGGGGTTTTGCAGGGGTGGGTTTCAGACATCAACCAGCAGTTCTGCAGTTTCACATCTGCATTGCCTCAGGTCAATCATGTCTTCTCTTGGTGCCCTACTGACTGTCAGATCTATTTGGTACAATGCTTACTGTGTATTTATTTCAAGTTTTTCTAGGTCTGATCTATTTGCTGCAAAAAATCTCCCCAGCATCTTGTACATGCAGTAAAAATGAAAGCAATATTTCACTGAACTTCTCCACTATGGTCTTATCATTCATGAGTTTCCCTTTTACACCTCTTGTCATCAAACAGTCCCACCAATTCCCTAGCTGGCTGATTTTGATGTATTTTAATAACTTTTCATTATCAGTTTGAGCATCCTTTGCAAGATGCTCTTCAAATTCTTTTTTAGCACTTTTAATTTCCTGCTTCTATTTGACCTGCTATGTAGTATGGATTTTTCTGTTCTCCTCGTTTGAGAAAGCTTTCCAATTTTTAAATGCCAATTTTTAAACTTCTGTATGATAGTCTCTTTAACTTTTTTATTGAGCAATGCAGGGTTTTTACCTGGACAGTTTTGCTTTCTTATTTTTTTGTTTAGTTTTACCTAGTCCTCTAATACAGTATTTTTTAACTCCAGTTTTCTTCCTTTTGAGATTTAACCCTTCAGCTTTTTGCTTTGCTTTGTTTTTACTAATTTTCTCTTTTTTATGTATTTCTCTTTCTTACAATTGCATATCTGCATGCTGGATTTGTTTAACGTATTCTTTCCCACTACAATGGTAAACCTAGTTGAACTGTATCTGATATTATAGAGTGACTTTCCTAGTAAAACCTTGACCTAGCACAAGGTCAAGACCAAATCCAGAATGTCTTCAATGGTTTGTCCTCCCTCTGCACACACGGCTAAGTTGGCACTGTAGGTGTTCCAATCTGCCTGCCTTATTTATTGATAATGTGCTTTTTATCTGCTTGCTGGCCTTTTCACAGGCTCACTGAAAAATAACCATGCCTGCTTTATACCTTGCATCAGTCTTTGCCCCGCTGGCTTTCCCCTGCTTTTACCAGCCTATCTCCACTATAACTAGGGTGCAGCTGTCCTTCTGAACAAGATGCTGCTGTCCCAAGAGATTTCTCAATTCTTAACACATCTAGATCTCTACACCATCATCCATGGGTTGACACTACATATTAGGGGAAGAGATGGGACGGGAAGGGGTGGGAAGGGAAGAGATAGGAAGGGACAGGAAGGGGAATTCATAATAGTGGTTAATCACATAAATAATTCACACAATTCTAGTGTTAATGCATGCTTGACTCCATGGTATATCTGGTAGTCTCTGTCAGAGTACATCATACTGTTCCTATTGCTTTCTTTTTATAATGGAAAAAGAGGTGGAAAGGGAATAGCCTGACACATAACAGCATTTATGTGTTTCCCTAATACATCAATTAGCACAATTACATCAATTACACAGCATCTGTGTAGGTGCCATGTAGGCATATCTGATGTTGTTCCACCATATGTATTAGAATAATATCTTTGCTAGGATTTGATCTTTTAAGTGTAAGTATGTTTACCACGCAAAAGAGGAATGTGACCGAGGTAGACAGAGAGAGAAACAGAGAGAGAGAAAAAATGTTTTTTAAAAAAAGAACTTCTTTAATAAAGAAAGACTACATCAAAGGCAAAAATTCACAAAATACATCATTAAATAAAAACCTGCTACTTTGAGGAGAGGGACAAAAGGAAAAAAGTCTGAGAGAGAATTATTTTTGTATTATTTTTGACACACCTCAAAAGACTTGTTCCCACTTGGCTTGAAAATTCAAATTGTTTTGGTCCAGTTGAGTATTATAGAGAATTAGGATAAATATGCAATTTTAACAGGTTAAAGTTAGATATAAGGTTATTCCTCACAAAAGCACAACTATGTAGTTTCTGTTACTTTCTTTTGTTTCAATTGAAAATACTGGAAAGAAAATCCTTTACGTTTTCCTATAATCATGATCTGAAAAAAAAAAACCAAATAAACAAACAAGAAAAAAAGGCTTACAATAATAAACTACTGCCCATATATTTGAGGTACCTTATATCTGTTTGAAAAACCTGTTTTCTTAAGGGAGGGAAATCCTGTGATCTTGCTTTCAAGGATCAGTCATTTGCAAGGCTTAGGAGAGGTGATATAACCTCAGCCTAAAAGAAAGGGAAGGGCTACAGAGCCACTTGTCTGTAGCTTCCTCACAGAAGAAAGGGTTCATGGACTGGACAAGGCAGTGTGGATTAGGCTAAAGCGAAGCAAGAGGCAAGGTTACAGTTTCGTCCCCTCTTACCACCTAACTTCACGTCTGACTCACTCAGAGAAGAATTCCCACCGGTGTCAGCTTGACCAGCCAAACCGGTGTTGGCTTTGGGGTTTCCAAAGGGCAATGGAGGCTTTCAGGTGACTCCCAGAAACCACATGTGTAATCCAGCCATTCAGAGTGGCTTATTAGCTATCACAGTGGTAAATAATACAGCAGGACTTAAGGGAAATTTCACCTGACTCCTACCATTTGACTTTGCCAAAGAGTAGAAGCATGCAGATGGTGAGTTACAGTGAGTTACCATGTCTCAAACGAAGAGAAATCACTTCTGAAAATATGCTAACTCAAAAATTGGAATAGTATGAGATTACTGGGAGTCTACGACGTAAGCTCGCTGTGCCATCGTATGGTAGGATATGAGCCAGTTCTGGAACAGGAGCCAAATGGCTGCTCTAATGTGGCGTGGTACACGACTCCTGAAAGGCATTGGATATGAGTTTAGCAGCACTTAACTACTGCTGCTCAAGAGCTTCCAGAGTGCTCAGTTCAAACTTTGTGAGACTGAACTCACATCCATCTACATCCTCCAAACAGATTTAACTTACGTAACTTTGCTAATGCTGTAGAAGCTGGTGGCAGAGCAAGGAATTGAATCCTGATTACCGAAAGCGGCAGGCATGCTAGTGCTGGATCATCAGTCCACCCACTATTGATATTCATTAATGCCACCACTGCTCACACTGTGATGTGCTTTGCAATACTGATAGCTCCCTTGGTAAAACGGAAATCATGCAGGTGCTCATCAGTGTGAGAACAGGTGGTGGAAGCACGGTTTTAAAATATGATCAAATGTTGTAATTTGGAAATAGGAGACTTACTGTTTCTGAATTCAGCTCAGGATAAAGCCAAGCTGAGAGCTAAGGATGTCCAGCACGGCTTGATTTTTTTTCTTGTTGTGTTTTGTCATCTCATTCATGCGTTTCTTTTGCTACCAAGGCTGTTGCTTCATTCCTTGGCAAATTTGGATCCAACAACAGTTTCCATTATGGAACTAAAACATATCTTGTCCCTCATCTCCTCTTCTCCAGACTGACAATAACAGTACCAAATCTCTAGTAAGAATGTTAATAGTTTGGATGCTTTATAAAAGCATGCTCATTGAAAATATTCTCACATATCCTGGTGCCTAAAGCCTTTAATGTGCTATTTCCCCATGTTTCCAAAGTTTCTCCTTATGTTTTACATGTACCGAGGGATAATTTATTCAGATTTATGTCACTTACCTTCCCTCAGAAACAAATACAATGGTCTATTTTCTCTGGACTTTATATTAGTCTAGAAGATTAGCAACTTGTATCTATTAGAAATGTATTTTAATAGAAAGGAGTTCATCTTTCAGGAGAAATAGTAGGTTGGTAATCTGAGAATCAGAATTCTTCTGCATATCCTTACAGCAGACTTGACATCTGCAGTAATCACAGAAGTGTCTTTACAAGGTTTTTGCACAACCTCCAGAGATCATTCCAGATGGGAGAGACTAGTTAGGAACTGCTGCAGAGTTCCCAAAGCCCGTTCTCTCTCTGACTCAGTTTCAGACCGAGCAGCATGTCAGTAATGTGTGTGGTGATGCTGTTATCCCTTATCAAGGACAGAACTCAGTCCAGTAATTTAGCACTTCAAAGATCTGCCTGGCTTTCAGATACTACTGATCCGGTCCAAATGCTGAACAGTGACAGACTGCACATCATACTATCAATCTCTTGAGGTAGCTCACAAAAAATTTAATGTGCAATTAAGAAGAAAAACATATTTTCAAGTATCAAAGGGAGTGTCATTCTTATTTTCATATTACTACTGTTCGAAATAAATCAGAATCAGAACTAGGGATAAAAAGAGGTGTGTGTTAGCGTTCATTTTGGCAAAACTTCACCCAGTTATTACTTTTGTGTTTAGTTCATTTAGTTCTAATGACTAATAGTAGAAGGTCTTAAGCAATCAGAAGAATAATGGTGCCTGCTAAGACTACAATAAGCAATGCCCAGTACAGTCTTTAGGGAAAATTTGTGTCTTTCATGGCCTCTCTTCAAGATAGACCCAATTTTTCTTTTTTCTGCCTCTCTGCCAATCAGCCATTTTTGCACAACTCTTTTAGGTAATACCAAGCGATTTGGTGTTGAGGTTTCCCTCAGTCAGCAGTCCGGACTTACTAATCAAGTCAGCTTTCTTGGTTTTGGTATGTTTAGCTCCTGTGTTTCAATTATTGCCTCATCATTTTACTTCCTGTCTACTCCTCTGCCATGCTTTTGATAAAGTAAAGAGTCTTGTGGGGCTAGAAAGCCACTGAATCATCTTGCGCTGTAATGATGGATCTGGATACCTGCCACCAGGGCAAAATGTTACTAGATTTAAATTGAGAGAGCTATATTTAAGAGAGAGAATACTTTTAATTAAGAGACTGTACTTAAACTAAAAGGCTTTGTATATGTTTACAACTTCCTGGCACTGCTGCTGAAGGAGAGGCATTTGAGAACCTCAAGAGATACAATAAATCTGTTCTTTTTTTTTTCTCCCTTTTTTCTTCACAAGTGTGTGACAGAGAAAGCTGCTGCCTTAGTTGGAGACCAAAGAGGAAGAAGTGACTGAAATAGATAGGTTAGTCTGAGGGGTAAAGCATTAGCAAGGTTCAGCATGCTCTATGAATTCAATGTAGTCATTGCCCCTCCGTTCTGTTGAGAGGACAAATACACTGAACACAATCAGGCTGCATAGTAATAGGGATCAAAAATGTAGATTGATCATAAACCAGACCTTAAAATAGATCAAAAAAGTAGACTGATCATAAATCAGACCTTAAAATCATGGTGTCTCAGTCAGTATTCAAGGTAACTTACCATTCCCCTTGTTTAAGTTTAAGTAAAAACTGTCAATACAATGTTTTTAAAAAGGTGAAATACAGTGAGTGCTGACAAAACCACTTTGAGTTTGTTAGAAACCAGATTCTTCTCCCTTGAAATAGTTTGGGAAAGTAAAATGTCACTACAATATGTACTTTGTTTCAGATTTTTGACTGTTGATTTTGAAAAAAGAAATCCAGAAGGACTAGGAAAGAAAGAACTACAGCAAAGTGCTGAATTTTACGTTCAAAATAAATCATATGAAGATGAAATATTCTATTTTGTCATTTTCTTTAAATATGTCTGACAGAACAAGGATTGATTGTAATAGTGAAGTTGTTGTGAAGATTTTTTCACTTCTTTTGAATCGCTGGAGAATTTCCGAACCTGGCTCATGTTACAGAAAACATGAAATATTTGACTTTTTTTCTGAACTTGTCCACAGTTTTCACCTGTTCAACAGCCGGTACATTTTCTGTTGGGCCAGATCTGCAAAGTTTCGGCATCTTGTACCACCAAAGGTTGTGTTGCCTTGCAAATTGTGTTAGTAAATGTCTGTTTGCATTCCTTGCTTTCATGATAGATGGGGTTTGACAGTACCATCAGCTGCCTTCAGAAATAGCCAGATATTGTCTGGTACCTTCTTGTCAGAGCCTCTTTACTACTAATTGATACTATTTTGTATCTCTTACCTCCTATTTCATGATTTCTTCTCAGTTCCAAATCAACTGATTTATGGTACTTCACGTCCTTCTGTTTTCAGCCTCTACTATTTCCTATCTAGCTTTGCTAGGGGCCAGTCCTAAATATTTAGCATTTGTTAGACTTACTAGACTCAAATATTAAAAAGCCATGCCTTCTTATATCTGGAGATTGTGTTAAAAATAAGGTACATCAAGCGCAGCGCATTCTCTCTTCTTCTTTGCCATCTGGTTCTGAGTTTTTAAAGATTCTTTTGTAAATTTACAGTTTTAGTAAGAATTGGTTGCTACTCAAACTTGAAAAGCTGACATTATCATGTTGTTAAATATACCTCTAAAGGACACCCGATATCAAGAAAATACACGATCAATTTGTAATGCTTGCTGCAAAACTAATTTCTGGGTTTGTTTGATAATACTCCTATGTGCCCACCTCTGTTTGGACAAATGACAACTGAGTACACGTGCAGTTATATAGATGAAGCTCTTCATGATAACACATTTGTTCTTATGCTGGAAAGGATAGCAATTTGCTTTAAACTGAAAGTAAAGACTAGGATTGCCAAGAAGATTGCTCAAATATATACCAAATGCTAACTTTAAGCAAATGTTTATGCAATTACAAGTTTGTATCTAGGTTAGGAAATTCACATGCAATTAAGTCTTCCATCTTTACAATCTGTCCCACAAATGTTCAAATCATCAAAAGTTTCTTCCTCATCCACCCAGTTAAGAAAGTAACTAATCCTCATGTTTGACCCTAGAATATTGCCAGAACTTGGCCATCAGTCTCCTCCAAGATTATTCTTTTAAGCAGAAATCCCTTAGTCCTACAGATCTGCACGTTGCTGTTACTCTTCTTCCCCTGTGTCAAGTGAGCTTATTCAAATCCCTGTTTTGTTTTGCATTTTTTACCAAAGAGTAAAACCCGTGAGTATTTTAAGAACCTGTTTATAAAAGCTGCTGTAAAGAGGTAATGGTTACAGCTGTGAAACTGGTGCTTTAGTATTTCTATCCCTATGCCAACCTCCTTGACTCCATTTATTTTGAAATCAATGTTTGCATCCCACTTGCATAACAGAAACAGCCGTGAGTTACTAGCCTTAATTTGCATGCGCACCTTCCACTGTGGTGTCCATGAATTTCTCACTTCTCAGTGTTTGGCTGATGAAGAAATCTGCAAGCCTCTCACAGGAACCCAAATCAAGAGAACAGGCTTCCTAGAGAGGTGGTCGATGCCCCAAGCCTGTTAGGTTTTAAGAGGCATTTGGACAATGCCCTTAACCACGTGCTTTAACCTTTGGTCAGCCCTGAACTGGTCAGGCAGTTGGACTAGATAGTCATTGTAGGTCCCTTCCAACTGAAATAGTCTAGTCTAGTCTGGTCTAAGAGTGTAAGCCTCTTCCAGAGGCAAAAATGGCTCTGGTTGCCTTTTTCCCTGCAGGATTCAGCACCTGCCTTTTCACCCCTCTTCCATAAGTCTTCTCCGAGTTTCCTCATGTGTAGTGGAAGTATCCACTGTGCATTCAGTCCCTTCAGGACACTGACTGCTGCTTTTTTAATGTACGGAGCTAAAGTCTTGCTATATTCAGACATAGCTTTGCTGATGTTGTGAGAGATTTCAGGTTCTACAACACACAGACTCCTTCTGGTACTCCTTTGTCTCACTCTTTCCAAACCTCCCTTGAAAAGAAATTTTTGATACCATGTTTTGCTTCTTAGTTTTTTCCTTCTTTTCTTCAATTATAATTCAATGTAATTATAACAGAACTATTTTTGCAGCCCTTCTTTGCTGATGTAAATCAAGACAATGTCACTGATCTGACGAAAACACCAGCAGTGTGAAAAAATGAACACTTTGGTCTTTACTTCCAAATATCAGTTCTGGGCATTTTTTGTATGAAAGGCAGTCTGCACAAATGAGGATTGTGGAGCAGGTAAAATACATGACAATAGCTATATTTCAAACCACTGCAGTTCACTAGACAATACTAAAACCTCTTTAGAGACATGAATTTCTTGCTCAGAGTAGCTTAGCTGTGTTATGTGTTTGATTCTACTGAGTAGTGTTATATTGCTATATATACAATCCTGGTACAGATGTTCAGCTGGGGTAAATCAGCATAATATTATTGACTTCAAGTGAGCTCATTCAAATCTCAGGTTTGTTTTGCATTTTTTACCAAAGAGAAACCCATGAGTATTTTAAGAACCTGTTTATAAAAGATGCTATAAAGAGGTAATGGTTACAGCTGTGAAACTGGTGCTTTTTAGATAGATACAGCATGATAATTTTTAAAACATGCTGCTTTCATTTGTCATTTCCAAGGCACTACACATTTTTCTCCCTCTGTGCCGCACACTCACTTGTAAGGGCAGGCTTCATGGAAATCTTGAGGCAGGAGAACACAGACAAAACAGTGACTGCCATTGCACTCAAATCAGCTGCAAGCAGAGTCCAAGCAGCTTGGGAAGGAAAGCAATGGTCCCTGCAGCCCGCTGCCCCTCCAGCCCTCTGTCCAACTGGTACCAGCCTTTGATCAACTGGAGGACCGTCATATGTCTCTCTCCCCTCCTCCCATACACACACATGTTCTGCCTGCTTTAGGGAGTAAAAGAACTCAATTATTTCAAGTTTCCAATGCATCTGCGGGTAAAATGAGGGGCTGTTTGAGGCTGAAAGACTAATTCAAACATACTGCTGACACCCTTCTCACTGTTTTCCCCTTTTCTTCACAATGATCTTTCCGAGCTGTTTGCAAAGCTGGGCATCACCCTACTAACCATTTGTGCAGTTACCGCGTGATGGTCTCATCTGTCCCACCTTCCTCCAGGCTGTAGTGCTTGAGAGTGTTCTGACCATCAAAAGCCATATTATGATCAAGATATGTGGTGTCCATTGCTTCCCTTTTGTCAGCTAAGTGAGGTAAAGAGATTGGTTTGATGTGGTTTGTTCCTGAAAAAGCCACTTTGGCTGCTTCTCATCATCCTGTTATTTTCTAGGTGCTCGTAGATATATTGATTAGTAATTTCCTCTCCAGTGATGCATTTTAAATTGATACTGACCAGCCTTTATTTTCTTTTTTCTGCTTTATGTTTTTAAAGAGAGTTACTAATTTTATTTTCTCCAGCACTGTGAAGATCATGCCGATCTTTCATCATATATTAAAGATAATCTTTCAAAGGTTACTTCAGCTTTTTTCTTTAAGCATTTTGTGATAAGTTTCACTAGGTCTTGCCTTACTTAAATGTTCATAACCTATGTTTTGCCTGATGTATTTTCTGGGATCCTAATCAATTATTACAGTGTGTCGTCCCCCCCCCCAATCCATCTCTGAATTGTATTCACAATTAAAAGACTCTATGTTTTCTTTATCTTTTTGAATCAAAAGCATTTGCAGGTCTTGCATTTTATGTCCCTGTCTTTTGTAAAATATTTGCTCCTCAACATTTTTTTATTGTATTTCTAAATGTCTGTGCTAATTTTTCATATTTATCTCAGCCATCTCTTCTTCTATCTAAAACTTTTGTAACTTCATTTTTAATTCAGGTAATTCCAATTTTTCATTTGCATTTTCCAGTCTCAAAGCATCCCGATACTTGTTGTCAGCTAGGTTAATATTTTGTCATCTCTGAATTTTTGAAAAATGTATAGGACCATTATGCCTTGTGGACTTTACATTGTCCTGAACCCTGCCAGCCATTTATTTATCCAAATAAACAATGTCTAATATCCAAAATGAACTTACATTTTTTTAGTACGAATCAGGGTAGACACTGGTAACATTCACCACTGGATTTGTCAGTAGAAATGCTGTTGGTGTCTCTGGTGGCATTTCTCCAAGGGACAAGGTCTGACAAATTAATTAACACTTTCTTCTTCAGGCCTGTGGAGGTCTGAAGTTATGCAATGTTTGCATATAAGCAAAAAACTGCAGTATCAAGTTGTCCACAAAAACGGAGACACAATCAATAAAGATAACAGTTCTGAGGATGAAAAGAAAGTAATATTCAACTCTCACACACACCCCCAAAAGGTGAAAACACAGAAATACTCTGAAATGGCCCAAGCCCATGATTTGTTAAAAGTTCTTGTACAGAGATTACTAACCGTTTTGTTTAACAAACATTACATTTGGCTGGGATTTAAAGAGGTGATGGACAGCCTGCCTGTACTTGTAGATGACTGCTACAGATGTGGATGGAGGAACATCTAGCTACCTTGAAAGGAAACTAAGTGGCACAATGACAGAGAAAGAACACATTTAAGAGGCTATGAGAAGAATATTCACCAAATTGCCTTTGTGGTACTTTTCCTGCAGTACTTATAAAACCAATGGACTAGCCTGCCTGACCCCACTTGTTCAAGCATTGCCTGTCTGTCTTTACATGATTCATATCTCCCATTCAGTAAATATCTATGAACTATGATAATAAAGGCACAAACGTTATTGGATGGTGTTGGTAGCCCAGGTATGTTTATTTTCTGGTATTCATGAAAAAGGAATATGGGTACTTTCTGTGCTCATAGATACTTCCCATTTAAATAGTCAAAATACATAGATGTACCGAGTCACTTCTGAAAAAATTGCATAAACTTTTACTGAAGTATAAACCACCAATAAATGGCATGATTCATACATCACTTTCCCCCCCTCCAAATTCCAGTATTCTATTTTCATCCTATATTCTCCTGAAAGCAATATCGAGTCATAAACCATGAAGCAGAGCAGCTGAGCAACAATAAGTATTGCAAGTGGAGTGTCAAAAAACCGCTGAATTAAAGTGGAAAGAGTCCAAACTAGAAAAATGCTCTCTCCCCTTTCTGTAGACCAATCACGGTCCAATAACATTAAGTCTAAAATCCTCCCTAACACACTGAAGTTCCTTCTTTTTGTATTGCTCTTCCCTTTTTGACACTCCATCCATTCAAGCAACTGCCCCTGAACTCTGCAGTAGGAACTTAGATAAAATAGGGCTTAATAATAATTCTAGTATCAGAGCTCTCTCTAGTGGTGACTGTGCTACCTCATTATCTATTTTTCATCCTAGCTAAATACAAGGAGTGCGTAGCTCTCAAATGGGACACCAGTAAATTCCTCCTTTTATGACACCCATTAGAGAGATTTTAGGCTGACGGAGGTGTGTTAGGATGAGAATACATGAATATGAAGAGAAGGGCGATGGATTCTTAGTTGTATTGGGACCTTGGACTTTGGGCAGATGAGGTAGGGATGTAATCATCCCACCGCCAGTTACTTAAACTAATCAAAGGGCAGGACAGACAAGATTTGGTCAGGAGCTCACCATCTCAGCTCTCTACTTTGCTGAAGACTGCTGTTTCCAACAGTAGCACTGACACATGAGAAGATCTGATGGGGCCTTAGCTGGCTCAGGGCAAAAGCTGGCCATTTATTTTAAACTATTACGGTGGCACTTTTACTCTACAACATCTTACTTTGCATTGAAAGGGCTGAGGGGTCAGCCAGCTTTTCTTCTGCTGACTGTGCTTTGTTGGCTGTCACAGGAGGGGAGGAGTGGATAGGGGGGTTGTAATATAAACTTCAACATAAGTTTGGTCAAGGTTGGTTGGTCTGTCACTACCCCAACACAAGTAACTGAAGCTGTATAATTTTTTTTTCCAATCTGTTTCTGAATGACAAGAAGCTGCTTTGAAGGAAAAGAGAGGCTAGGAAATGTGTCAGATTGTGCAGAGCTGCACTAGAGCATGTTCTGCCTATGGAGAAGGCAGAGAAAGGCAGTGTGACAACTCCACCTGACAGCATAATTTTGACCCCTTCTCCTTCGTGGAGGAGAGGTTCTTCATGAGAGAGGATGAACAGCCTTCTGTCCCTTTATCTACTGTCAGTCAGCATAAGTGAATACCTCACTGAGTCTTTGAAGAAATGTCCATGGAAGATGCACAAGTAAGAGCTTTATGATTTACTTGGACTGGAGATGAAAAGGCACAGCAGAGCACAGAGGAATAATCTGTGACTCACTTTAGCAATTCATTTATGCATTACCACAGTGGCCACAAAAAGCCAAGTCCTTATCAAATATTACTGAACATATAGCCCATACTCCATTAAGCTTGCAGCATAGGAACTGCCACGGGTAAGAATACACAGGCATTAAGAAGGGAAAAAATAACACAGTTAATGCAGGAGTCAACTCAGTTTGCCTTTCAGTTAGAAGCATCATAGAAATGGTTGTTAAGAAGCACAGAAATATAGTGACCTGCACATGAGCCCAGGGAAGTAGTTCCTTTGTATGAAAATGTATCAAACTTCACAGAAGTGACATTCATTTTTCAGAATGAGGTGGATGTACGAAGGCTGAGTGTTCTCTAAATATCAGGGAACAGACATTTAACTCCTAGAGTTTAAAAACCAAAACAAACAAACAAAAAAATTTAAAAACCCCATAGCTCTCAAACTGCAAAATGTCACAATCATTAACCTAAAACTAAAAGCTCCATTTTTTTAGTTTATGAGAGGATTAATTTATCAGAGAATCCGATAATTTTGCAAAGATAATGCAAGAGTAATAGGCAACTGCAAGGATAGCAGCAGTTTGAATGAAGCAAAGATAGTTAAGGGATCCAGTCTCAACTGCAACTGCATCACTTGAGATGCAGTTGAACTACTTGAAGTTACACAAACATTATGCAGAAAAAGACCTGGTGGTCACCCAGGACTGCAAAAGTTTCTCCCTGCTCCAGCTTTTGCCCAAACCTGTTCAGGATATTGATGGCAATGCTATAAATGACAAAACTGTATAATGTGGTCCCTTGCTGTTTTTCAAGAGGTGCTCACTGGCACTGAGAGACTGCTCTTAGGCTGAAGTATGCCATCTCATGCATTTATTTCTGAATAATATTACAGACTTTAGGCTCCCCAAATGAGAGACCTTTGCTGCATATGAGTCATCTATACTGTATACCTTCATGTCCTAAAGGCCTTAAGGGGTAGGAGCTAAGTCTTCCCCCCTCTTCTTCCAGTATGCCATGCAAAGGGTTTTGTTGGTCTCCGTGAAGAGTTTATGCAGCTAGGTAGTATGGCTGGTGGGGAGGGGGGTGGATTTTGGCCTTCAGGTCACTGCCATGATTATTCTTCTGGCCAGGTCCTCTGTATAGAAACATGCATGAATATTCTTGGGTTCAGAATATGCAATAAGGAACAGAGGGAATAGTTTCCCTCCAAAAATATGAAGCATTACAAAAACAACTGTCATTGTCAAATTCCGGGCTCTGTGCAACAACACTAAGTATTTTATTGCAAACTGTGTTCTCCAGGATTATATTTATGGACACTAACAGGCTTTTAATGCTGGCTTTAAAAGACATACTGCCATCGGCTGAAAAGTTATAAAGATCTTCTTTCCACCTATTTTTTTCAGATCAATTTGGGGTGGTCACTCGGCAGTAAATTGAGTCTCTAAATCAATCTAATTTCTTCCTTTTTAAAGATCCCTTTCCTCTCCTCTTCTTAAGCAGTGACATCAACTATTTTAATCTAGCCATTCTAAATCATTAGATTCATATGGGTAATAGAAAATCCCTAGAAATTTAACAGTACTTGGATCTTAATTACCAAGAAAGCCATTGTGTGAATTAGATTGGAATATAGTATGCTTTTATATAGCCCCTTTCACACATAAGGTGCAGTGGCAGTGAGACGTTTATGATGAACTGAACGATGTCTGATAATAAAGCTGCATCACTCCACTAATTTGAAGGGTCCTAAGAGTGATACACTTTTTGTCAAGGTGGCTTTGTACCAGGATTCTGCAGTCTAGAAGACAGGTTTCAGTCAGGCAATATTTCATTTTCCAAGTCTTGTTCCTTGTACTTTTCATGCTTGGCAAGGTAAGAAGTGACATGCTGAGTCAAAGCTGTGC
Organism: Elanoides forficatus; assembly: GCA_025311575.1. NCBI lineage: Eukaryota > Metazoa > Chordata > Aves > Accipitriformes > Accipitridae > Elanoides > Elanoides forficatus. Next base: position 19,950,288 of record JAOBAS010000045.1, read on the forward strand.
TATCTACGGCCCACTGTACATCCAGACTGACATGGCAGGCTTAAAGAAACACAGGGTTATTATAATTAATAAGCATGTTTGCTTCTATTTGACAAGGAAATCAAATACATACATTGGGGGATTTCACTTGGCATTGGCCAAAAGTTATGTAAAGAACATGCTGTTTAGCCAAACTCACCCTCTGTATGCAAAGATAATAAAGAAATTCTAAGTAAACTTTTCCTACTTTTATTTCATGAAATAAAAATATATTGCCATTTTTTTTTATAATAGTCTCTGTAACTGATAGGAAAAAACAGTAGATGAGTCAAAGTTTACATAACTTTCAGTGAAATTTTTGTTTTGATAGAATAGAACAAGCAGCTCTCTATGCAACACACTTATTTACATAATTTTGTTTAAACTACAAATTATTCTGTCTTGATATGTTTATGTTGAAGAATTTTCTGTAGGCAAAGAATACATTAGTATACAGCATGTTAAACTGATATATTTCAGTCTTAAAATTAGCAACGTCTTCCATTTGTCTTGTACAGGGCAATCTTTTGCATATGATACAAAATTAGTCCATTCTTGAATTCCAGAAAGAAAGCCAAAACTCTTCAAGTGAGCTGGATACTGTTGGTGGTATTTTAAGACTCATTTATAATTGTTCATCATTTTGGTCTATGTTTTTACACAGGTTATTTCTCACTTTCAAGTTTTATCACATTGGTCATCTCCCTTATAAACCATGCTTTGGTGTGATGTCTCCAACACATGCAAACCTCAGAGTTACATTCTCGGTATTAAGTGTCTTTGGATAGTAAAAACAACACACCAGCTTTCCAAAAGAGCTCCATTTCAAACAGCTCCTACTTTAACCACATATAATTGGAAGCGATGTGGTCCAGCCTTTCTAGCGATATGTACTAAATGCTCTTTAGGGATCCAGGCTGGCTGCATAGATGCAGCTGTAATGGCGCAAATGCAAAGGCAGAAGTTGAAGAGGAATAATCTGCTGTGCTTGATGTGGTGTGTAAGCCAAAAAGTTGGCCCACCAAGAACTTGCTTTGCATACAATGAGGAATGCAATAAGCAGTTTTAACTCCTTTAAAATCAGATCTCAAGGATGCAAAATGCTTTGGAAAATCTGCCCATACATTACATATAGTTGTTTATTTTGTTACTCACTACATCAGAATTTCTATTAGAGTCTTTGTTAGCATAACTGTCTGCACAAATCCCTAAACATAACTTCTGTTTCATCTTGTTTGCTCTTTTCCTTCTGCTATTATGTTTTTTTCTTCATGAATGCATTGCTTAATTATTCCATCCTCAAACGGCTTCTTCACAACATGTTTAAAAAAAAAAAAAAGTCTTTCTCTACCAGTCCCCAATTCTTATTTTCCTTAATTATTTTCATTAGTTGCTTCTGCACTGTCATTTTCCCTTTTATCCTTTCCATGTTTATCTTGTCACTCTCCAATCCACTGGCTGCGAGGATGGTGGATCACACTTTTACAACAGCACATCAGGAGGCTAGATATCTTTGTGATCCCAAATTATACAGACAACCTAACATGTAACTTATACAAATTTATACTACTTGTATACATACGTATATTGATTATTACACATAAATGCTAATTAAAGATTCAGTCCTGCCCTGTACTGAGTCCCAAGGCTTGCAAAGCATTTGGGTGATCCTGGTAGCTGCAAGGGGACTAATTATATGGCAACATTGTGCTCAGACACAGTTAAAACTTTGCTATTGAAACCAATTTTCAACTTTGACAGAAACATCCATCTCTCTTTCCTCCAGTATCATTGTATATATCATAACAGGACTTGAATGTCCAATAGATACAGGAGCCCTATTATTCAGAGTACGGTGCAAAACACTATAATGTGAATCTATGTTCCGCAGTGAAGAGGTTCAGCAGGAAGAATGGGAGGGAATGGAGTAGCTCAGATAGGTAGTGTGATGTTCAAAATCACAGACTTGAGCAGAAGGGGAAGGTCTCCCCTTTTATAGTTGTACACCCTAACAACAGACTTTTTTTCCCCTGCAAACAGGAGTTTTGCTGTGGTTGTCTTGCATAGTATATAATACAAAAATGAGAGAGAAAACGAAGGCAGTGCTCTCCTGAATTCACAAAAATCAAAAGAAAAATTGTTACTCATTTAACTAAAGCCGAGGTGTTTCCAAACTTTGCGCAGTATTTTTCACTATAAGACATTATAATTACAGTAGATCTTAGCAAAAGAATAGCGCATCACCATGAGTAAATTTAATGGAGAAAAAACCTGCATGGATGTTATAATAAATGTTCACTGTGTATATATATAAAAAAATATATATGGACTTAAAATAAGCCATTCTTGATTTATATCAGTGGAAGGGATGGGTGAACATGGTCTTTGAATTACAGTACCAACTGTGAACAAAACGCTATTGAATACTTGCTTCGTTTTTGTATTGTTCATTTTGAAGTGCTCCACCATTATTAGCTTGGTTAATATTCCCCAAAATATTGCACATCAAAATAAACTGAGATGGTTATATTATTATTAACAACCACTATTATAACCAACCAAACATATTAAACCCAATGTACTTCTATTAAAAAAAACAAAACAAAACACAACAACAAAAAAGAAAAACAAAACACAGTGTAAAATTTGACAAAAAGTTGTAATAAATGATGAATTATTATAAATTCCTTTAGTTTTCCATATTATTACGTTGACCATGATAAACACATTTGGTCTTTAAGACAACATAATATGAAATCCCTTTGATATTTGCTGCAATTCAGCTGTAAGTCTCTGCAAGCATGACAGCAGTCTCCAACAGTTTGGCATGATGGTGCACAAGGGAGACAAATATACTCCCATCTTCATGAGTTGATTGATACTATATAAGGAGGTCTAAGGGAGGAATAGCATTACTTAGAGACATGTTATGCAGAAAAGGAAAAAAAGGCAGCAAAGTAATGGGTAGCAGAGTGCCGTCAATTTTCATAGGACTTTTATGACAATAGAGTGTTTCCCCCCCCATCATGGGAAAATACTCTAAAAATACAGTATTAGAAAAGTAAACACATTTCTTGGTCTGACCTACAGTAAGACAGTGCTTTGTACCACAGAATCCCTGGGCATTTAATTAGGGAATAAAATTGAAGCTAAAAGGAAGAAATTACAAATGTATAATTTTTCATTTCTCACTACATTCATTAGACATTATTTTTCAGTAGACCAACTTTTCATTTGGAAAAAACTGATCAGGCAGTAAGGAGCCTCTACAGACCTTTGCAGTTAGCAACCACGCTTTAACAGCCCAATCTTGCCTGAGCCAAACACCCTCCTTTCTCCAAACTCTTAATCCTTCAAGAAGAATTTCCAGCTCTTTCAGTAGGACCTTCTAATTTCTTCTGCATTGGGAGGGGATGTTTCCGTCATCCTCCACTTTGCTCCCTTTTCTCTGTGTTTTGCTCTTTGTCTCCATGTCCAGCCTTACCTGTTCCTTGTTTCTCCGTTACTGCTCTGCCTCAGAGAGCTCTCTACCATCCTTTGTCCCTTTGCTCTTTTCTCTTGCTCAACTTTCAGTTTTTTCAAACACCCACTCTGTGCTACACTTTGCCCTATCAACATTTCTTGAAGCTAGAGGAGACAATTACACCCACATTTCTTTTTGGCAGTTTAGGCATCTTGTAGTAACTCATCTCTCATGCTACCCTTGATGAGTGCTGGCTTCCTTTCCCTTAATCAGTTCTCTCCATAATTATTTCTCTCCTTAATCAGTTGTCTGATTACTGTTCCTTCTCTACCGATCATGATTGTTCCCATCATCTGACATTGACAGTCAGCCCCACCTTGCTCATACTAGGAGCTTCCACTCTCCCGTTTTTTGACACTCACATACTGCTGCTAAAATCAGTATCAACCTGAGCATCTCACACAAACAGCCAGTATGGATTTGGAAAGGTGGGGGGAGTCTGCTGGACCACTTCCACTAAGAACATTGTCACCCGTGCTCTTCCGCTGGGTGCAAAGGGCTGCAGGGAAAAGGCAAAAAAGACAAATTCCCTTTTGAAGTGCATCTTTTTATGCCTGATGTGGCAAAACTTTGGACCCACTTTTATTGATCGCGTTCTTTTGCACCCCTGACTTTTCTGCACATCAGCCCTGTCCGTACTGTTTTACCACCTTATACCCATCAGATGTAACCAGGTAGCGAGAAACTAAACTCATGGGTATTTGTCCTTGCCCAGACCCAATACCATTGTCTCGCGTCATCTTCGGTAATTGATTTCCCTTTGCACATCTTTTTCACTTGATTGAAATGGGCCCACCCTGCCACATACTGCATCGATACTGGTAGTGGTGCCTGGTGAGATCTTCTATCAAAGCAGAGGTGCTTTGTGGTCTATCTTTTAAATTTCCTTCCCTGTTTTGCTGTCATCCTGAAATATCTCAGGCATATAAATTCCTCACCCTTTGTACCCGGCTGGGAAGGTAGGCCAGACTGAGGAAACCAGACAGAGCTCTCAAAAAGTTGTACTTGGGAGATTTGGGCTTAGATTTTTGTTGAGTATTATACAATATCTGTGAAGAACCTATACTCTCAGCCAAAGAAACCTGTCCTCTCCCTGGTGGTGTTCACTACATGTCCCTCAAAGATTTCTGGATGAATTCAATTCATTTTCATATATTTGCCAGCTGGCATTGGAATATTTAGTGGCTAGTACTTGGAAAAATCTAATTGGAGGCTTTATAATCACTGTCTCAAACTGGATCTTATCTTTGTGGGATTTACATCTTGGATTTGACAAAAGGTAGGCAAATATAATGTTAAAAATACAGAAACCACACATCCTCCTGTACACCAACATCCTGCAAAACAGGTTTCTTAAAAACTTGCAGACTCATCCCTTCCTAACTCTGGAGATAAGATACAAGTGCTTCTGCAGTCAGCGAGGTAAAGCAAAGTTGTTGTATTTCATCCATTAGAGAAGGGACTGGAGGTTTCCAGAAACTCAGTGGAGAACTAAAGTAAAGAGTGCTTAAAACAAATGAAAAGGAGGAGTTCAGTTTTTGATGAACTGGCCTAGAACCACCTGCTCAGCTGGGAGATGCTTTGAAGAATTCTTCAACTGGGCAATCTGCAACTGGTTAACTATGTCCTTTCTTTACATCTTCAGTTAATAAGGAACCGAAAATGTGACTATAGCCAATACCTGCAGAGTCCAATCCAAAAATTATCAGGCAGACTGAGCCTGACTGTAAATTTTATATGCATTTTATAACATTTTTCAGCAGCAGAGAAAAACACATCTGAACTTTTATTGGTATTACTATGAATACTAATAAAATGCCAGTTAGGCTAAGATTTTCAAGAACTGGTAATTCTAGATCTTTGACATGACCCCATATGGCTCTTCTTACATTCCTTTGCAGCTCTGTGCTTTCCTGTTTGATACCCAACTGGACACCTGGTTCGCAGAGAGTAGGTGCTCACCAGTTTAAGATGAGACCCTCTACAATGCTGCATTTTTTTCAAAAATCACTGCTTGCTTCTGAGAATAGCCTCTAGCTTCAGTTTAATTTCCTTTAGGAACATTTGTGCTACGAGTGTGAAAACGCTTACGGAAAAAATCCTGAGTTGTTTTCAAGAGCACTGACAATGCAGTGGTGGGTGGTAGACGGTTAGAAGCTGTAGCGATCTGGTGGGTTTCAGAGGCATGGGTTTCACAGGCAACAATTTCAGTCTTCACACAGAGCTTTGCCATTTTTTTCTTCTTTCCCGCCCCCCCTTTAAGATCAAAACAATTATCTCACAAAGCAATGACAATCTCTAGCCATTTCTGAAAAATGGACAGATGTATTTTTTAGGTTTTGGATACTTGCCTGCTCTATGTGGATACCAACACCAGGAAAAAAGAGCAACTATTTCTTTCACCCTCAGTTTTCCCTCACAGCAGAGGAATGATTTTTAAGCATTAACTTGGAAATATATGGAGCTCAGAGGGCTAAGCAGAACCCAGGGATGCAGGGAATTCAAATATTTATACTCAGGCATTTGGGCTGCTTTTTTCTCCTCCCCTCTCCACAGTGCACATACTCATGCTTCTAAATCCATACTTGGGGATTCCAAGAAAATAACCTGAGTTTAGAGATAACAATTCATTTCTACTGACAGACACTCTTTTGTAGTGAAACCCTTTCAAAATCAGGCCAAATTTATTAGAGACCAGAATTTGGACTTGCAGGTTTTCAGTAGTATAGAAAAGTAAAACTGCCTCCCAAGGCTCTTGTGTGGGTTAACAACTAATGTTTGCAAAGAAGTAAGAAAACTGGAAAGTATTAATATTATCATAGTGCAGGAAATTAGCCACGCTTACTTTTTATAACAGGAGCTGTGCGTCAAGTACCCTTCACATTGCATTGAACACGTAGCCCATTCAGTTCACCTGTCATTAACATAATAAGAGAGTAGCCAAAGTGAAGCATTGCAGCAGTGATATAACTTGCCATAATGGAGTGCTTCAAAAGATGTTTGAAATATTTTTAAACAATTAGCCATCCTTCCTTATTCAAGCAGCAGCCATCCAATCAAAGAAAAAAATGCAAGCCATGAACAAATGCAGGCAGAGAGTGAGGAGGTAAAGGTCACGCAACATGGATCACTGGTTGTTCAAATTATTTTCAGGTAGTTTGGCAGATCTCCAGGGGTGTGATTCAACTCTGTACAGGTTACAGAGCAAAATCCATTTTTGATTCTAACAGAACAATTTCACAGCATGATCTTCTCAACTTTAAAAAAAAAAAAAGGCAAAAACCTTGAAACAGTTTGGTTGTTCATTTCGTAGAGGAGATTTCTTGAGCACATAGCAATTTTCTTCCTCGTTCTCTGCAAAAAAAAAAAAAAATTGAGACACAGCATTGGAAAATTAGATCTGGGATTAATTGGACAAGTGGGGAACTCTGCCTTCCTATTAAAGTCTTTGCTCTCTGATACTATCATTGTATTGGGTTTGCTTGGCAAGGTTTTGGTAGTGGGGAGGCTATGGAGGTGGTTTCTGTGAGAAGATGCCAGAAGCTTCCCTGTGTCCAACGCAGCCAATGCCAGCCGGCTCCAAGATGGACCCGCCGCTGGCCAAGGCTGAGCCCATCAGTGATGGTGGTAGCACCTCTGGGATAACATATTTAAGAAGGGGAAAAAAAAAGGTGCAACAACAGTTGCAGCTGGAGAGAGGAGTGAGAACATGTGAGAGCACCAGCCCTGCAGACCCCCAGGTCAGTGCAGAAGGAGGAGGAGATGATCCAAGCGCCGGAGCAGAGATTCCCCTGCAGCCCGTGATGAAGACCACGGTGAGGCAGGCTGTCCCCCTGCAGCCCAGGGAGCTCCACGGGGGAGCAGATCTCCACCTGCA
>JAOBAS010000045.1:19957872-19984652 GCA_025311575.1 Elanoides forficatus
GGAGTTGCTCCCAACACGGAGGGAGGGGTGGGGGGAAGGTGTTCTAAGGTGTGGTTTTACTTCTCATTATCCTGTTTTGATTTGATTGGTAATAAATCAAATTAATTTCCCCGAGTTGGGTCAGTTTTGCCCATGATGGTAACTGGTGAGTGATCTCTCCCTGTCTTTATCTCGACCCACGAGCCTTTCGGTCTATTTTCTCTCCCCTGCCCAGCTGAGGAGGGCAGTGATAGAGCAGCTTTGGTGGGCACCTGGTGCCCAGCCAGGGTTAACCCACTACAACCATTCACCATTCTCTTACTTTTGTTCATCTCATTACTTCAGTTGATTTTGTTTGTCTGGGTTTTGTCATTCATACATCATATGCCACCTGACACCTTCACGTTTTATAAGTTGTTCTCCTTTGTGAAAGAGCTGGATTTGTAAGAGAAATAGTTAAATCAAAGTCTTAACTTGCAAACTCTTCCTTATATTTTTTGTTTCTGCAATATCTAGCATAATATGGGTCTGTTCCCTGACAGAAGATATGAAATTCAGCATAAGCAATAATGTAAGGTAGAAAAGCAACACATTGGCCACACCAAAACCAAAGGACAAGTAAATGCATGTCCTTCACAAATCTGACTCTACCAGGTGGAGATAAAGGCAGTAATAAGCCACATGAAATACAGAACAAATGAGTGCACTTTTTAATCTTTACAGGATACTGTCAGGCAATGAGGGATATTTTTGGACTTCACTTTGACATTTCTCGCTCCATATTTGGTGTCTAATCTCTGAGTACCAGCTTGCAAAGCATGAGAACATCCTAATAGAACCAGGATCTTGTTAGCTGAAGGATTGCTCTGGCCCCGTAGTCCATCACTGCAGTAAAAATAGCTAAAGTCTTGCCTTTGTCCATTAGGGTTGAACTTTCCATGACTGATAGATAGCATGGGCTCTTTTGGCATTTGAAAGTTAATCCTCTTGTCAGTTCAAGATAGCTTAAGTTTGGTGAGTGTGGTTCAAGATATATTTGTGTAGTTGATTTTTTTTTTCAGCTGATTTGTAGCTGCTGGTGCCTGCTTAAGATAGCTATTAAACATACTGCATTTTGTTGCTACATTTTTTAAATCAGTGGCACGTGGTCACAGTAATGGATGTAAATGATCAGGAAGGTGAAGGGTGATATTATTATGCTCAGTAGCTGGTTAAACCCTTGGTAATCCTGCAAAGAATTTTATCCTGTAGAAGCACTTTTGTTACAAATTAAAGGCCAAATCCCTCTCATCCTTTCATTCTGCCAGGAGAAATAAATTCATAGTAACTTCAAGTAAATATTTCCAAACTTAAGGTCAGAGAAATAGGGTAAAAGTGGCATTATCCCCTTCTCTGGAAGCAGGTTCTTACACAATGGCTCTCTCAGTTGTGGTGTTATGAATTTGGGTCAGCTGGTGGGTGCATGAAGGTGGCCAAGGCATATTGGAATTACGTTTCACAATATGTTTGTGTGCAAGAAGGAAAGATTTAGCTGCAGATTGATCCCTACAACCCTGATATAGAAAAGCCTTCTTATACTGCAAAGCACTTAAGTGCTTTTTAAAGCACAACCTTAAATCCTATTTTTTAAAGACATTCTTGAAACTCCAATGTACTTGAACTGTGAGCTTGATATTTAGCACATATAACTAGAGCATTGCTGAAATGACATGCTTATAAATATGTTTTTTAAGTCATTTGCTGTTTCCCAGGAAAAGGGAATCAGCACAGAAAGTTCTGAAACAAAAAGAAGAGGATGGAGTCCTGGCAGAAGAAGAAAGATAGGCAAGCAGTGGCTTCTGAGTATGACCAAAATAAACTGAGAAACCTAGTAATCTGTGTATATTTTTAAAGGTCATCTTTACAACTACTTTGCCAGGAACTCTGATTATCAGAAGGGTTAAGTAGCTTTTTTTGTGCTCACTAAATCCATCATAGAAATGAAACATAAAGACTAGACTTAATGGCTTTAACCTTCTGCATTTTGATGTTGTTTCACATTTCTTTGAAGATTATCACGTAACATTGTATTCTAATACTGAGTTGTTTTGAAAATCTACTGCTCATTGACAACTGCAATAATTTTCTGCCAAAGGAGAAGCAGATTAACTAATAACCTGTAATACTTTTATCTTGTGTTAAGTGTGGTATTTACAGTGGAAACATTTCATTAAATATATCTAGTTTGCTCTCAGTCCACAAACAGCAGGCTTCTCAAAGATAAAGAGTTTTGCATTTAGGATATGTGTTATCAGGTGGTACATTTTTGCCCACTTATGATTTTAGTAAGGTTGTCTACAGCTAGGCTTTTGACTCCTTTTGGTAGTGAATCAAATCATCTCTGGGGTCTGGATGATCATGCAATAGTAATGAATACTGAAGGATAACATTACAAAACATTCTCCTTAATTGTGTTCATCTTAAAACAAGCCCCTCTTGCGTTTTTCTCTCCTGGCCTAATGATTGTCTCTTCTAATCTCCGGGCTAGATTCAGCCCTACCTCATTGCATGGGAGTCAATACCCTGAGTCAATACCTCCTCCCACGTTGCCTTTGCCCAAGCATGTTCTCTTTCCTGGCCGCTCTCCACAGCAGTCACGACACCAGGGGAAACCCTTAGAGTTGTCCCGTGAAGGAGTGCGTGCTGACATAGGGTATGTGTCACAGGACAAAGCCAGGGCAAACGGTGGGTTCTCACAGATCATCCCTTCCCAGACCCACCACCCACATCTTTGCTCTGAAGGGAGTGGTCCTCTCCCCCCTTTGGGTAACGTATTATTTTAGGCTTTTTGTTCTAAACCTCTCATGCTTAAGCATGCAATGTGCTTCTGAACAATGAATGAGGATAAATGTAAGTCTCTGAAGTGTCGAAGCCTTGCAGTGAAAAGTGCCATGCATAGTATTGCATGAGCGAAAGAATCTAAACTATGGATAACAGGAGAAGTGAATTTTAATTTCTATGTAAAACAAAGATTGAGGTTAAAAAAAAAAAGTCAAACAGCTTTGGAAGTAAAATGGATATGCACCTTTGTTCCTTCATATACAGCTGCAGTGGCACGGATACTATATTTGAATAATAAAAGTAACTGGAGCATAAAATTAATAATTTTCCACTGACCTCCATATTCATTTAAAATTATTTTTCCTCGCAGACAGGTAAAGCTTTGTGTCAATTCTCATTTTCCTTAAGCTCTAGACAGTTATTCCAATCCAACATAACAGAAAGTGAACAAGAGCGTATTAACAGCCCCAAAAGTCTCCGACGCCCTGTTAAGCATAAGTTCAGGATTCAGGTGGAGGCTGCATGTGCACATTAGTGTAAATTTTCACAACATGACTCACACAGAAAATAAATTACTAAAAAACAGTTGTATAAAATGTAGAAATTAATTCCATTTTCAGACATCCTCACATCCACCATAAACCATATATCCTTTCTGGGTTGTAAAGCTTTCAGCCTGAACTATCAGAAACTCATTATATATGATCCAGCTACCAACCATCTAACTCATTTACTGAAAAAACCTTAATATTTTTCCACTTAATTTTTATATGCAGCTTAGACACATGTGGCTTCATATAACATCTGGAAATACTTTTTCTTCATCTAGTGTTCAATTGTACTCATTTTTCCTATGCAGACTAGAAATTCTCTAGCAATATGACATCCTCACAAGAATGTCTGAGTAAGTGACCCCTAATTGCCAAATGTTTCTATCCAACATACAGTCAGGAAGGCCATTTGTTATGCTATATGAAAACCAGGTCCATACAAAGGACAATGCATAGTATCTTTATGAGAAATGTTTTTTTTTTTTATAATGTCTCTATTTGGTTGATTCGGCATGGACTTCCATGACAGATCAAGGTGAAAAAGTAAGAAAGACCAGGGGAAAGATAAAAGACACAATAATTAAAAAATCCCCTCTGTTAGTTTCTTGTTCTTTAGATTAGGGTTCCTTAAGGTTGAAGTATAGTCTGTACAGTCATTATCAGCATTTGCGATAAAAAAAAAAAAAAAAAAAAGAAAGAAAAAAAGAGAGAACTAAAAGAAAAGAAGATTGAAAAGATACAGAAAGCAAAGAAAGTTATGATTAACTGGCAGAGCTTTTATTGTAAAATAACATGATTACAGCATAAAATGTTACAATTTTTAGGAGGTAACAAATCGATTCATTAGATTCCACAGTCTTATCTCATTCTTGTTACAAAGACAAAATTTTATCCATGCCAGTTTGGGTAGGTGCACTTTGCTAATCAAGATGAAACTAGGGATTCTTAAATACAGATCCAAATTTATCACCAATCAAGTTGTTCTGCCAGTGGAATCATAGGACTGCTAATGTTAGTTCAGCCAAATCATTCTAATTAAAATTCAGACATTTAAAGAAGTCACTTAATCATCAAAGATTGTCAGTTCATTTCAAAACCACCTTGCTCCGGTGATAGTCATAGCCAAGGTTTATAACTTGCACAACCCAGAAGACTACCTCACATTACAGTGAGAATGTGATATGCATGTTATAATTCTGACACTAACCTAATTTCTCTGGAATAGCACAAGCAGCTTAAGGTCTTAAGCCATTTCCCTCAAAAGTTCAAAAAGTTGTAAAATTTCTACCTTGCAAGCCAATTCAAAGATGATTTTTTTCATTTTCCTTAAGGAGATAATCAATTTTCTTGGCCATAAAATTTATGATTTTTCAAATGACCTCTTGGAAACACTCACCACTAAGTTTTGATAATCAGCAAGAGATAAAATTTAATGAAACCATATGAAAGCAGTGTGGTACAGTTCTGCAACAAAGCGACAAGAACGGTATCACACACAGACCTGCTCCTCCGAAACTGCACATTCGACTGATAATCAGGCCTTGGGATCTTACAGCGCCTTGAAAGATTCATCTTAAAGATTTATTTTTCACACTGGCTTTTCAATTTGCTGTTTTAAAGGAATCAGCTACTTTAATATGAACGCATGTCAGGTGGGCCCTTGTTAGAGCTAGGTTGTGTATTCCATATTGATCCAGCCTAGTTTAAAGTGGAGAGGTGGTCCAAACAGCTCTCAGTGGCTCGAACTGGTGGGCAAGAAACTTTTCACAGAACTGAAGTATGCTTCCACCTTAAGTTTTTAGATACAGCTTCCAAACTGCTTGATTAGTACTTGTATAACTATTTTACCTAGTCATTTGGGTAGATGACTCTGCAGTATTGTATCTTCATTGGGTGTTAATGCCAAATCATAGCTGCGTAGCATACACAATTCTGAAATAGTTTTAAAGGTGCACCCAAATTAGTAAGAGTTTGCATTGAAGCTTAATGAGTTAGCTCTTGTCACTGCATTGCTCTGAATGAACTATAGAAACAGCATTTGCAATTAAAATGTTTAGGCCTAAATACTGTCGTTAATAATCTGCTTATTCTGTGTTTAATTTTCTGTTTGTTTCAGAACTAGAGCTTTTTAGATCATGCAGTTGGATATTTTATACATATACCTTTTTTTGTGACCACCACAGTTAATAAAAGCAATCTTTCAGTCAAATCTTGTTGGTTTTTTTATTGTAGCAGACTGTCCCCAATTTTTCAATTATTAATGTGATGGCTTTGCAGGGATGCTACAATGTACCAGAAAGGTGGATGGGATCAAAGAAAGGTGAGGTAAGCTTCAAAATTATAGTAACTTCTTGTGCTGGTTTTGGCTGGGACAGAGTTAAAAATTATAGTACCTAGTATGGGGCTGTGTTTTGGATTTGTGCTGGAAACAGGGTTGATAACGCCGGGATGTTTTGGTTACCGCTGAGCAGTGCTTACCCCGAGCCAAGGGCTGTTCTGCTTCTCAGCCCACCCCAGCAGCGAGCAGGCGGGGGGGGCACAAGGAGTCAGGAGGGGACACGGCCAGGACAGCTGACCCCCGCTGACCCAAGGGATATCCCCGACCATGGGACATCACGCTCAGCAAATAAAAGCTGGGGGAAGAAGAAGGAAGGGGGGATGTTCAGAGTTACAGCATTTGTCTTCCCAAGTCACCGTCAGGTGTGACGGAGCCCGGCTGTCCCGGAGATGGCTGAACTCCTGCCTGCCCGTGGGGAGCGGGGAATGAATTCCTTGGTTTGCTTTGCTTGCGTGTGCGGCTTCTGCTTTACCTATTAAACTGTCTTTATCTCAACCCACTAGTTTTGTCACTTTTACCCTTCTGATTCTCTCCCCCATTCTGCTGTGGGGTAAGCTAGTGAGCGGCTGTGTGGGGTTTAGTTGGTGCCTGGGGTTAAACCACTACCCTCTTTAATGATTTAACACATGAAATAGTCTGAAGAATTGTATTTTTATTTTGCTGAACAGAATTTTTAACTTTCAGCTGATATCTGAATTTTGAAATTCCAAACTTACAAAATGAAAAATGGAACCACCTTTGAATTTGAGAAACCCCTGCATCTCTTGTTGTTATAAACAGAAAATCCATCAAAGAGAAATGTTTCTTTAAGGATCTACATATGTTGTAGATTGGCCCAGGGATTTTCACAGAGAAGTTTCTGAAAGGCTGAGCCCTGCAGCTTCCTTATTTTGGAAAGGATTTCCCTTAATCAGCAAATAATTGGAAATCTAATTCTCCTCCTGGCTGAAAACATATGTGAAAAAAATTCCACTACAGCAATAAACAGTTATGGAACACTAAAAAATAATAGTAGCAATGGCAATAGATTTAGTAAGAAACCTAACCTTATGGTATCCGGTTAATGAACCTTGTGGAGCATTCCAGAGTATTTTTTCCACAATGCTTAGAAAAGAGACCATATGGAGCCAAATCAGTGCAAAAACTAAAATGAACAAACCCAGATTGAGGGCTAGAACATCGTTTTGTCCTGTCTGGAAAAACATCCTGCAAGGCAGAAAATGGTTTGAGAAAGTATCTGGTTATTGCCCAGCCTCCTCCGGGGTAATTGTGCCAGTCTAACCTTACTGCGGATGCTGTGAAGGCAGAACACTGTCCCACCCTTGGTCCCCACTCCCACTACCAAGCATGAGAAGCTTATTCTTCCTTCACTAGACAACACCACCAGAAACTGAACACCTTTATATGTTCCTTCACTGCCTAAGATATACAACAAACACTAATCCGTAAGAAATTATTTTTAGTGCTAGCGAAACCAAAGGGTGCAAGGTAAACAATCAGACACGCATTTCACTGTGTCCCAAGTGCAATACTGCTGTGAGGTCCCCTCCCATTCAAGCTCCTCTGCTTGAGTACTGTGGATAAAGAAAGTAGGGTTTGTGTTGCAATGAGTTTGTCTGCTTGACTGAAGTCTTCTGTTGAACTTAAGAGAATGACACAGAAAGAACAAGCAATGCTTCCTAGGTCTGGTGAACCAGCCAGGTTCATTTGTCATGTTTTACATATACCTTTTTAAGGATTATAGTTTCAGACACCCATAAAAAGAAAAAAAAAAAAAATCCATAGCATGCGGATATTACAAATCTATGCACAAATAAAGCACAATACCCAGCTGAATCTAGATTCAACAAAACTACAGGAGAAAAAAAAATTAAGAAACACTTTATAAAAAATGTTCAGCTTCCATTTCAGACAACTAGAATGTAATCAATTAAAACATCCTTACTGCAGGATTTATATCTGCCATGTAAGCAGAATATTGATAAAAGAAAATTTGTCAAAATGTTTAACAATAAAATCTGAGAAGCTTTGGAGTCCCTCCTGCATATGAACCTGCTTATACAAAACAAGAAAAACCAACAACTTTATGGAAACAAAGTTTAATTAGCCCAGCAAGTGCCATGTGGATCCTATAAAAAACAACTGAAAATGTAGCCTGATTTCAATGAAAAGACAGTATTCGTGCTACACATGCTGCCCAGCTGAGAGAAACTTTAACCACAGATTATAAACATTTCAAAGGATGTCGTCATTGCTAGGAAAAAACCCAACAGTTGTAACTCAAGAAATATCATGGCATTTTGCAGTCCTTCATTCTGCCTTGATTGTATATTGCTCTAATAGAATTGTTGCTTTGTGTTTTACTTTATATTAAATTTGTTTAAGAAATGTTCCTGGTTCACTCTAAAGAGTCCATTTTAAAGACAGTTATACTAAATCTGGGTTAAAAAAAAAAAAAAAAAAAACAACCTATGCTAGATGCCTTGCAGCCACAAGAGCCTTCAACTACTTTGATTACTGCAGACAGAAATTATCCTTGTAATTTTTTTAAAGCTTGAAATCATACTGCATTTAAGGGTAAAATCATCCTGGATGATTTTATACACACTCACTTCAATGATTAATGAAACTCCAGAATTAAATCGATAGTTGAAATACAAGGAAAATTACTAGTTGCAATTTTATAGAATGTTTCAGATACTAACTTATAGTATTTTGGCTGGATTATCCCAGCAAATGTTTGTAATTATGTTTTTGTGTCACAACTGTTTTTACATCCTTCTCTCTAGAACTGTGCGTTTCACAGGCAAAGCGATGATGTTACAGGCATCGACTACCTAAGGCATGTGCATACTGCATTTTAAGTTGCAGAGCAGCAGCGAAAGTGCTCTGACAAAGGAGCTGTAGGAGAAATACAAGCCCAAATAAACGTGGATTGAGCGGAGATCAGCAGAGCAGGTCTTGGAGACCAGACCTCAGGGCTCGTTAAAATTGCCTCTTCTCCAGCTGTCACAGCAAGGCAAGGGGAATGTCATGTTCAGATCTGCCATGCTCTAAATCAGATCTGTGCCAAGTCTGAAGACAAAGTCATCTTGTAGCCCCTTAACCCTAGCATGTTTTGTGACCTTGTTAACCTTGAAATATTTTTAGCTACAAGTCATCTAGTGAGTTGTCAGATCATCACTAGGTGACCTGTAAAACCTTTCTACTCTTAGATTTTTATAATTGTTCTTGAAAGTTGAGCCAAAGTCAACTTCTCAGTACTTAGGCTAATATATCGAATAGGAAGTCATCAGGATCATTTATGCAGGATAGAATCTTAATATTTACCAAAAGAACCTTTGCTAGGGATAACAGCAGCAATACAGGTTTTTAACATGTCTTGCAAAAAGCACATTATTTTTACTATGTAATAACACTGAGTTATAGCAGAAATTTTCCAGGCTTTAATAGGTACATGAAAAGAATTCAGAGACACTCTTGGTCTTCCTACCTTCTACAAAACTGTGGGTACACCTTCAGGTTACAGATAAAATACATGTTGTTTTGCATAGTACAGAGTAAATAGCTATATACACACACCAATGAAGCCCATACCCTCACTTACTTAGATAAACTTTGGAGCAATCATAAACGCTTTAATGTTCCAAATAATGGTATTTGTTAAAAATACCTTCTTAAAATAATTACATAATTTTATCAATATAGTATATATTTTAATATATGCATATACATAAAAATACATATGTACACACATCCTTTCTAGGAAATCTATACATACAAATAGTTTCATGTGTGTATGCATATGTGTGAGTGTGTGTGTGCGCGCGTATATACATAAAAACCCCCAAATTGTTATGCTCACATAAGGCAGGAGCATTAAAAAAAAAAAAAAGAAAAAAAAAAAAAGAAAAAATTAAGAAAACTATGAAGATAGTTTGGGAATTTGAGAGCCTTTCCTGCTCAAATGCCACATCTATGTCAGTTTCTAATACAGTGAGCATGGTTGTGTGTGTGTGTCTGTGTGTGTATGTATGTATGTAAATGTCCTTTTTACATTTAGTTTTCTAAAATTATTCTTGAAACTTGAGCCAATGCCTGATTGCTCAGTAGAGTTTGGCAGATCTATTGCATGCAAACTACCATCAGAACAGTTAAAATTGTACTGAAATAGTTGCTGTACCTGTCTTAGCTGGTTTATCGTTTCTACAATTCTACAGATGACCGAGCATCTTGCTGGTTCAGTAGTCAAAACTCCTCTTTAATAGCTCAAAAACAATCTGAAGGAACAAAGGCAACAGTACAATACTTTCCTTTTACGATTTCCACTCTCTCACTGGAGAGCCTCCTTTTGACCTTTCCAGAAATTAATCTCTTGGAGGTGCTCTCATTGTAGATAATTCCTACTAACTACACCTTTTCTGTTAAACAAACACACAAAACTATCCATGTCATAAGCAACCTCCCGTAGGTCCATTATTTCCTTTGTAAGAATTTCATTACTACTTTCATATCTCATTTGATATTTTCCTCTCTTCAGTCTAGTGATGGTATTAAAAAAAAAAAATAAATTTAAGCACACTGGTTTCTCTACTTTAAACATTCATATGTATTTGCAGGACACTTAGTATCTCTTTATTTACATTTTTATTACTGTCATTTGGGAATTGATCCATTATACTTCAATATAGCTTCTTTGTATAGTCTTTAACGTATTTTCCTGAGAAATGAAATAGGGCCTTTGCTGTTATGAAGTCAGCATTTTCTCAGTTTAAGCCTAGAGGCGAGACTTCCTCCTAAATTTCAGTAAGTACAGCTTTCTTAGGTCATTACATTCACTGACTAGTTACACAACTTTTTACCAGCATTTGCCAGAATAATTTCCCTAGGAAAAAATACAGCAACAATCTAAACTGCTCTGTTAAGGAATGTCCCTCCAAACCCTCCAGCTGTTGTCGTCCAAATACACACTGTGCTCTTCATCTCTAAATGCCAAGGAACAGTGAAAATTAGTTACGACTGCTGTCAAAGAGTTTTCCCAGTAGCTCAATGTTAGAAGGTTATTGTAAACAGTTAATTAGTCATTAATTGTTTAAGATTGTTAATGATTTTATGATGGTCTACTTTGGTGAGATTTAAAATATTCATCAGCTGCACAAGAAAAATATCTCAGCTTCTTCTTTCTTAACTTTCATGTAATTTAACAGGGCAACTGGATTGGATTAATCTTACCTCACCATGGATTTATAAAATCAGTACTAACTAAAGCTGCCAGTCGCAAATACGTAAAAAAATACAACTGTGGGTTCAGACTGCACAGCTGCATACCAGCTGTACAGCTGCGTACAGACGGTGCAGGTTTGTGCGCTGTCAGCTTCCTCTTCCACAGGGCGTTTTGAAAGACTTAGTGTTGTTCTAAACTTCTAGCGTTTAGTGTAACTTGAACTTTTGCTTTTTCTCACTTTTAATGCTCACTGTAGTGAAAATTCACACAGACGTGACATGATGAGCAAGCAAGGCTTTAAAATCACCAGTTAAACTAATTGCATGGCTTCTGATATACTCTTGGATGCTTCTGCCCAGTGCCAGCATAAATATTTGATATTGTATGAGATCGTAAGAATTAGGAACATAACATCAGTTTAAGCATAGAAAAACGTGTTTATATACACCGAGGTCTAATTCAAATGCTAAATTGACCGATTTTCAGATATTTGAAGTGGAATTGCAAATAATTAATTATACACAAAACTGAAGATTGTGTTAGCCTGCATTTCAAAGTCAAATTGACCATCTCTCTTCAGAATAAAGACATAAGTGCATAAAAATGGATTGATGGACTGTTGCACAGAATTTCTGATTTATAGTCTTGCAGTTAGGTGAACGACTAACTAGCTGTAAGATTGAATATGTGACTGTCATAATTCTATGGCAATAACGCTCTGAAGAAAACCCTTGAGGGATTATTCTTACTCATTAGTAAGCATCCACTATATGACAAGCAGCATAGTATTTAGAGGAAATCCACATTTCCAAGCCCAAGGTACATCTAGTAGTTTCAAAACTTGCTAGAAGATGAATATTTAAGACTGAATGCCAATTTATACAATATTGTCACTTTATCTAGTATAGTGCTTATGTAGTCGATTTTCTACTGTCAAATATTTTCAACAACTGAATACTTTCCACACTTAGCCAAGAGCTTTAATGGATGACATACTTCAGTATCTCTAAAAGAAGATAGAAAAAAAAAAAAAAACCTCTTTGGTCTTTTTAAAAGAAAAGTCACAATATTTTACAGTTAATAACTTAGTGAATTTAGCCTGCATTTTTTTCTCACAGATATATTAAAATTTTCTATAATGCATTGGTTAAATTAATTGCATACAATTTTGTCGGGCTTTTAAAATATTTATTTACTCATTAAATATCCATATTTCATGCTGGATATTTAAAATTCAAAATTCATTCAGACATTACAGTGTGTAGTTTCTGTGCTTTGAGTGAGTGAGTGAACTCAATTTGATAATGAAGAGATATGTTTAAAATAAAAATGGAGACAGAGAATCTTTCCTGAGAAAATAACACTTGAGGGAGAAGCTTCAGAAAATGGAATGAAAGAAGCACAGACTATTGCAAACATTCCTTCATTTCACTGGCTTTGCTAGAATCAACATTACTATTTAAAAAAGAAGATTATTTCAAATTTTACTGGCTGTGTTCACTGGTGACATTAAACTTTTACACATCTCATACAAGAAACACTAAAAGTGGGACAATCAAATACCTCCCTGTGTGGCTCACTTAATTGCCCATGCAAAGGCATGAGTAAATTTTCCACAATTGGTTTATGGGTTTGTTGTTTGGTTTGGTTTGGGGGTTAAAGGAAAGGCAGAAATTACCTCTCTTCTATTATTCTAAGTATTACTAAATACTTGGTTTTATATTAAGTGTATTTCATTTCTGCCTTTAGAAGTTTATTGTCGGCTCATTAAGAAACATACATAGAAGTTTCATCTCTAACTAAGCAGAATAAAGACAGTAATCAATTATATCCTTTCCAAAGCTTTGCAGATATCATTGTACCTTACCATGGTACATTGATGCTCAGTACTTTTATACTTTCCAAAGTTTTCAAATTGTGTATGAAAATGGCTGCTTTTATAAACTTACATCAAGGATTAAAAGCCTCACAATTATGTTTGAAAAATAATATATCTTAAGAAAATAACTTTCTGTTCTATTTCCCACAATTTTTGTTCGCTTCCTGCTTTTTACGTGAAATTGGCCTTGCATTTCTAACTTTGTCAACAAAAAAGGTAGACTATTCTACCATATCTAAAACATATATAATAATTTATAATCTATCTATGATGATAAACAAGTTTGTGGTTTGGGCTATTAAGAAAAACATAACCACTATGATAGCATACATAATTATTTGGTATCTTGAATTATTTTGTATCTTGCCATTCTTTAAAAATCTATGAATAGATCTATCACTTAGATAAATATTTGCACTAGAAAGTGTGCAATTAAAAATTCCTGTACTACTAATATACGCCAGACCTGTGAAATGTACCAGTATGAATCAAAGAATGAATCTATGTGAAAAATGTATGGCATACTTTGAAGGCATTTTTGAGTAAATTTAACTGAGGAAGAAGGACATGAAAATCAAACACAGAAGATAATCCAGATACGCAGGGCTGCAGGGAAAGAAGATAAGACTAGCACCATAAATTGGATAGCTAGTGTTTGTAATCAATATTTTTGCGTGTAAATGAAGTACTGTTGATAAATACTACATTTTAGTTAAAGAAGCTGTAAACATTAAATTAATGGCAGTAAAAATTACTTAGGTAAAAGTTCAAACAGAACTCATACAGTTCTAGTAAACCTATGCTACCAGTTGGAGTGAACAAGCACTGTTTTTAATACTTTAGTATCTTACCTCTAACATAATGCTTAAAACTTTTTCTAGTCTGAATATTCAGAATGGAGTAAAACATTCCAACTGTTAAACCATTTTGCTACAGAAGTTTTGTAAATAAATAGTACATGTTAAGTACTTTGCGTTGATTGATCAGTTCAAGGAACACTTTATTCTTGCCCAATTGTGATATCATTCTATGGTGAGAGGCAACAGAATAAAGACTTAAGAAAGTAAAATATTCAGGAGAATCTTGTTGTGAAGCATGAAGGAGTCAGGTTTTTTAAACCCTGATCTGTACAATCTACATAATGAGAAACATCCCTACAGTTGCGCGCTTTTTTTAAGCATAATAAAATGTTAATTATAGGCAGAAACAAAATGCAGGTGTTTCAAATTTTGGTTTCCATTCAAGTTGCATGTTAAGACCTCTTTAAAAGTTATTTCAGGATCTTTTATCACAATAATCTACTATGCAACAGCATCCTCATTAGATTTCATTGTCCTCCACTGGCAGAGAGACAGGAACCTCTGTTACCTGAGAGAACAGCCTTACCCCATCGGTTCGCCCTTTCGTTTCTCTTGGCAATGGCAATATTGACCACCTCCAACATATTAAGACTGCAACTATATTATTACCCAATAACGTACTCAGGGTGCCACCACCCAGGATGGTTTTGTTTCAGTGAGAAGCGGGGAGGAGCATAACGTGCTTTAACAGGTCGAATGTCTATAGTTACAGAAGACACAACACAGCTTTGAAGTTTCCTGGGATGACCACGTGCATGCTCCTAAGCCTACATTCAGTGATGCTGTTGTCCATGCTAACTCAGCGTGGAGCTTCACCACGCTCTCCCTGCCCAGGAATTATTGACCTTGCACTGTGAAGGTGCAAGCTTTCTGTCTGAGCTCGTCCTTGTGTTTAAATGCAGGGATGCACCGAGACAGTGATTTGTCAGGGCTAGGCATATGCAGAAGTATTCTCAGACACCAGGGTCCTGATGCTGGCTCTCTACAAGTAGCTCAAGCATCAGACCTTTGTGCCTGCTTTGGGGAGAATGACTACTTGTCTCTGATTGTATGTTGCCCTGAAGATGCCTGGTGTGTTGAGGCTTCAATTCCTTTGGTACCTCTCACTCACCTGCTGGCTGGTTAATTGAACATGCAGCCTAGCAAGTTTGAATTTCCCACTTTCCACTGGAAACTCCTAAATTGGGCTAGATGACTGCTTCATTCACTTGCTCCTCCACCGTCATTGCACAAGAAACCAAGAAAAGTGGTTTTAGGTGGATTGACTTAAAACACTGGTGCCAGAACCAATTTCAGGATCAGGGCATCTACACCTGCAGCTAAAAGTCTGAATTGCAGTTAACTAGATGGTGTTATAGCAGAGACTAATTAAGCACAGACAGACTCTGTTTTGATACCTAAAAGTGGGTACAGAGCCTTATTAAGAGGGACTAGGATTTGTAAAGACAACCTGACAAATACTAATAATTTCTAGAGTAGTTAGTGTAGTGTTATAGA
Source organism: Elanoides forficatus (assembly GCA_025311575.1). Classification (NCBI taxonomy): domain Eukaryota; kingdom Metazoa; phylum Chordata; class Aves; order Accipitriformes; family Accipitridae; genus Elanoides; species Elanoides forficatus. The sequence goes on from JAOBAS010000045.1 coordinate 19,973,021, forward strand.
AAAGACCAGTCTTTGTTGGTTTGGTGTACCTGAGGGCAACTATTAGTGGATTACCAGGACTTCTGTGTGCGTTGTAATAGCAACACAGGGTGATGACAGTAATAAGACTACCTTTGAACTTAAGCATTCTGGTCACCTTCAGCTATGTATTTTAGTACAGAATACATTTTGGGCAACAAGGAAGTCTTTCAAAACCATGGCATTTTGAAAGAGTCTACAGTATCCCTCAAAAGCTCTTTTTTTCTCTGAAAATGGATTTCCTAAGCTCTAGAATGAGCTGATAGGAATGATGAGTACAAACTAGATTAAAAGATTCTGGCTGTGAAGAGTATTTTCTAACCAGACCTTTTCACAGGGAATTTACATGGTAAAGAGAAGTTACAGAGAAGCTTGGTTAATGTCCTTGGAGACCAGAAGTCGGGAGCCACCATTCCATTTACATAATATTTCCTCCCAGTGGAATATGTGTTGATTTATAGAAAGCACTTAAATTGTTCAGATCTATTTCAACCATATAATTTCTCTGATACAGAGCTTGCTTTAAATCTCTCTCTTGTCCCATTCTGAACGACTTTAAATTCATAAAAGTGTTTAAAGGTTTTAAATTTAAGATGCAACAATAGCCACCTGATGAGTTCTGGACAGAATCTAATGAGTTGAGTCTGAGCAATTGCAAGGAAGATCCAGAGCCCCTGAATCAGATTTCTAATATTTAGTGCACTCATAACTCCTGCCTCTTATTTTAATGGAGGTGGCAATATTAATTGAACCAGACTCATTAGAGAATGAACTTATAGCACTTCCAACACTTATCACTGTACAGAAAGAACAATCATTGTCTTGGTGCACCTACACTCTTTTCGTTCCAGTGAGATTAATTACTCTGAAATTAATATAATTAAAATGTGCAGTATATATTTTACTATGGATAATAAAATATATCCTCCCTGTGACATAGACCTTGCATCATACTGAGAAAGCAATCTTTAAACCTAAAATAAGTTTCTCTGTAACTGATTCAAGTCAGTCTTAATATTTGCATATCAAGCAGACCTTGGAGACCAATATGTGCAAGTGTGATATCTACATGCATATATCTACATGTATACATTTTTTCTATAAACAAGTATAACAGCATCAGGTTCAATACTGAAATGATAAGATTCTCCCTTAAAAGACTGGGGCTAATTTAATGAGGAATACTTCTCTGGATTTCTACTGCAGTAGAGATGATTACTAGGTAGAAGTTAGCATTATGTTTGTACTTGTTACCAGTTCAGTTCTATGCTTACTGCTCTTCCCATTTACTTTCAAAGCAAAAATCCTATATCCAAAATATATTAATAATTTTCCAAAAGCTGTTGTACCCAGCTTTGGGAAAACTTCTCCAAGATGACATGGATTACAAATGCTGAATATTTTAACAAAGCAGCTGAGCTCCTATGTAATTAACTCAGTGGTATATGGACTTTTTTGGAGCTCTGCAAGTGCCTGGCTTCTATGTTCATCTGTGGTAGCATTGGAGAGGAAAGCATTTCTCTCTACTAGGAAAGGAAAGAACAGCTTGCTGGATATCATGGTGAATTTTTTTCATCCTGTTTCCTTTTTACAGAGATACTGTAGTTCCCAGTATCTAAGGGCAAAGGTTTCTCTTTGTAGATAGTTACAGCAGTGTTGGAAGCAACTACTTCACTGAGAATTGCAATAACTTTTTCCAGCATCCCAACCTCAGAACAAGCTTTTTGAACATTTTGCTTTCAAGCTCCATGGGTTTATTGCTTTGTCCCAGTCTGAATTCTTGAGAGAATGTAAAACAAGGGAACTATAGAAGGTCTTGTTTAGGCTGCAGAATTATTCAATTAACAGGTTAAAAATTAAGATTCAGCATCAAAATAGTTCTCATATACATGCTGTGCTTCCCCCTCGCTCCACCACTCCCCGAGCAAATTCATTCTGATTTATAAATCAACCAGTCATGCATTTTGAAAGTACAATAGAGATGTACTTAAAACCACCAGACTATTTTTAAAGATACAGATTCCAACAGAATTCTCTATGCTTAAAATGATTACTCCAATTCCACTAGTAATATCTTTAACACTTTTGATGTACATTCATTATTCTGAGCATCCACTGTGAAATTCTTCTGTAAGCTTTACAATGGTAAATGCACAGCAGTTCAGAAGGACAACATAAAACCTCAGGTTCACTTAAGGGCTTCTTGGACAATCCATTCTGTATGCACATGATTTACCTTTCTGGTTTTCCTTTGCAATTTGAAAGATTTCATGCCATGTGGAATTAAAGAAATTATGTTATGCTATGTGTATGAAAAGCACACAAAGGGAAAAAGCATACATGTATATGTGCTTATGGGAAGAGACGTCTAACCATTACTGAATAGAAATTTGGAAGCAAAGTACATGAATAAATATTGCTACTCTAAATGCACATGCAGAGAACTTAAATACTTTAAAATCCAATTGCAGCTGAAGGATCACCGTAACACACTAGGAAAATCTGATACATTTTAACTTATTAAAATAAATTTAAACATAATAAATGTGCTTGCATAACTAACCAGATTAGCCTTACTCAAGAAGAAAAGAAACAGACCTGAACTTTCATCCTCAAAGGGGTATATGTAACTACTGAAATATTTAACATTTGAGTAGCTTACAGAATTACAGTAAGAAAACCATACTGAAATATATGATATGAATGTACACTTAAGTAAATCTCATCATAATGGCTTACACTTTTTTTTTTCCTTCTTTACCTTCATATTGTGTGTACATATGCTGCCAATTATGAAGCAACACAAATGTGGTATAGATGTGGTAAGCAAATTTACTACATCATTATTAGCACACCATGCTTGTTCCATCTCTGTGAATTAAAATAAGAAAAATGTTTTATTCGTATGTATAGAACAGATAATCAAGCCGAAGAAGTCAACACTAGTACATAGTATAAAGTCAAACATGGAAACAGTAATAAAAAGAAAAATTGCTCTCTATAAAAAGTTCTGTGCTAGGAAAAGTTTATCAGATCACATGCTGAAGGACAGAAGTCATGCAGAAACACAGGACCTATGTTAGCAAGTTGCTGCATGAGTATTTGTTACAGGGCAATTACAGCGGTGACTGTGGAGTTCTTGTCTACGCTTCACAGCAGAGGAAAACTGCAAAGGATCCGTCTATATTCACAGTATAGTAGCATCACTGTATATTGCAAATGTAAACCTTAATAATTTTTTTTCGCAAGTTTCATGCACCCTGCCACATTAGATTTACATTTCCAAAATGTTCATGTGCACAAGTACTTTTAAAGTAATTCTGTCATTGGTTTCGTAAGGAAATATTAGCACATGGAAATCTGACACAAAGAAGATGAGTCAATATGTTGACAGAATAATGCTTCTTATATTTTTCCAAACAAACCTGAAATAGATAAACTTCTATGAGTTTTTAAGTGGGGAGGAAAATAAAGCTAGCCTGGCTGGTATGTTTTCATGCAACACTGGAACTAAGAGAAAAGGAGAAAGGATTTCCAAGAAAGGCTTTGACACAAAACTAGTATGCAGAACCCGAGAGAACAAGACTAATGGGTTAAGAATACTTTTTGCATTAATTTCTTGTGAATCTTTGTTATTGTTAACCCTTATATTAAGAATAAGATATTTCATTTGCACGATGTCAAACAGTCGTGCTAAGATATGAAATAAATAGGCAAATGTTTTTCATTATTCCTTTTCCATTGTCATTAAAACACTGGTATCTGCTCTATCAGTAAGGGTTGTACAAGATTAGAAAACATATGCTTTTTCTGATATCTTTGAATTCATGCATTTCTTTTTATTTTCTTTCTAATTGCAACAGCAGGAATCTAACCTGGAATTTCAAAGTGAAGCCATGATTATTTCTTGTTCTCACATGCTTTTATACCTAGGTTTTCACTCCATGCAAAAGTAGCATAGGTGTGATTTTAAAAAGGAAGACAGGTGAAGCAGCTTCTGACACATACAAAGCAATTTCCCTTATGCTTTCTATTAGTGTTTTAATAGCTAAATGAACTTAAAACAAAATGCTATTTTTACCTTTGAACCGTAAGGTAAACTAAAAAGAGCTAGTAATGACTATTGCTAAATTGGGGCACCGCAAATGAGGCAGCAGGTTATGCAAGTGGAACAACAATCTGCATATAGCTTGAGTGGGCCTCTTTAGTAGCCCATTTCCATAAGACAACACTAGAACACAACTACTTTAGTTCAGTGATTATAAAGGGAGATACCTAAATTTAAACTAGTCACTCAACACTTCCTGTCAGTCAGCTGAGAGAAGCAGGTACATATAGAGCTGAGTCATTTGATTTATTTTAGATGCTATTTTTGTGGATGACTCACCTTCTTACAACAGGTATTTCAGTTCACTGACTATAAAGGCAACCTAGGGCAGTTAGCTCAGACTTTGATGTCTAATTTTTAGATATTTAAGGTTAAGTAGGACTGATCTCGCCCTCTGTCTTTCTTTTTCACCTTCCCCCCAGGGCTCAGCTGTTCATGCTCCAAAGATCAACAGCCCAGCTCTAATGTGGCACAAACATGTGCCCGTGGCTCAGGCTTCCACAGAATCGTAGATTGTGGGAAAGAGCTGTGAGAAAGCCTGCAGACTGAGCAATGCAAGTGGCAACTGTGAAGTTACAGGCAGAGGTAGAACTATGAAAATAGAGACCACAAGTAACTCAAAGCATCAAGACTAAAAAGCATCAACGTGGAAAAATACAAAATCTGAAATGGGAAAAAAAAAGAATACGTGAGCATGCTGATACCATTGGATTTGGTGCATGCTTTCAATTTACAGATACTACAGATCTGCTCCTGGGAGCAGTGGAGGCTAACCCTTCTTCTCCTGACTCGTAGCTGCCTGGCTAGGAAAGACCCTGTTGGTGTCCTGATAGGAGACTGAAAGGTCTTAACAGGAGGGTGAGAATGCTAATTACTTCCTTAGTAATCGGTTAAAACCTAGGTATCTTATATGCTTACAAGCCAGAAAATAACTGTTCTATACTTTTAATCCTACTTTAGAGACTCTTCATGTACAGTTCTAGATGCCTGAACAAAATGGCCCAGAGAGGAATGGCGATATGGTTACTGAACAGGCTATCTACAGAAATACAGACCCTCTCACAAACTACGGTTGAAGCTTATTTGGCACTTGCAGTCTGAAGCTTGTCAGACAAAACTTCAATAAAGTAAGAGGAATGAAAAAAAAAAAAGAAAAGTGCAAAGAGCAATGAACCATCAGAGTAGTTCTCTCAATGAGATCTGTTGTTTTCAGCCTGACCTCCAGTTAGAAAATTGACATTTGAAATTGCTTCTCTCTAAACCATCTGGGATGGTGCTTGTGAGAGGCTCATGACTGCCACAGACACAAGGCACATGCATGTTAGAAAGAAAAACAATTTGCAAGAAGCTCTTGCAGGCTAAGAAATAGTGTGCACAATACATACTGAAGGACTGCAGTACAAGCACTTATATCACTAGACTATAAAGACACCAGATCAACAAGTTTGTATCCAGAAACTTGACTGAATATGGAAATTTTCCATTAACTTTTTGAATGTGATGGTGAAAGTTCACAATATCTGCAGAAGTGTCTGAACCTTTCTAAAAATTCTGATTGTTCAGCAGTTTCTTTCCTTTGAAAATTTTCAACTCACCATTTTTTGCTTTGGAAGCTGTCTCTTGCTTATGAGCACAAATAGTTTTTACTTTTATGTGCTTTAACCCCTTATTATTTACTATGTTGCATTCCAGAAATTCTTGTGTTATCTTGCACTGGAGAAACTTTTGTGTTGGCTTGTCAAACAAACACATTTCACTCCAGTGGATTCTCAGCATTTCTTGGTGATCCATTTCTTAGTCCTAAGAAATCCTCCAGAGCCACTATTCTCTGCCAGCACTCTGCCATACTTTAAATCTTGCACTATTACTAATTACTCCATTTAAATAATTAGTAAGAGCAAAAGGAGTGATTTTTTTTTTATAAGGCCATAAGCGTCACAATATTCTGTACACAGGTATATTACAGTTTTATTAAAATAGAAGATCCCAAATCTGAGTTATTTTTGTTGATTTTTTTTTTCTTTTTTTTTCTTTTCTTGCTAAGTGTCAGTATGGATGATAGGAGTTTTGGGTAACAATTCAAGCAAGTCTTTTATGCTTCACAGCATGTCTGATGTCTTTTGGGAACAATTAGTGTACCACTAATGGCATCAGTATCAAAAATTGGAACTATAGTATTAACCTACTCACCCCTCACCCCTTTTTGAATTTGCTTAGGTTATTAGCAACAAAAAGTTTATCCAAAATTTTGTTGTTGACAACTTATGTAACTGCAGTATATTTTGGTAGATTTTCATGAGGGTAAGAGGTTGTGCAATTAGAAGTAGTAAGTAGTGAATGCTGTTAAAACACTCTAAAAACATTTATCCAAGATTAAGGACTGATTTATTTATAGTTCTGGTGTGTCATCATTTAAGTACTTAACTATTGTAATACGAGCTTACTAATATTTTTTAGAGTTTGAAGAACATTTTTTGGTAACAAGGTCAGATGTGACCTGGATCACCTAACGTGGTATTTTCCTCATTTTAGAGAGATACATGAGATCACTGGTATTATCAAGATTGATATTCTTTCTATATTACAAATTATTTCATTTATGATTTCATTTCCTCATTAACTGCTCTTCAGGATCAGTAGGTGTGACTGCCTCAGTAGTGAATTTATTCATTTCAGCAGGGAGAAAGAGAGAAGCTGGGGAGTACAGTAGAGTGCTTTTAACATTAAAATAAAACATGACGACACGTCTATTCCAGGGGCAAAGAGAGACTAATAAACTGCATACCCTTTTATTGTACTAGGAGTTTTATACCATCCGTACTCAGTTTCCTTGGAAAAAAAAAAAAAAAATGAGGAGGGTTAACAAGGTACATCCCAACTGGACTTCTTAATTATGGGAAGCATTTTTATTAGTGTTACTGACTGTGAGTATCATTAAAATCTATAGCCCCACAACCAAAAACCAGCCCTGACTTCCCTAAGCAAGACTCTACATAATTTGACTTTTATTATTATACAGTTGTCTTGACTTTACACCCAGGAGGGAATGTCAAAGTCAACAGATTCTGCAGGCATTCAGAGAACCTGCATGGGCTGGATGGAGCACAGAGGGAAGGTTTCATTCCCTTTTGTCTTAACTATACCACCCTTTTTCTTTTCTTTTTAGCATTTAGTCAGTGTTCCTCTATCACTGCAGCTTTATTTTTCTTTAAGTTTTATTTGTTGCCCAACAATATATTATGATTTCACTTTTTTTTTTGCTTTTGAAAATGCTGCAAATCACTTACCATTGTTTCAAATCACAGTCACATCAGCTTTAGCATGATGCTAAAAGAAAAAGCATGCCAAATTTTTTGATTAGCAGTAATGTTCTGATCTGCCCTGGGTACCACTGACAGTGCTAAAACAGAGACTGGAGTTCAGAGGTTGTCATTTTAGTGCAGGTTGATTTTACAACATAAAAAATAGATTTCTTTTAAAAATTAAAAAAATAAATGTTATCTGCTGCTAAGTAAGATTGAAACAAAACTGATTTTCTATGCTGGAGAGGAAAATAATACAAGTAGGGTGGCAATCATTACCAAAGATGTATAGCAGAAGGAAGATGTTTGATAATGGATCATCAGCTTAGTTTTGACTCCTCATGAATTTGGGTGGGATCCAACTGGACATAAGTGCCTTAAACTGGCCTGAGATCAGCACAGTTTGTTTCATTTCTTTTGTACTGCTTTCTATACATGACATAAATCTGATGCTCCACACCAGACTCTAGATTAACTCTTGTGCTGTGGAAAGTCTGCCACATCTCACCAAGCCAAATGATGCATTAAGGGAGGGATATCTGACCAACAATCTCCATGCCCTCCCTTCTGGCACCCAGCTGCCCAGCCGTGAAACTTGTGCTGCATCACAAACCAGGGAATGGACCCGCCCCAGTGGCAGAAGTCTCAACTGTCCAATCCAATCTAATTATTACAGAAAGAGAAAGAAAGTGTCCTTGCAGAAAAAGGTTGATTTAAAATAAGAATAAAAATAACAATATCAACATCAATAATAATAACCATAATAATATATTATATGATAATACAGTTAAAATTGCAATATGCATACTTAGCTTCTACCCCTGTGTACCAAGGCTGGCAGTTGAATTCTGGTGTTGGCAGTGGTGTCACAGTGAGTTGTCAGCACCTGGAGTCCTACAGTGGGAGGAATGTCATGTTCATGCTGATGATTTCTTCCCCACTCTGGGATCCACTTGGATTCCTTTCTATGTGTTTGCTAAGACGCTTTATGCTTTCCACACCTTGCTCATTCCCCATTGACCTGGAGCTCCATGTTACATCTAATTTTAGTATATATAGTACCTTTCACGTACATCAGGTTACGTTGCTGTTACTTTGTTCTCTTTGCTACCCCCAAGCCAGTTTTGTCCAGGTCTGCATTTTTTTAAGCTGATCATTTGTCTTTTTTCACAGCTGTGTGGTCCCCAGTGCCAACCCTACCATCCGATGTATGTGGCAACTAATATGGTGGCATGGGGGGCCATGACCATGGAAAGACCTGTCAGGGGTGCAGTGATAAACGGTATGTGTTATATGAGACAGGAGTGAAATAATAGCACCTTTTGGGAGGTGGAGGGGAACACTGAAGAAGTTAGTTTGAAAAGCGATCGTTTAAAATTCAAATGAAGGTAAATAGAGATATTATTTCAATCAGATTTATGGCATAACATCTGATCTGAAGTTTGGGGCTGAAGGCTTCTTAGAAACATAAGGAAATAAATCACGCATGCCCTTATTATTAAAACAGTTTTCTGAATTCACTTATAATACCCAACAGTGCAACTCCAACATGTATGGGTTTTTTTAACCTTCTGAGATTTCACCCAAGCAGACGATTCTTCTAAGAAGCTTAGCAGTGTGAAGTAACCTTGAAAGGTAATATTTGCTGGAGTCAAACCACCATGCTACAGCTCAAGATCACTGCTGTTTGTTTCAAAGGAAAGCAATCCACTGAGCTCGGGCCCCCAGCCACACTGAACAGAAAACTGTGGGGCTGCCGCTCCCATTCACACTCCAGTGAGCAAATGTTGAATAATCCGAGTAGTGGAAATGCCGCTAGCAATGAAACTGAACTCCTAGGAAAAACAGATTGCAGATTTGCTCTCTGAAAGCATATCTGGAAGTAAGTGCACCTTCTGCATCGTGTCTCAGGTTTGCAGACACACCTTCCCTGAGGGGCATTTCTCATGCTGCACATCTAATTCTGTTGAGCATCACAGTCCTGAGAAGCTGCCACAGAAGAGAAATGCAAAAAAGCCTCCTTCTCCCACATTCTTATTCTGACACTAGTAATCCAATCACAAAAACAAAATAAATATCTACTTGAGAAATAAATATCAAGTTAACTGTAGGTTAGACTTTTCTAGTAGGCAGTTCCAAGTAGAAAAAAAGAAAAGTACCATCTTTCTCCACATGCCTACAAGGACATATCAAAGAGTTTGGTAGCTCTGAGAAGGGCATATCTTTCCTCCATTTGCCTGGAAAAAGGAAACAGATTATTTCATATTTCTAGGTGGTGCACAGACGACACTTTCTTTCTCACATTGCACCTGCATGCCCAAGTGTTATTTTTGCCAGCCAGAAAGGGAGATAGAAGGTGAGCTTTAGCCCTTTTCTATCTCTTGCATTACTCCACTCTTTTGCTCACAAGAAATATCATGCTTCTATGAAGTGTCAGCCTTCATTCTGCTGACCAAAGTAATAAGGACAGATTTTACCTTCAAATCACTGAGCATCCAAGGACAAACTAGCCCTAGCAGCCACAAAACCATTTACTAGAAAATAATATGAAGTAGCAGCAGGAAATAACTTTCTATAAAGAGAGATCATTTGTATCTACAGAATCTTAGAGTTTCTCAGAATGGAGTTTTTATCTTCAAATGAATAAAGCTACACAGAGCTTCTTGTAGTAATGTACAGTAAACCAGTAAGAAGTTATTTTTCTCCCAAACCATTTAGTTTATGACTTCCAGCTGCTTATTTCTTTACAGCAATAACGTGCCAGGCTTTTATTTATCGCTCAGTATGCAGCTTTTAGCAGTTGATAAACAGCTATTAATAATATTTAAGAATAGACAACCATGTAATATACACATTAGTTTGTGCCAGAGAAAAGATGGAAATAGCACACAAGAAAAAAAAAGTGTTTTGTGATAAATGCTTAAGAAAGATTGCCTGAGATCAAAAAGTGAGCCTGATTCTGATTTCACAGCAGTGAGACTCAGAATTAGCCATACTAGAATTACATCACTATCATCCTTGTGTGAGATAAGATCCACAAAAATAAGTGCACCAATATTGACATATAACATCTTAGCAGTTAGCAGTGTTACAAACCTAAAGAGAAATCAAGACAAACTCATACCACTCCAGCCTCAAAATACTATTCTGTCATACCTAGAGAGTTTTATAACCTAAACCCTATACTCTATGGGTCAAACTACAGCATTTAACCAATACTTTCTTTAAAATTAGTTCCATCAAAACTGTTGGACATTCTGCAAAAGATGCTGGTAAAATAAATTTGATCATGTACTTAAATTCTACTTAAATTCTAGAGATCATATCCAAAGAAAACAGAATTTCCTGATTTGGTGAAATAAGATGGTTGTTTTTATATGCACATGCATATATATCTCTCTTTATAGATCATATTACTGGTTTTGTACTTTTGTTATTTGTAGAGAAGATACCTCACACTTTGTTGACAATGAGCACCAAGGGAAAGTTAAAACACATTGGATAAGGATGTGAAGGAATCTCTTAAGATGGTCAGAATTTTCAGTTTGAATTGTTAGCAGTTCAAGAAACAGACTTTAAAGAAGGTCTCTGTGAATCAAAACAAAACAAACAAGCAAACAAAGAAAATACCTTTACACAGTAAAATAATGTTTTAAGTACTTTGAGATATACACAGAAAAAGATGGCCACATGCAAGAAAGTTTTTCTATTTGAAACTATTCTAAAATATTGGGTATAAAAGCATGCAGATTGGGCAACTTTCAATGCTTTCTAGTAGCTTCACATGGACTCAGACTCTCTTCAGTTCTTTTTAAGCATTAACCCCTTTTTCAACCCATCCCCCAGTATGAAATGTTGGATCTGTTGATATCAAAATTCCAACTGAGAAAGACTTTCATTTCCATGACAATTTCTCTCTATGGTAATTAACTAATTATGAAAAATCAACAGGAAAATATGAATTTTCAATGCAGAAAAGTACATATTATAAGTCATTAGATGCATGTTATAAATGACCATATCCAAAACAGGATTCCGAGTACAAATTTATTAAACGAACAGAGGTAAGCAAACAGCGCTGGGCGAAGCGAACAGCGCTGGGCGCACCGGGAGTCCCCGCTCCACCGAGGCACGCGCCGTGCCGTTCCCGTTTCCGGTTTTTATTCCTTCTACTGATACATATTCATGTAAAGGTGGGCTTATG
>JAOBAS010000045.1:19990588-20005608 GCA_025311575.1 Elanoides forficatus
GGTGGGTGCGGGTCTCTTCTGTCGTGTGGCTGGATATAGGACGGGAGGAAATGGCCTCAAGTTGAGGCAAGGGAGATTTAGGTTACATATTAGGACAAATTTCTTTACTGAGAGGGTTGTCAGACTTTGGAATAGGCTGCCCAGGGAAGTGGTTGAGTCACCATCGCTGGAGGTATTCAAAAAGCATATAGATAAGGCACTTCAGGACATGGTTTAGTGGGCATGGTTGACAGTTGGACTCAATCTTGAAGGTCTTTTCCAACCTAAATGATTCTATGATTCTATATTAGCCTGAAGATGAGTAACCCATCCAGACATAAATGTAAATATTTTTCTGCTAGCTTAGTGAACCGAATCAATTCAAGAATCATCAGAAGAAATGCAGTGATGGGCATAGAACCATACTGCTGAGACCAAGGGAGAATCCAAGGAGCGTGATGACTTGCCTTTAACAGCAACAAATTGTCACTCCACTTGCCTACGCTGCACAGCTTCACCTACAGATTTAAACAACTAGTTAAAATGACCCAATGATAACAAATCAGTATTATTTCAAGCTTACTATAGGGTTAGGAAAAAAAAAATTACTTAGATTCTTTGTTCGTATGTTAATGGTTTTCTCACGTCTCTTAGAAATGTCTGTATTTTGAAATGAAGACACAAGTTGAGGAACATGGTTTTTCAGCAAAGAATAAACAAGTAGATTCCTTAATGAAAAGCACTGCACAGACACAAAGCATACAGGATTCTCAATTTAATCCATAGCAGAACATTAGTTCTTAATTTCCTGGCTTCTTTCCCATTAAAATTTCAATTTGGTATTCCAGTAAAATGTGTCTTTTCAACTTAGATATGGTAGGCTTTAAAGCTATGCATTTCAAGTTCACTAAAGATCAAAATATCCTATTAAAAGACCGCCACCAATTAACTAATGTCCTTGAACTAGTTTGAGCAAACTTTTCTGGGCAAATGAATAACCAAAAAAAAAAAAAAAAAAATTAAATGAGAGACAAACAAACAAACCAGAAGCCTGGTAACAGACATAAACCCTTGACCAACACCTTGTACTCCTTGCTGGAATAACCACTACCTCTATTCCACCACAGCTGCCAGCAGTTTCTGATTACACAATGCAGTCAGCTGCTTCAGTGACATTTGAGGCCCTGCAAAAAAACTTCTTAATCCTGATGGCTATAAGATGTCATTGTAAATCCAGAGAACATCTGCCTCACTGCTAGCTGAACAGATATACAGTTTCATTTTGGTGCAAGGTAATGTGAGCTTGCAATCTGCTTTTGGCTTCACCTGTTTCTCTTCAGGAAATAATCACCATATTAACATTACGAATTGGCAAAACATTTGCATAAAACAACAATTAGCTTTAAGAGAACACACATGCCAATGCTAAACTTGACAATTATATGGTGCCACTATGTTGCAGTGGTAAGACTTCGATTGAGACATGAAAAAAGACACATATGATTAAAGATAAAGATCACAGGCCAGTCTTAGTAGTAGGACTAAATCCCAGATAGTACATTCAAATGCTGCCTACACTGGTGAAGCACTTAATTGGTTTTCTATAATAATTTAAAATAATTTTCCATGTAATATTTGGAATGACAACTCTCAGATCCTCCAAGGCTAGCTCTGCTTTACTCCTGTTTAGAAGTTTCCCACAATATAGAAACCAAAGTTCTTTAACTTTTATAGAAAAAAAACAAACATAACATTTTATTTCACTTAATCTTTAGATGGCAGAATAAAACCAGTATCTTCAAATGAAAAAAATCCGCAATGCTTTGAATGGTATAATCAATAGAGAGCATTCAAATCCAAGCTCAGTCTTAAAGAACACAATGGTAACTATAACTTAATTTCAATTTAGAGATTGCCTACTGGAACTGTGACCATGCAACTGATGATGTCCAAAAATGAAGAAGCAGCTTAACATAGTAGAATTGCAACAAACAGAAACCAGAGTCCTCACCCAAACCAATGTAAAAATAATTCAGGTTATCCTATTATTTAATGAGGACAGCTATTGAGATTATAAACAACCTTTATTCTGTAGTCCAAGAAGGTGTTAAGCAGATGCTCTGAGTGAACTACTTAAGCAACAAGGCTACACTTTACTAGATAACCAGTTAGAGATGATAGCTAATTTTCACAATACCTAAAGGTTTTCTTCTTAAATACTTCACAACTTGAGCCCTTGAAACAGCAATCACTACAAGCAGTATCATCACCACAGTTCAGGTAAGCTAAGTAGCTAGTGACAGCAGTGTTCCAGCACAGTAACGGCTATAATGATGTTTCAGATCTCATTCAAACAACTTTTCACTGGATGTGAAATCACAGCCACATGTTAGGTTGTGAGGACAACAGAACCCAGCTCTGTCTGAAAATACAGAGAGAGGTCTCCAAATATTTTCAACAAAGTTATTTTTCATGTGGTATCTCCCACCTAAGAAGCACGCTGCTATAATGCTGCAATCACGTAACACCAACCAGTTGCAAGCCCATTAAGCACCTCATGTCTTTCACAACCCAGCTTCCATAAAGCCATCAAATTGGAGACTATTAAGGTTTCAGTCATACAGACTTGCCGTACTACCAATCTTTCTCCCAATTAGCTCAGAGACATTACAGATCTACATTCATTTAGTATGACTAAAAGCTCATTAATTTTTCCATCTAGACTAACACCTGTCTCCCCCTTTGCCCAAGAGAGCTTTATCTACAATATTAAAATACTTTCACTGTTATCCAAGGATGAGAGGAGTCAAAAGTCCTTCTGCTTGTTCAAAATCACAGAGCAGAATCACTGCTATGGAGAGATCCAAGTGGTATCCCACAATAGACCTGAAGTGAAAGTGAGCAGCTCTCCTTCTAGAGAGACTTAGACCAACAGAAACTAGATTAAAACCTGGAGGATGCCTTTGAAACCCTTAAGAACTTGAAAATCACAGGGGCAGGATCTGTTATTTGAGAAGCTGAGATCAGGTACTCCATCTGGGAACATCCACCCTTGAGCAAGGTTCACAATTCACATATTCAAATCCAGTCAAGCAAGCAGGGAAGAACTTACCTAGAACAACTGATTACTCTTAAGCCTTATTCTTGCTGTAACCCACAGACTCCCATTAGCAAAATCTCCATTCTGTGATCACTCAACTAATACTAGCTTTTAGAGGTGTCATTCAGCTGTTTTAAGCCCAGTTATGTTCAAATCTGTTGGGGTGTTTGGGTTTTTCTCACTATAATCTTTAAGACTGTCCTACAATCTCCAAGAAAAAAAGAGGACTTAAGTACAAACCCCCCAAATTTATACAGTTTTACTGAATAAAACTGTACCCTCTTAAAAAAAAAAAAAAAAAAAAAAACACAAACATACAAGGTTCTCTAAAAGACTAAAAATTTACTTCACATCTCACAAAGCTATTGCTTATTTTGTTTTGTACTTCTATGCAGCATGAGAAGCACTTGACGCTTTACCTGAAGAGAAAAAAGTTAACAGCAAGGCCATTTAATTATTTTGTCCCTATCTTTACACCTAAAAGAATAACAATACAGTGAATAGTGTCTAGGAAGAAAATGTTACAATCCAAATTCACAGGTTTGCTTTGGAAGATCTGTAATTGTGTTAGAATTAAGAAGTAGGTACCCCATGTTCACATTTCAAATCCTTTAGGAAAGGGGAAGCTCCTGAGTTGGAAGAAGAGGTCTTAAAAGAGTGTGAAAGGCCAAAGACTAGAGGAGAAAAAGCAAAGTGAGAAGGGAAAACAGAATGTTGAGGAAGAAAGGAAATTAAACACAAAGAACAGTCAGGAATGAGGCTGGATAAAGGCAGGTAGATCAAACAACAAATCCACATCTTGACAAAATACTTTTCTTTTGATCTGTGTACAACACTAAGTCTGAAAGAAATGTTCTTGCCTAATACAACCACATCCACTATAAGCAATGATCTTGACTGGATCCCCATCAAGAAATCAGACTGTACCCTTAAACGACATTTTCTACTGAAGAATAAACTGAATTCTCAGTTACATCAAGACAGTCTTTCCAACGTGGGAAAGCCTTGTGACCTATTTTTGAATTTTAATCATTACACGATCAAGACAAGGATCATAATCAAAATCCCATCTGTGAAAACCAACTGTCTATTTGCAAGGACAAATTTAGCCTGTACAAGCAACAGAATCAACTTGAACACTCTTCCAAAAATATTACTGAAATTACCCTGGGAAACTAAATATGGATGGATATCCATATTCACAACTTCTGACATGAAGAGAGGTTTGGTTAGCATTGTCCTCATTAATTCAAAACATACAGTTAAACGATGAGTTTTCAACACTTGCAACTTTTTTTTTTTTTAATGTTTCCAAAAGCATTTGACAGAATTAGTTAGCAGGGGGTAAATGCTAATTTTGTTATTTACTATCAGTTAATGCACTTAAGATTTACTCATCTATGAGATTATGATGATCCAAAGAGATCTAAAAAACATTTAAAGCCATGGGTAATGTTGATGAGGAATCAGATTTTGTTTTGGCAGTGGGGGAAGGAGGGAAGGGATTGCTTAAGAGAAACAGTTAAAATGCTGTACACCTTATTAAAATTCTTGCTGGTAAAGTACTACTGGTACTGCAGTGAAACTACTACTACTGTGGTACAGTATTACTGTTGTATCTCATTAATTATGATAAGTCCCGAGAGACATAAGACTATGGGTTTTAACATATATTTACTTTATCATCTTAGGACACTAATCTAATGCCACAACCAAAAGCAATTAAAATTTTTGTGTGCAAAAATGAAAGGAATCACTTTATACTGCAGAAGTAACAGTCACCTCTCTGATTCTAAGTCAGTGACAAAGGGAACACACCTTTCTATTCTAAATATTTTGTTACAAGAAGGAAATAAATGTAATGGAGGGACTCACAGAACCACAAAATTATCAAATCCTAGAGGGGCTGATTTATGAGGCATATTTAAGAGGTATATAAATTACTATAAAAGAGGAAAGGAAGAAGTTCACTAATCCCATTCAACAAATATTTAATGTTTCTAAACAGCCAGACTAGACGGATTTTATTTAGCATGGCAGAAAAAAAAAAGTATGGAGAAACAATGAGGTGAAATTAAGGAAGAATTTGCCCTGATTGTTAAGAAAATATTTCAGAACATAACATATTTGAGGAAATAAAGCTGTATTTTAAAGGAAGTCATAAATGAGGATGCATCTAAGAAACTAAAGCTATCCCACACAAAAACTTAAGACACTATTCATTAAGAATCAAATGACAGATGAATGGCCCAGGAGCATGCACAGGCTTCTGAAAAAAATCTGGAAATCAGTGAAGGAAGAAAAACCTAAAGGGCATTTGCCTACAGTGTAAGTAGGCAGCCAGAGGGTACCAGATCCACGCTTTCTGCAGTGCTGCATTTGACCTGCCCCTCTAGGATGGGGTGGAGGTGAGAGACACACAATGGGTGAAGAGAGCTGGCATCCGTCTGTCAGAGAGGGAGGCTGTGGTGGGCAGCGACGTACTCCTTTTGAATAACAACACCCACACTTCAGAGTGTGGAGTTACGAGTTACAAGTTTTTAGTAAGTAACGTTCTACTATAACAACAGCCTGGACTATTCTAGTTATTTTCATAGCTTCAGAAATTCATAATCAAGAGTTTAATTTAAACAAATTGATATATATATACATAAAATGCATACATTTAGTTTAATGTGAAGCGATTTCACGCTAAGGTTAAAACCAATGCTAGTATGATAAATTTGTTGCCTCTATCTCAGTTAATATTCTTACATATTTTAAGGTAAGACTAAATATATGGTTTTTTATAGTTAGGATTGGGCTATTAATGAATTATGATCCTTGGAAACTGTTTAATGTAGAATAACATTGGGAATAAGGTTTCATATACTTGAGGTTGAAATGTAGAACTATTAATTTTATTAGAACATAATTGCAAAAAGACGAATAAAATTGAACATTTGCTATTAA
The DNA here is from genome assembly GCA_025311575.1 of Elanoides forficatus. Classification (NCBI taxonomy): domain Eukaryota; kingdom Metazoa; phylum Chordata; class Aves; order Accipitriformes; family Accipitridae; genus Elanoides; species Elanoides forficatus. The sequence goes on from JAOBAS010000045.1 coordinate 19,996,620, forward strand.
ACAAGAAAAAATAAACATGCTACTAAATGCACGGAGCTTGTTGCCATTTTTGAATATTGCAAGTGGAATGCAACAGACGACACACCTAGATTTCAAAGCAATTATCTTCACATTAGCTTTTGATTAATTTTCAGAAAAAAAAAAATCTCAAAAATAATTTAGAATGTAGGTGAAAAAAACCAAGGACTTACGAAATATGAATAACAAAATGTTTGAATAGTGGAAAAAGTAGAGCAATTCCTGACCAGTCTATGTGATAAAAAAAATATCACTTCTAAACTTAAGGTGATCGTCAAACTTGTGCTGCAGAGCGGAGAGAGTGCGAACGTCAGCAACTGGCCTTTTCAGAATGAATGCAACAACAAAAGAAGATGCCTCGCAGCTCAACATCGGGGTCTGGATCCATGACCCCACATATTTGGCTTCGCAGTGAGAGATTTTAAATGGTACCCCCAAGGCCTCGTTCCACTGATCAGTGCATACATAAAAATATTCAACGAGTCAGTTGTAACTTAGATATTAGTTTCCTACTACTGTTATGCACAAGTACAGGTCTCTTTTGAATAAGTATCATGGCATGAAAAACAACTATTATAAAACATGAGAAGCTACCAAGGCATGTGTTATATGATGTTAGGAATTCACTACATTTCTATCTGTTCTGGGTAAATAATGCTTTTTTTGCTTGTTTTGTTTTTAAAAGCTTCTGCCAATATAGATATCTTGCGGTTTATGTGCAAGGCTCTGTGGGCTTTTTACCTAATGCAGAGTAGACATCATCTGTACCACCTGTGATGGTAGAGTAGTAGCTCCATCCAAGGATCAAGAGGTCCCAAATAAAGAACTATCTCAGTTCTGAAACAAGTCAAAAATCAACTCATGAAGAATGCGACTGCAGAAAGGTACTTCTTCCTCTTTTCAAAGAGGATTGTTTTTTTCACTGTGAAATCTCTGAAGGATTTGGGTCCAATATCACAAGCACCATACAGGACAGCATGTCTCCAGTGAATAGTTTTCTTGTCTTCAGCTCAGTGTCATGGATTTGCTCAGCCATCATGACTAGAAATTTGTGTCAACACTTCTGGTCATGCTGTGTGATAAACTTTTCAAATTAGGAGGTACAAACTCTAATTTTTAAGTATGAACATTTGTTTCAGATTAAACTGAGAAATGCAGTAAAAACACAGGTAGATTTTAAAAAAAAATAGGTAATAGGAGTTACAGATGTACACACCTTCACCATAATTCTCAATAGCCATTATCTTATTTATGCATGGTTTTTAAATGGAGAAGTTATCATCTAATGACTAAGTTTTCCACTAACATTTATATCACTTTTGAAAGCACATGGGTATTAACATAATCAATTCAAAGCTTGACTAGTTGTACTGCATTTAAAAAATGAGATGAATAAAATAAAGTACAGGCAAAAATCCACCTTCTGTTTCTTGAATTTCAACTGCTGTTCACAGGCAATGAAGTCTGTGAGACTTTGTAGGAGTGGCAGAATTATGCAAGAGGAGTAAGTAATTCGAATATGTTCTTAGAGGGGTTAATATTTGCCTATTGGATTCTGGCTAGTGTTTTTTGGTTGGTTGGTTTTGTACATACACAGACAAGAGGTAGGCTGGACTCTAGTTCTATTTGTATAGTCACTGGATCATCTATAGTGGGACCATGGAGGGCCACTAACTTTAGTCCAAAATCCGAGACTCCTGTTCATCCTCATTATCTACATGTTGACTTACACTGTGAATCCAAACCGAGTCACATATGAGTAAGACTGCTCCTTTGGCTGCTTGCCAGGGTAGTATGTACAGAAACTCTAGTTTTAGACTACAGAGCAGAGCATGTACAATCCATACCTCCACACACAGTCCAAGCTTAAGTCAAAGACCTTTCTGTCCTAATTTCCCACATCAGTTCTTCATAACTCTTGCTGCCTTCAGAGTCACAGTACCAGAAAAGCTACATTTGGCAGACTGAAGGAGCCCTCTGATCAGTGTTTACCTGCAGTGGAACTTGCATGAAACGAGTGACACAGGACCCAAAGATGATACTCTTCTGCTTTAACATTTGGCAAGATTCAACAGACAAGTAGCACTTTTTAAAAAGTATAAACTAAAGAAAATCTATGTTCATAGAAAAGAAGAAAACTGTCTTTCAGGGATATGTGTGTTTTCTTTTTGATTTGCTAACTGTACTTTCTAGTTAAGAGAACAGAACTAAGCTTTTGTTGGTCCATGATCACCTATAGGGTACAAAATACCCTTACCAGAGAGGCGACTGAGACAGCCGAATAGTTTGAGACACCACTTCAGGCAAGGTCATTTACATCCCTGCTCTGCAGAAGTAACAAAGGCAGGACTACCCAGCCAGAACAGACCTTTGCTGAGCTCTGGCAACCAGGAGGGGAGAACAGAGCATCCAGGTCAAGGAAAGACATGCTCCACTGGTGCCCTGGCTGACACTGGAAGGGAAAGTTCAGATTGTTCTGAGGAGGTCTGGGAAGGCTTGCACAGTCCACAGAGGAGAATAGCAGCAGGCTTTTGGAAAAAGTGAGCCGTGCATTTTGGCACAGCTGAGGTTTTTGCTGAGCAACACAGAACATGAGCAACGTATGTGCATCTCAAGGAAGTCTCTTTGCTCCCAGACATCTGCACCTTAACATGTGGGCTATCCCATACACACCTCTCTGGGATCAGCCGCTGTGGCAGCAGTTTTAAAAAAGAAAGCATGCAGCAGTACCATCCTGGTGCACTTAAGGTTCAAGTAGCAGAACTGATTATTTACACATAGCATTTCCCTGCTATCTCCTTGCCTTGTTGTAAAACCTGGTGTAAGACTTTTGACATCCACTACTAGCAGAAGGTAAAATAGTTATGCTCCAAGTGCACAGCAGGGCTGAGGGGCTGTGGTGATCACTGTCCCTTTCAGGAAGAAGAGCAGCATGGTGACAAGATGCGAGAGGAACATGAGGGAGAAGCGCAAAGGGTTGGGTGGTGCAAAAGACTGGGGTTTTTCCCCTGAAAAGAGTCTTCCTGTGACTCTGAACCTTGAAAGTGTAGCTATGGGTGGTCTAAAGGGTATCACAAGGTGGCTATCAGCAATGCTGTCTCAGTGCAAGGTTCCAAAAGCTGTACCTGAACTCTCATAACCTCCAAAATATAATTTTTTTTTTTAAAACTTTCTGGATAAAGGGACAAGGTCTGTAGATGTTTCCTGAGCTGTACTGCTGCATTTATGTGCTAGTTCAATGAAGGAAGACCTCAAAATCAGTACACTCTCCCACAGTACTTTTCATGTCCCAGGAAGAAAGTCTTGGGAATCTCCTCTAGCAGAGAGAGGAATGCAGTCATGAAAAAGTCTGGGAAGGACAGTGAAACTCCAGCCCCACTCATAGCTCCTAAAACTCTTCACCACTCCCCCAAATACATCCTTGGTCTCTTCCATTTACTTAAACACACGCTGCAGCTGCTACAAGGTGCATTTTGCACATGTTGCTCAACTTCAGAGGAAAGTGTCTTATTTTTAACAGTGGTCAGAAAAGAGTGCTTGGTAAAGCTTTTTACACTGTCCCTGTACTGCACTTGCTGCCTCTTATACTGCATTCTTGAACTTAATATTCTGAAAGACTGTTCTGCTTTTTGGTTTGGTTTAAAAAAATTCCAGATGTATTTTCTCTAACACCATACATTCACAACAGCTGCAAAAGTTAACATCTTAAGCATGCTTCAACCTTCCTCATCCTCCTCTCTGTAAGGAACATTATGTGCTTAACCCACCAAAGAACAAAAGGGGGAAAAACCCAGCCTTTCTTCTTTTTTATTATTTCTATGTTAGAACAGTTCCAAGCAACAATTAAGGAAAGAAGGCATGACAAAAATGTTATCTGATTACAAAACAACAAACTCTGAAGCAAGACCTTAAGGACATTCGATGACTGATCCTGGCTAAGTGTCTACATTCAACCTACATTCACTTCCTAAGAAAATGCCTGTGTTCCTGAGCAATTGAGTTCCGAAGCAGCTTTGCCCATTTGCTCATTGGCAGGTTTTATACCATTCTTTTCCTAAAACACACACACAGTGATTCAGCTTAGGGACACACAGTTAGGCAGCAGCTGCATGCAGTGGGACAGGGCTATTCAGGGGAAGAGGTGGTTAAAAACAAGAAGACACTTCAAGTCATCCTATCTACAAATGATGCAACTCAAAGGCAGGCATTTACTATGAAAACATCCATACAGTGTCATATCTCACATGGATAGGACCATACACAACATGTGGCACACCCAGGTAACATCTGGAAGAGCACACCATATAGCCTCTGTAATGCCTTCTAGGTGTCCCAAAGTGGGTCAGGTAGTGCCAGCACATGTGGGAGATGTCAGTGGCTTGGACAGTGGTGCCATCGCCCTCCAGATCGTGCGAAATAGCTGTACCTCTGGCTCTGCACAAATTAGAGGCTTCCCAAGGGTGAGAAAAAGATAGGATAGTGAAAAATAAAGAAAAATGGAGAGTGCTTCTGGTTAGTATGCCTTTCGGTTGGCGGTAGCAGAGCTGAGACTGAACATATCAAATCACAACTGCCTTCTGCTCGTGAACACCTTTTTTATATGATTAGTTTCAAATTCCATATTGCTCATGAGTTAGCCTGTTATCCAAAGGACTCAAACTATGCTATTAACAAACAGAAGTAAAACTGATGGCCTGACAGAGACATCTGTATATAGAGTATAATGTTATGCAGGATACAATTGTAGTTATACAAGTAGCAATTGTACTATGCAAATGTACCTTCCACCATATCACCTTGATGTCTCTGAGACTGTTTTATGAACTTGACTAGGGAACCTTTCTGACTAAAAGAAGTAGCCCCAAACAGCCATACTTCAGTCAGATTACCTACTCACGGAGCAGTGACATGAAACAGTTATGATCCCTTTATGCAGGGAAAACGTATGGGGAATGGAGGAGACATCCATTCACAGGTCCTATAAACAGTATTAATCTTGCCTGGATACAGGAGAAGGAAAATATTGGAACAGACACGGCTCAACAGTCACTGCTTCTGCAGATTTCAGGTTTCATTGTTCCAGTTTGAACTGGTAGATCCACTCCTGGGTTTTGGATTGTCACGTTGAGGTGGAATTTCTAAAACACTTATTGAAAGGTTAGTGCAAACTGCATTTTTTTTTCCAGTTCACCTTTTGCTTTTTGACAAAGAACGATCCAGGATCACTAGAAGATTGTCTCATTACTACTGTTATTCTTTTAAAGGCAAATGACAGGAAGCCTAGACTTCATGTTTTCAGATGTTCAGGGACAGTGTTCTGAGAGGATCTTTTGATGTATCTTCTAGCTAAGGAAATGACACCTTTCTAATGCAAGACCACTGACCAGAGTCAGTGTACTAGCTTATTAAACAATTGCCTATCACCTGTAGATGAAAACTCAGTTCTCTCTTCAGTGTGTTCATCTTGCTAGAAGATTACTTCCCGCAATCATTCATACAATTTCAGATTCCTCAGGCTTCTGAGGGGAAGTAGTCATAGCATGCTTGACTGTGCCATGTTCAAAATGAGATATGGCAAAACAAAGAACAGCTTCTGAGATGCTAATCCTCAAATCTCTACCTCAAAATTTGGACCATATAGTCATGCTGGCATTTGACAGATTGCTTTTTAAGCTCGCCTCGTTCTGTATAAAGCCAGTTGTCATCTGTTTGTTAATCTGTTACTATACAGCATGCACATTTATGCATAGATATAATTCACAGTTTTGAGTGAGCTCTTCTTAAAAAAGCAAAATCTTTCATACTAAAAGAAAACAACAGTAGTGAGAAAGAAACTAGTGTAACGGACACAATAAAGTGACAGTAGCAGATAAGCAAGAAATTAAGTGTAAAGTTAAGGCTGTGGTACATCTTGGGTCAAAGGGAAATATCAAGGTAACTACATACCATACAGCTACAGTTACTCGATGACTGAAAGTGAGGAGTATCCAGAGTGTTCTACAAACAGAAGTTGTCAGAAAAAATAACATGAAACCTGTAACTGCAAATAAGTTTCTGCAGACTAAATTTATTATGAACATTGAAGAATTAGCAAATTTTCTCCAGCAGAAAGGAGCGGAACATCAACAAGGTGTAATGAAAGAAACAACTAACATGTCCACAAAATCACTAATGGCTTCCTATAAAGTTTCTTACTGACTCATGTAGTATATAAAACTAAATATAAAAGTATGAAAAATGCACTCAGTAGCAAACACTCTAATTGTTCCTGCTGTGGTGGCAATGTGTCACATTGAGAATGGGGACTTATTTGCAAAACCACTTCACAATGTTCTGTTATCCACGTCCATTAATGACTTTAAGTGTATAAACATCTGCATGACAGAATGTTATCAATATAGCTTCACAAGATGCTTTGCCTCTCTCTAAGTCTGCAGCCAGATCTAACTCAGCTCATGTGTGTCTGCTACTTCTGTGGGAGAGGCTGCAATTCACTTCAAAAAATAGACAATAGAGCAAGAAATACTGTGCAACGACGACAGCTTCACACATAACAAATGGCTGTAGTGGGCATGTTATTTTGGTGCAGTGCAAGAACAAGTGGTATAATACAGGAGAAAACATAGGGAATTAGTAACAGTTCATCTTTATTCATGGATTATCTAACTTTACAGATTCAAGTTTCTTGGTTTGTCTCTTTAAAACATGATAAAAATAAAAGTGTTTATAGATTTGTCCCATGAATTAAAAATATTTTCATTTCATGATAAAGGTAACATTTGTGTATACCAACATGTAACAGATGTCTTACAGAAAAATCATAGTGGTTTTCAGCTGAAAGATTACCTTTACTTATTTTTCAAATTTAATCAGCTTCCAAAGAGTACCCATCACAATGGCGTTCAGCCATTCATGGCCATACTCAACAGTCATTTGTCAAGTTTGAAGCAGATTAATCTATCTTGAAGTATAGTAGCTGATCACTTAGAATCAATTAATCTGGCTAATCAGTTAGTCCCTTGTAACAGTTCCTCAAAGCAATTTGTATTGTCTAAAATTACAACAGACAATCAGAAATTTGATCAAGTAGAAAGGCATAATTGGCTGGCCTGGCACTACTGGTTTCACAAGCCATAGACATCCATCCATTCTATAAAGTAGTTCCACACCTAAAAATACAGTACTTTATGCTTAGTTAGCTCATTTGATTTCATGATTCATTGTGTTTGGTGCTTAATAAAAGCTGTATGTTTGCTATCTTTATGGAAATGTTTGTATGTCCAGGTAGAGGAGGAGGTCCTGTACTACTAATGAATAGATAATAGGATGGCAGGAGACAACTTTAAATTTGGGCCTGTCGAATTCTTGGGGCTGAAGACAAGCCCAGTAGTTCTCACAGCTCTTACTTAAACTTGATGACTTCATCTGAGAGCCTCACAGAGAAGACAACGAACCTGCCTAGCAAAAATTAGGGATCCAGTGTAAGAGTGATTAGGTAAAAGAGTGTCTTACTGGTGCACCACAGGTGAACTCTCCCTCCCTTTAAAAGGCCAGGACTTTGAATTGCAAAAAACAAAGTTTTGTTGAAATAGTCAGAACAACTGGAGTTAAAAAAATTTTCTTCTATAACATCGGATGTTTCAAGATGTCACAACCTATGATATAGGGGGAATAGACATTAATACTGTAAACAGCTCCCACAGATACTGACAACTACTGTTTCAGACGGTTGCTAGTACAGCTCCACTTTTGTTATCACATATACTCAGTTCACCCTCCACTCCTATCTATTAGCTCTGCTGCAGACCTCCCCCCAACACACATATGTAGTTTTTCTGAAGTGCCAAGGTTCAGATCTCATTTTCTGCTCTGATTTTGTAGAAAACAAAATTAAATTGACAGAAGAGAAATGAGTTTTTATAATGTGTAGCTCTTACTGAACTCATTAGGTGTTTACATGAATATTTGGCAGTAATAATCACATATTATTTCTGTGTTAAAAAAGGCTAGAACAAGTTAAATTTCCCAATCCATGTCTGTAGTATCTTTTGTCTAAGGTATACAAACCATTTTAAAGATCTACAGAAACACATCCATTCTCTATAAGAGAGGCAGCATTGCCTGTCACCTGCCAGGTATTTGTACAAAAGCTTCCCCGAGCAAAAGTCACTTTGCTGGACATTATCAATGTATAACAAACAAAGATATTATTTGAGTTGTAAGATTTAACTTTCACATCTCCTGAGCAACATGATAGGATATAGGAATTACAGGCAGTTATTTTACTCTATTGTAACTGAGCTCATATGAACTTAAATAGTTCTTAACCAAACAGACATGTAGGTTGCAAATATTCACTGAGCAATAATGATTTCAACACCTCAGTTACTTCTGTGAAACCTTGTGTTAGAATTTAAGGAATTAATAGGTTTCCTATAATACTGACCATACATTAAACTAAATACTACCTTTGTTTTATTTTTTAGAAAACCAATTTACTTTCAGTGAAATTATAGCCTTAAACTTCCCACTGATTTTAGTTTTGCATGTGCAGTTGCTTTGGGAAAGAATTATGTCTATAAAGATTTTCTGTTTAGTTGACTTGTGTATGCATTTCAGTAAACTGAGTTTTAGGTTACATAGACTGACAGTTTTATGTTTTCTAATGTTCATGGCAGTGAAAGGCAATGATTCAAAAACAAAGACTCCTTTTCCCAAGCCCTTCTAAGCAGTAGAAGGGTAAAAGGGAAATTACAGCCACTTAGTCTGAGAACTCCTCCACTAAAATGATCAGAATCCTACTAGTAACATAAAAAAATATGGCTTGAATTTCATAAAGTGTTTTGAAAACCTTCATAACATTGTAATAAATACACCTTTTGACAAATTAAACTAAGCAACCCTTTCAACAGGAATGAGCTGCTCCAAGATAACTTCTTGACAAAGATACTGGGGGGGGGGGGTGCAGAAA
>JAOBAS010000045.1:20007532-20019479 GCA_025311575.1 Elanoides forficatus
CACTCCCCTCACTCACTGCGGGTTCCCCTTCTTAAATCTGCTCCCACAGGTGTTACCACTGTCACTGAGGGGCTCGGTCTGGGCCACGGGCGGGTCCGGCTTGGAGCTTCTAGCAGCTCCTCACAGGAGCCACCCCTGCGGCCCCTACCCTGCTACCAAAAAAACCCCACCACACAAACCCAAAACAGCGGGTCTTATTCATGGACATATAGCAGTAACTGGAGGGAAGGTATGAACACAGGAGAAGACATCACTCCCACTGGTCAGAGAAACAAGGATGTTTCACGATGGTGACAAGGCAGACAGATGTGGTTACCTGTAGCAAAGACACCCCCATAACCAGGACTGTGGGATCAGCACTCTGCTACCAGTTCTGTGCTATAGAAGGAGAGAACCACTAGCTTCCCCTTGGTGCGATGCCCCCCTGCCCTGCACGGCCATCACACGGAACCGTACTCATCCATATCAGTCTGGTTCTTTGTCTCCTACTACTTTATATCTCTGAAGGAGAAGCCCAGCACTTCATTGTGAAGACTAAGATACATCTATATTTGAAGGAAAATACAGAAACCCGCTTATCTCTATGAAACAAGACTTGAACTGTCCTGGGCCTAGAAAGCAGGAGCTGGCTGGCATGAAAACATCTGTGTCCATAAGCAGATGAGGAACACGCAGAAGGCTGGACACACAGTGAGTAACAGTTAAGCCTACAGCACTTTAAGCCCTGCGCACAAGATCAGATAATAAGCTTGATTCTGGCCTAGTCTATGCCCTTTGTATGTATGAATGTTTAAAGTGTGTGGCCACTTTGATTAGTCAGTCTGGAGTGCAATTTGCAAAGAAATTGTTTTCAGGGCATAACAAGGTTGTGCTGGTGAAGCTATTAGTTACATTATTAGAAAGACCTATCCTGAGGAGTGTTGAGAAAGACAGGAATAATCAGTTGAAAGAAACCATGTACCTTGAAAGACAAGGAAAGAGGGAAACCTTCTATTTTAGCATTTCCCAGGAATATTGCAGAGGTTACATAATTATACGATGTATAGAACTCCAAGACCCAAACTTGTGAAGATTGCCCATAATTCGTAGCAATGGCAATGTTGTCTTCCAACTGTGTATGTAAGTTCATACACACTGAGAAAACAATCTAGTTGCCGTGGCACATTACTTCAAACATAGGAGTGTAGAACTGTTCAGTCTGGAATCCTGCAACACCGATGCTACATATGTAAGATGATTTTAATATTAAAGAGAAATGTACTTATTACTTGTATTTGATCTGGCACTCTGCTCTGCAGCCTTGGTTGCAATTTAGATATAACAATGTTTAGGCAACAGAACGGAGCCATTAATATCTATCTTTATTAAAAATAAACCCTTATTGGAGCCACAAGGGAACATGGTCTTCTCTAAATCATAGAATAATTTAGTATAGGATGAACCCCTTAAGTTCATCTCATTCAACCTTCTGATGAAATCAGAGCTTACTGTACTAATATATTGTATTAGCATCCATTATTTCATGGCAATACATTGTATGTTTTCATAGACAGTAATGTTTTTGTATTTAGAGACCATACAAGACAGAAATATGCTCTTTATTCTGATGTTTTCACAGCTGCTGCTGTTGTAATAGGGCTTAGATCTCTAACTAGGTCTTCTAGATACTACAAGTGTCCACGTAATAGAGTTAAGCAAAGACAAACAAGAAGAACATTCAACAGATAGTCTAGCATTCCAGTTAATGCTCTAGCAACTACTAGTCATTTTGCCACTGTCTACCAATAGATAGTCTAGCCCCATAAAGATGTGTAGCAGAATTGGTTTTTACCTCTTCAGGAAGACCGAAAATGTATATGTTACTACAATAAAACAAATACCATAGTAAAACTACAGTAAGCAGTAAGGATAAAGAAATTAATATTTCAATGAAATTAAATTAAATCTAATCTTCAGGCTAAATCTGTGTTCAAATAAGCTATGTCAAAGATATAACAGATCAAAGTTTTGAGGACCCTTTTTGCATCATAGTCTAAGATATAAAATATTTATTTGATTTTTAGCAAGTTTTAGCAAGCTAGTAAGTGCTAGCCCACAGAGAATTGTAAATACTGTTGACAGCAGTGGCCAAAATGCCATTATTTGTAATTCTATTGTTTGTACTTTTCTTTGTCTTTTATTAGTATTAGTAGTAGAATTGCCTCTTGTTGCCTTTGTCTTGTCCTTCATATCACTGCTTTTCTTCTGATATTGGCTAAACTAGACTCTTAAAAAAGGAGTATGTTCTTCTGAGAAGAGTTGTGGTTACACATGCATATATTTCAAGCTTTGAGGGAACTGGAGGAAGCGTTATGAATTGAAGGTATAATTTTTTAGCATTGCTGCAAACAACAACGTAAGAGCTTTTGCAAGTTCTTTTAGCATATGTTCTCCCTTGGGCACCAATGTGCTCATGTCATTTCTATAAGACAGCTAAAAAGAGAGCACGAGCCTTCTTAGGGAGACAGCAGTTTGTGGAAATAGAGCTTTGTTGAACAACTTAATTTATTTTATTGGTCATAGCAGAGACTATCATTCAAGGCCAGTCTACACTGAGTTTGCAAAAAACCTTCCCCACCTCTGGTGTAGGAGAAGGCTTAGCAATAGTTCCTCTAATCCAGTGTTCTGCTCCAATTCATGCAAGAATATTTATAGCATAGACACAAACATGTTTACTCCTGGGAATTGATACCAGCACCAGGTGGTTCTCAGGTTAGAATATATTCCCCATCTTCCTCTCAGTCAAGGAGTAACATGTGCCAAAGACTGTGAAAATGCACTTAAGTGCTCTTCAATATTGTAAAGTGAGACTGGAGGTAGAAAAGCATGAAAGGAAAGCCTTTCTAAGTAAGAAATTTAAAAATAAGCTTTTACAGTTCCCCATTTTGTTGTCAGCTTGTTGTAACAAACAGGACCATGTGGGGCCGAGCTGACCAGATTACTATATATTTCGTCATGCAGAGCATTCTCAGTTTCCAAAATGGGAAGCAAACAGATGCAAGTGATCATGACAGGAAATGAGAGGCTGTAGTTAGTGTAATGCTGCCTGACAGCAGGTGGCCATAAGCTGCCTTCACATATCATTTTTTGGTCTAACGCTGTTCCAAAGGCACATTTTCCCAAGAGGAATAACCATTCAAATGCAGGAAAAGAAATGGAGCTACTGAAGAAAATACAGATTTGACAGTGTAGTGACCTGTCAAAATGACATTTAGTGCTCTGGATAGAAATTTACTCACAAAAAAAATATTGTCTGGTACATATGTTACCCAAAAATCTGGGTATCATTTGAGATTCATAAAATCAGCCTCTGGACAACTGTTTGAACAGATAAAGATAACAATTTTAAAGTTCATGTGCAATTGGCTAGAATCAGCTATTGCCAAATGGTTAAACAAATTATACATGTCTTCCCATCTACCTGAGTCAATTAAGATGTGACAATTTACAGCCAATTGGTGCATTCTTTCAAAAATATTACTTCTTTAACCTGCTTGACAGAACAGATGCTGACCTCTCTCCCATGGTCAGGAGATAAAGATATGAATCTGACATCAAGACTAGTTAAGAGAAATTTGTCCTCCTACCAATGTAATATTTCACAAAAAAATAATCTTGTAAAAACATCTCTAGCTATTTCATTCTTTCCTGGTTTTTAACATGAGAAAACTGTAGCAATTAAAGCTTATTTAAAAAAAAAAAAAAGAAGAAAATAACAAGCCTCCAGGTTTTTTGCAATAGCATTTAAGTAGCATATTGTGAAAGTTTCTCTGATTTTAATCATCTTTTTTCCCCCCAAATGAAGAGAAACAATACCTAAGTGTTTAAATTTATAATCAAGTAATATTTTTCTCCATGTATTCAGTGTTTCTGGTATAAAACAAAAGCAAGATACCATTACAGTTGTACTGAACAAGGGTAAGAAGTATATATCTTTTACGTTGTCCCTAACTTTACCTATAGAGACCCACATGGTGAAAATTCCCATTGCAAGAAATACTTACAGAAGAGCCATTAGCAAACATCAGAAAGTTTTCCATCTGTTCCTTCAACTTCAATTTCTTCATAGCATATTTTTAAACAGCCTGTTGAAGGCAGTAGATTCTAAAAAAAGTTTGCCAAGTCTTTGTAAGGGAAAATTTTCCCAATGAGGCAACTTTTGTGAAAACAAATTATAAGAATTACTGAATATAGAAGAACAGACTGGAAGAAAAATACTCTTAAATGAAGGATTTTCACTAGCAAGCTCATCATACAGTAACTGCCTATTGAAACTATTTTAATCAAAATTATGTAAATGTTATTTCTTTTTCCAGCAGTGTACCCCAAATAAAGTGAGCACAAAGTTCACATTAAATGCCTGAAATTAGGTTAAAGCTCATTATACTTGGGGAAAACAAATTAAACAGTGAGCCTAAGTTCTTTGACAGTTCTATTAAACAGAAACCACTAACAATTCATTCTGTTGTTTCATGCTAAGTGCTTATTAGTTTTCAAGCAACTAAGTTTTGCTTAGCTCAGATAATTTCCAGAATTTCTGCACCATTTATAGGTGTGTATATGTATACATTAAAATGTTTTGATTCTACGATTATGGTTTTGTGTCAAGAGAAATTTTAGTCCCTCTTTGTCATTTCTTGTATATTCCACAAGACCCAACTGAAAGTGAAAAATTATCCCAGAGGATTAATAGATGTTTTGGTTCTGTAAGATTCCTTCACCTATAAGGTTCTTCATCAATAAACCTGGTTACAAAACAACAGAAGCTCCAAACAATACAGCCTTTGTTTGCATAGTTAATTCTACTGTGTAAAAAAGAGCTAATCATCTTCCAGTCTTGCTTGTGTTCTGAAGTATTGCCAGACTATGTTTTACATATCTCAGTTGATGAATGCGTATGTGTTCATTTGGATTTTATTTATAAGACAAATGCTTTCCAGTGCACTATTATGCAAATGCTGCTCTACTCAGAGTAGTTTCTCCCTATGAGAAATTAGATGCTTGTTTGTCATTATTCATAAGATTTTTTTCATTAGAAAACACTGGCCAAAGGGAAGAGTAAATCAATACACAGATTTCCATGCTGCTGCAACCAGACCTCTTTTGGTACCCAAGCAGTACCATTTTAAAGGTCATGCCTTATGGCACATTGCATCAGGTAACGAATACAACTGATCTTAATATATAAACAGCAAGACAGCTATTCTTAGCAGATAAGCCAAGAACATGCAAAAGGCTCTTCCAAAATGCTCCTAAACATGATTGCACAACAGTTGGCAATGTCAAACAGCGGAAGAGTTTTGCTCTTTCATAATTTGGTAGCACTGCTGAAGTTTTCTCAGCTAAATACCTCCCTGTTTAAAATAAGGGAGACCAGTACTCAGTCTGTTTAGCCCTTACGTTCCTACAGGTATAGCAAAAGACATCTGTGAAAATGGAAGCCGTTTTCAGAATAGGAAGAACAGTGATTTTTTTTTTTTTTTTTTTTGTAGAAGAGGTAGACTCTTCTTTTCGCTCAGACAGAAGGCAAAGTGTCTAACAAGAAAGCCTAAGTAACCTAAGGTAGAATAAACACTGTAAGTATCAGCAGAATGCAATACTTTTTTTCCCAGTTCTAGCTCTCTAGTGCTTTAAAAGACCTTTCTAGACTAAACACAATGTAAGGAGGTGCCATCCACCTGACCTCCTTCAGACAGGTATAAAAGCAAACCTTTTACTCTCAGTGTGCTGTTAGCATTTTACAGTCTCCCACAATTGCTGGGCTACACAAATGGCAGAATCCTTGAGTTTTGAGCAGGTGCCATGTTGCAACAAAGATTTGAATTCAGTCTCTGGCAGACTTTTGTTAAATTAAAAACAGATAGATGAAACAGTAATGAGCACCTGGCTTTCCTCCATGCCTCTGACAGCTGTCACCACCCCCAGGGCAGGAGGGTCAGGTCTGTTCATGAACAGCCAGTTTTCAGACTTATCTTATTAAGCTAAACTGAATTTGAGCTTGGGTTTTAAGGTTTTCAAATAATTTCAAGGAGGCAGAGAACATATCTGGAATAATAATATTAGGCAGTAAACTAGCCAGCTGAGAATGGAATATAAAGAAAATTGAAAACAGCAGGGAACAAAAGCATAGAGCATTGAGTCTTCTGAATATGAACTGTGATAATAATTCTTCCAATTAGAAACTACTCACAATCAAAAGCATGTTATGTTAGGTTAACTATAAAGCTATAAAAAAATCAGAGAATTTGGACCCTGAACTAAAAAGAAGATAGTGGAGGTTATTTAATTAATGATGGATATCATTCAACCTCACCTGATTCTTGAAAAATGGCTGAATTTTCAAAGTGTTAGAGAATCAGTAGAATTTATCTTAAGGATCAAGTAACCTAGTTTTTAATTAATTAAAATTATTACTGCACTCTCCAGAGGACTCACTATTAGTGAGGTTATATAGAAAGTGTTTCAACTCTGTTGTTAATGGAAAAACATTGGTTTTTTTCCCAGCTCCACAGGATTGCTCGCTACGTGCATGACAGCAATTTCTAGTGGAAATAGGTTTAATGAAAGTCCCAAACTCCTTGGCCTTCTTCAACAAGAAAAACTTGCTTTATTTCAGACAATTATGCTATGAAAAATCCAATATACCATTCCCTTCTTCATTCTAGTGATTTGGGGAATATCAGTCAAGGAAAACTCTTTCCTGGATTCAACTCCAGTCTTCCAGACATTACTGAGAATCTCTTGTGCCTAAGAAAGTCCCTATCACTATAAACCCTCCTATTTTTTCCCTAAGAAGAGATTAGGAAATGTCATGTATTGATGAAAACAGGA
Organism: Elanoides forficatus; assembly: GCA_025311575.1. Taxonomy (NCBI): domain Eukaryota; kingdom Metazoa; phylum Chordata; class Aves; order Accipitriformes; family Accipitridae; genus Elanoides; species Elanoides forficatus. Next base: position 20,014,403 of record JAOBAS010000045.1, read on the forward strand.
AGCTGCAGTATGTTTAAACAGTATTTTGAATCATAAAACAGATGGAAATTACTTTCACATAATAGACAAGCTATGTTACTGTCCAGGTTCATGGTAGCACATGCCAACGATAGTGTACTACTGTCATTGCAGTCCTCCGTAACATCCATTCCAGGTCATACAACCCAGTCCAAACATGGCAGGTGATGAGGCTTGTAGTTATAGTCAGACATTCGTATCGTTCTATTGTATAACAGAAGTCAGTAATTGAGTTTTTTTCAGCCTACTGGGTTTAAGCACACCAATACAAAGATTAAAAAATTAAAAATAATTTTGGTCTTTGTGTACTTCCCCACCGCTACCTCAGTTTTCTTCCTTGAAACAAAACTGGCTGAAGAGTTCAGCCACAGGCAGATAAGCTTTCTTTGGTTGTTTGATATTGCTACAAGCAGCCTTCACCATGATGCTCTGTGATATGCAGGTTTCTCTCTTGCATGCAAACATAACAGTCTCATGAAAATTAGGGACGGCTAAGTCTGAGACAGTGCTTCAAAGGCAAAATGCATTCATTGTGGAGTCGCCAAATTCAGCCAGTGGCTTAGTGCCATATTTCCAAATACTTTGTGCTGCCAGAAGAAGGTTAAGGTTCCTGCATGAAGAGGTTTTTCATTCATCAGAGTTGAATGGAATCAATATTACTTCAAGAAGACAAAGTGTCACAGTTCAATGATGAAAGAAATTCCTACATAGAGTCTCAAATAAAACATTAATACTTAGGGTCACACCAAAAGATACCATATCAATGAACTTTAATACTAAGGATAAGCATCCACTGTTTTTCTTTGTTACTTGCTGTTATGCAAGTGTAGCATGGAAAAAAACACAGTGCAGTTCAAATTGCTCAGTGCAGTAGCACAGATTTATCTCATACAAGGCATAAACATACACTTTAGCAAGGGAGAATATAGATTACTGTTGACCATTCCTCCCCCCTCAAGATGGACTGACTCCATGCAGCCAGCTGCCTGTGCTAACCAAACCTCAACTCAACTACAAGGATAGTATCATTAGATTTTCCACCATCACTTTCTTGAATCTATGTTCACAGCTGCTACCTACCATCTGACAACTAGAACTGTTGAGTCAGCCTAGAGCTACAAAAGATGGCAGCTTGTGAAAGCTGCTACTAAAGAAAAAATTACCCTTTCTTGGGGGTTAAATACCTCAGGGCATGCAGCGACGTTTTCAGCACTGACGGTATCCAAGTTCCTCCCACGATGTCTCGAGAGGTTATGTTCCTGAGTGATTGTGAGAAGTTAGGCAAGTTGAGCTGAGAGCCTGGAAATCAGTCTTTAGTAGAACAGTAACATTGTCAGGGTGGTAGACACAGTCCTATCCAGATCTTAGGGACAGCACTAGTTAGAACTTAGCAGAAACAAGGACAAAAACAGCCAGCCTTACTTTTTTTATAAAACATGATATCTCTTTGCAGAAGAGATTTAACCAGGGAAGGACCAGACACCTCAAAAGGCAAATTAGCTTTCCCAGCAAGAAAGTGACTTTACAAAATAGAAGAAACAACAATTAAAGGCCAAGACCAACAAATGTGTTGCAGGAACATATGCCCTCAAATAGCCGTCTTAAAATGCAGCCTGAGGACCTATGATGCACAAATCCAGCTTGCCCTATGTAAATATCATAGTTTTTTTGTTTTGCTTTGGTTTGTTTTTTTTTTTTTTTTTAAACTTTCATTGCTCTAACATTAGTAGTTCCTTCTAAAGAGGTGATAGTAGAACACACGCTTTGGGTATAGTGATGCAGCATACCATCTGGGGAATCTGGGTGTGACAATGCAAAATACATGGTAATGAAGCAAAGGATAGGCCACACTCTAAAAGAAGCAAGGCAAAAGAACTTATGCTTTTAGCTGTGTCTGTTCTCAGGCTTGGCAAGCTGCAAGATTTACACATTTTGCCCAAAAATTCCTTCTAAACCTAACACCTCCCATGCTTGCTTTGGTTAGCACACAACCAACTACAGCACTTGCTCTACTCACATGTCTCACAACTGAAATGCTGTTGATGCAAATGAGTGACTGCAGTCATGCAGCAGGGACCGTGGCATGTGCAGTGCCTGAAAATGAGGATCTGTCTAGATTTTCAGTACTGCATTTGTCTTGAGACACAAGACAAGGTGACATGTCAACACTAACTGTGCCGTTGCATTCTTTAAGTGCCTGAAAATCAGTGGTTAGTTTCCTCCAAGACTGCGAGCATATCATGCAGGTCACTAGCTTCAATATTTTAATTTGGGTTTGACAACATACCAAGACACTTATGTTACTAGAACCAAACTGTTTACGCTTTTCCAAAGCAATAGTACAGTTCTGTATAATAAAATGAAATTTTGGAATTCAGTGTAATCCCCAGGATGTGCCTACAGAATTTAACAGTTCCTCTTTAGGTGTCCCAGTACTGGAGACTAGGTGTGATGGTACTCAACAGTTCCAAATGGAAGCAGGCAGTCTAGGTTCTATGGTGGTCTATGGTGAGATAGTTGATGACCATGTAATTGTGAATAGAATATCACTGTAAATGTTGCCTACACCAACATTTGACATAACTAGTGTCCCCAAAGTTATTACAGGATTCCATGGAGCTAAGTTACCAAACTGCAACAGCCTGCATCAATAGCAGTGTACCCTCTGCTTAATGAAAGCAGTGGTCATGCTGAACACTGGCATATAAACTGTTTTTCTGTTGAATTGCTGCCCTGAGTTTATGTGGGGCTTTTTTTGTTTGGTTGGTTGTTTTTTTTAAATATTAAAGGCTTATAATAGGTTATTGAGTTGATTGATTGTAACGCCAACAAAGCAAACCAAAGGGTCATGGCCTGTTTCATGTTTCATAGTATCCAAAGTCGTAAATGAGACCTTGTGAGCAGAATGGCATAATATTTCTTCCTTTCATATTTGTATTCACACCACCTTGCCTTGAAACCTTCCTCTAAAAAGAAACACTTGTGTCCCCCCCAGGCACAGTTAAAAATGCTTTTGAGACAGTTCTCCATCCACCTAACCAGTCGAGTCTAAAGTATATATCCTTCTTTCCCTGAATCACACAAAATTGCCCAACGTTGTCTATTGGGTACAACTGTTGCCTACTGAGAAAAGAACTGAAGCAAATAGCTCTAAACTGACATATGACCTATTAAGAAGAAAATTAACTCTCTCCCAGCTGAAACCAGGACACCAGCTAAGGAGAACAATGACCATTTCTACTTGCTCAAGGGGTCTCTGTCTGGCACAAGTAGACCTTCAGACACGTATCTCAACTTTCCAGAGGAAAATAAATGGTCATCAGGGCCTCTGGCTTCAACCTTATCTAGAGTAACTTCTTTTCCCTAATATCATTCATTCCCAAGGCTCAGCTGTCTGCCTTAGAGATCCAAAACCTAGCTGCAACATAGCCCAGCTGTATGACCTCAGCTTAGATTGGTAAAAGGTAAGAAATCTAAAGCAGAGTCACATAGGATATAAAAGATAAAGTTATGGGCTTAAACTGTTGAGATACTGGTCATAAGTACCTCAAAGATTCAAAAAAAATGCTAACACTGAAATATAGGAAATCCTACAGGGAAAAGAATCACATTTGTCATCTTCAATGGATTCAAGGAAAGGTGGCAACACAACATCATTAAGGGATCCACTACAGAGTGCATAGCTGTGTAAAAGGCAAAATAACACTACGTCAAACATATTATAAAATATTTCACTTCCTACCCTAAGCCTGTCTTATATGCCTGGGTACACTGCAAAGAGGATAGATACTTTGTGTTTTTCCTTTAAATCAAGCAGACTATTGGTATATCTGGAAAAGAGGCAAATGGGGTGTATTTCACAAATATACTTTGCACTATAAGACTGACAGATGAACACATCTGTACTGAGCCAACATTTTCATACTGAGAGAAATTAGCAACTGCAAATACCATGCATTATCAGCACCAGAAAACAATACAGGCTGATTTTGAACATAGATACCTAACAAAAAGTATTAGTGTACACTGCAGTATATGCATTAAAGTGTAGACATGCGTTCACAACACTAATTTCACAGTTCAAATGCTGATAACTCACAGCTTGTGTTATTCTGGGCCCCTCATCAGCCCAGTAATAGACTGGAATTGTCTTTTAGTCTTCAAAACTGAGAAATAGACTAGTCCGTATCAAGCTTTTAGTGGCACTGCCCATGAGGGTTAACAATACTGAATTTAGACCTGTGAATCCCACCTGTAACAGTCCCATCTCGCCATCTCCTTTCCTCTGCTCTAGCAGCTGTAGTGCAGGTTAGAATAAGCAATCAGGATCTTCCTCTGTAACTGAAGTTTAGCTTAGAATGTAGTATGGTGAGTCTCCACCATCCTTTGAGGTACACATTTGTGGTGGGTTGCCCTGGCTGGACACCAGATGCCCACCAAAGCTGCTCTATCACTGCCCTCCTCAGCTGAGTAGGGGAGAGAAAATATAACAAAAGGCTCGTGGGTCGAGATAAGGATAGGGAGAGATCACTCAACCAATTACTGTCACAGGCAAAACAGACTGGACTTGGGGACAATAAACTTAATTTATTGCCAGTCAACCAGAGTAGGGTAATGAGAAATAAAACTAAATCTTAAAACACTTTCCCCCCACCCCTCCCTTCTTCCCGAGCTCAACTCCACTCCCAGTTCTCTCTACCTCCTCCTTGCCAGCAGCACAGTGGGACAGGGAATGGGGGTTGGGGTCAGTTCATCACACATTGCCTCCACCTCTCCATCCTCCTCAAGGGCAGGACTCATCACACTCTTCCCCTGCTCCACTGTGGGGTCCCTCCCATGGGCTGCAGTCCTTCACAAACTTCTCCGATGTGGGTTGTTCCCACAGGCTGCAGTTCTTCATGTACTGCTCCAGCGTGGGTCCCTTCCCTGGGCTGCAGTCCTTCAGGCACAGACTGCTCCAGCCTGGGTCTCCTGCAGGGTCACAGCCTCCTTCGGGCATCCCCCTGCTCCAGCGTGGGGTCCTCTCTCCCCGGGCTGCAGGTGGAGATCTGCTCCCCCG
>JAOBAS010000045.1:20019579-20034200 GCA_025311575.1 Elanoides forficatus
TTTATTCATTGCCCCTCCGCTTCACTTCTAATCATGACTAAGCTGCAGAGAAATTGGTAATGTTACAGTATTATCCTGGTAAATTTAGTTGCTTCCAGTAGATGGCATTACAGCAGTGCAGTCCTGATCGAGGTTAGTTCCTCTGGGCTGCCAGAATAATCCCTGTTACTCTTTGCACAGAAGTGGGTTTTTTTTCTCCTAGCACTCAAAATAAATGGGGTTAAAAACATTCTTGTTATTTTCATTTGCTACCCAATAAAATATGTTATTTCTATTTTATGCGGGTTTATAGCTTTTTTTTTGTTTTATTTTTTAATCTGCATAACTCCACAATCACTTTATTTTAGAAATTTTGTCAAGACACTGAGTGTTTTGGATTGTATTCAAAATATGCTAACCACTCGGCACTGCTCTTTCATGTATAAAATTTCTGCCTTCAAGTTATGTATCTATCTGTATGGCAGAGGGGAAGAATTAGGCACCTCACACTAGTTCCACAGCAGCTAGCAGGCAAAGTAGACCAGTTACAAGAAGCAGCTGGCAATTTTAACCAATTAATTACATTTCCCATATATTTGTTAGGTTTTTAGGGACATTCCTCTGTATGGTCTCAAAAATGCAAAAATATTGTAGACAGATATGATTGCATTAAAAAAAAAAAAGCTAAATATGAAGGTAACTGTTTTTACTGCTAATGTCACAGTCAGTTCTGACAAAAACATGTTACTCCACTGACTGCGCTTGGGCATAGCAGGAGTGGACATCACAGGTCCTCCATAGAGCCAAAAGCCATTCTTTAAAACACTTGTCTTCAAGTCAACTCAGTTACATTATTCATTAATCTACAATTTAGATTAGAAAAAAAAAAATCTACCAGAAATGTGGGTAGCATATTCTGTTGTTTACCTTTGCATTACAATAAATGTAAATTAGAATTTGCCTTTAACCATGCATTTGTGTATTTTAAGCCAAGACAAGCTGATTCATAAAAGACAACTCTTAGCATTTGATTTTCTTTCTGTTTAGTTAAAACACATTCCAATTCTTCCTCATTGACCTAGCATGGAATTTATTAACTGACTACCCAATTCACAAAAAGCTGAGAAAAATTTAAATATTTCCCCATGATTCATCAAAGCTTCTAGTCCACCAGATTTTGCACTTGCAAGAAAAAAAAAGCTTGAAATATTTTTCTTTGCAAGCAAAACTGTGCTGTGGCTTGGGAAGAAGAGGAGAGAGAGGGGAGCAGGGTGTGTGTCTCAAGGATTTGGGCATCACAGGTCTGGGGGATGGCACCTTCCCTCATCTGGGATCCGTAATCCTGAGTCCTTTCCTGAAATAAGGAACCCAACGCAATCCTTGAGGACATCTCTATGCGTATATATGTGCATGAATGTATATACAAAGACAGATAAAACAGTACTCCCTTCTTTACCCGCTAGGCTTTTTATGGTTCTTGAAGCATGTTAGCATCCTGTTTGTTGCTCAGATAAGCACTCACCCAGGATAGGAGGCCTTATGTGCCCTGATGGAAGTGCTGACTGCCAACCCTAAACTGTTACACCCAAGGACTGTCAGCCTCTCCTGATCTATTACCACTTGACCACGTTCATCCAGAATACTGATAGAGATGCAGGATTTCAGGCTCTGGCAGGGTTAGATGGCTGTTTGTTGGGATTTGGGGACTGACAGTTTCAAATGAAGTGACCAAAGTAGTCTTTTGACTTGATTACACTAGCTTGCTTATTTTCTTATTTAATATTGGCAGGCAGGCAGGCTTATTTATCTGGTTTGGTACCAATATGTTTACTCAAAAGGAATGGTGGCTTGCATTTTCTAGCAGAAGTTGCTGTTCTAACTCCACTGTCTGCTGTTTGCAACTTCTACAAAGTTTTGCAATTAAATCTTCTGTATTTAGCATGTGGTCAAAAATAATTTTCCATTTCCTGAGAAAATGAGCAGAATGGTTAAACTACAGAGCAAACTGAGAAGGGAAAGGCAGCAGCAGTTTTGAGTATCAAAACTGGTGTGACATACATTTGCATATCCCAGCTGCTAAAGGACCCAAGTGGAAAAAAATTAATTTACCAGGGAAATAGCTGTTTTGAGGTAAAAAAATGCTATGGTCTGTGTATATGTCACTAAAACCACATCTCTGAGTCATTCATAGCTGCCTTTCAGGCAGAGAGCAGGGGCAAAGGCACTGTCACCGCTTGGTCCTTGTTCCCAGGCTAAGGGCCATGACTGGCTGTGCTGCAGCTGCTGCAGCCAGGCAGGTCTCCATGTCTGCAGTGGGCTGCAGGTAGGACCCCAGGCTGGGCTTGATTTAACTACACCTGGAACGGCTGTCTGCACAGATCGTGGCAGCAGCTTACAAGCAGTGATCTGCGCTACAGCTGTATCCCTGCTTTCTTGCTGAGCACAGCCCTGGGGCAGACCTGCACTGGAAGAACCAATGACGCAGCTCCCAATCTGCTCTATTTCCATCCATCCCAGCTGGCTGCCAAGGGAGCCACAGCCGGAGAGCGCCAGCAGAAAGAGATGGGAGGAGATGGAAAGTGCAGGGAGTTGCAGGCACCTTCCTCACAGGGTGAGAACCTGGTTCAGAGAACAGAGGGTCAGACTCATTTGTACATGTGTAATAGATGTAACTCTGGTGTGTGCGCAAGGCCTCCATCACCCTTACGTTGATGTTTCCCTTCAACAGAAACAACCTGGGAGCGGCCAAGCAGTGTGCCTGGGACTCCAAAGAGCCCTGTGTCACAGAAGAGTTCTGCAGGTACTGTTTGATGCTGTGCCTGACTGCTGCATTGGGTGAATCTGCTTCTCTACCACTCGGCAAAGGAAAATGCTGTGATTACATGGAATGTGTACTTAATGTACATGGTTATGTGAGTGTAGCAGAGTAAACGTGGTGGGGCTTTCCCTTCTGATACATCTTCTTGCCTGTTGTTTCCCAACTGATGCATCTTCTGGCCGGTTGTCTGAAGTGTCTGCTTAGAGCTGAGATAGCTCCTTCCTTGGAGCATCGAGGCAGATGGTGGCCCAGCGAGCCAGCGGGGCTGTCAGCTCTGGGAGGGAACGACAGGCTGCCTTTCCCAGTCCCGCTTTCTGCCAGGGCAGGGGAAGCAAAAAAGCTGCAGAGGAACGTGGGCTGGCTGTAGCTCTTCCATGCAGAGCACGTGCACAATGAAGTGTTTTAGCACATGGTAGCTACAGGGTTGACCACTTCACCTCTGTCCTGAGTTGAAGTTCCAGGGAATCATGTAATAGAGAATCAGCTGCGTAACTGTACTGAAAAGCTTCGGGTGCCACAGAAAGACAAGCAAAGCAAAAATTACTCTAGAATAAAAAGCGTTAAATGCAAAGGCCATTGCTGCCAGCTGACTGTAAATAATGCAGTCTAGAGGATGTTTTTCATAGAATTTTTTGGAACTGATGCCCCTCTATCAGCAGAGCTGAGTGGGAAGTATGCTTGAAGGTTGCACATTTTGTTGTGACCAAAGGATTTGTGATGTAGTTATGTATCTTGTTTTAACCCTACTTTGAGCATTATTCTTTGCTCAGCATATTAAAAAAATAAAGCAACCTACAGCTGTTACAAGGCTTGCTTTCTTGACATGAAAAGCCCATGTCCATTAAACCAGTGCTTTTTACATATGTGGTGACTTGACCTTGGCTGGATGCCAGGTGCCCACCAAAGCTGCTCTGTCACTCCCGCTCCTCAGCTGGAGAGGAGGAGCAAAATACAATGAAAGGCTCATGGGTTGAGACAAGGACAGGGAGATCACTCAGCAATTACTGTCACGGGCAAAACACACTCAACTCAGGAAAATTAATTCGATTTATTACCAATCAAATTGGAGTAGGGTAAAGAGAAACAAAAACCAAATCTTAAACCACCTTCCCCCACCCCTCCCTTCTTCCCGGGCTTAACTCCACTCCTGATTTTCTTTCCCTCCTGCCCTCCAGCAGCACAGGCTGGGGCAGGAATGGAGGTTGGAGTCAGTTCATCACACATTGTCTCTGCCACTCCTTCCTCTCCAGGGGGAGGACCCCTCACTCTTCCCCTGCTCCAGCGTGGGGTCCCTCCCACAGGACACTGTCCTTCATGAACTTCTCCAGTGTGGGTCCTTCCCATGGCCTGCAGTTCTTTACAAACTGCTCCAGTGTGGGTTCCCATGGGGTCACAGCCTCCTTTGGGCATCCACCTGCTCCGGTGTGGGGTCCTCCCTGGGCTGCAGGGGGACAGCCTGCCTCACCATGGTCTTCCCTACGGGCTGCAGGGGAATCTCTGCTCCGGTGCCTGGAGCATCTCCTCCTCCTTCTGCACTGACCTGGGGGTCTGCAGGGCTGGTTCTCCCATGTATTCTCACTGCTTTCTTTGGCTGCAGTTTCTGTCCCCACCGCAATTTTCCCCCCTTCTTAAATCTGTTCTCCCAGAGGCAGTGCCACTGTCGCCGATGGGCTCAGCCTTGGCCAGCGGTGGGTCTGTCTTGGAGCCGGCTGGCATTGGCTCCATTGGACATGGGGGAAGCTTCTGGCATCTTCTCACACAAGCCACTCCTGTAGCCCCTCTGCTACGAAAACCTTGCCACACAAACCCAATACAGTACTGTGGCATAGCGAGTCAGATAGCTGAGGTAGATTTCTGGGAGAAAGGAGAAGTTGCCAATGAACAGCTTAATAAGAGAACTTGGCAGGAAGCGTGCAGGATCATCAAGGAAAAGAGGTGGCTGATCTCATTAGGCTCTACACCAAATGCAAAGAGGATTCTTGTCAGTCCCAGCCAGACTGGGAACTACTGGACACATGGGCTCCTTGCAGCACCGCAGAGCACCTGGCATCAATGGCAGCAAGGATGTTGCAATCATCTGCAGTCGCCTTGAGCACACAACAGGAAAAGCCCCTCCTGTTGGTGAAGAACCAGGGCTGGCCACAGGCACCAGGTTGCCTGTGTTAGACTAATGAACCAGCCAGTGACACTCCTCCTTACCTCAATTCTCCCACTCCCTTTTCCATACGTGTGTACTCCTGCATCGAACACCCCAACACTGAAACAGATATGCCGTAAGACTTACCTGGTAAAAACATCTGAGTGGAATAAATGTGTCATTCATAACTGGCATTTAGTCAGTCTTGTGACCAATAAGTATTTGGGGGTGAAAGCTGGGGACTTGATATATACCATACAAACTCGTATAATATAACCATGATGTGTGGACATATAAGAAAAGAAACAACATGAGCCATTACTTGGAATACTGTGCATGCAACTTTGTTTAACAACTTTAGTTTAAAGCATACCATTAGCTATCAGCATTTAAATACAGTATATAGCTAGCAGGAGGACAAACACCCACTAAATGGGCCCATTAGTCACATGTAAATCACAACATTATGATCCAGCAGGCAAAGTAACTGGACCGGACAATCCACTCCCTGCTGACCCCAGGAGGCTCCTTAGAATGAAAGGGGCTTTGAAGACACGGGTAGGCACTGCATAGGTAAGAGCACGGTTGTTTCTTTTCCATTGCATTGCACCGCTGAGAATAGCTTGTTGGTGCTATTCCAATAGAAAGCCTGATTTCTGTCATTACCCACATACTTCATCATGCATCCCACTAAAGGTTCCCATACACTCATTTTTTCAAAGTGAATCCTTTACAGTTAAGACTATTTTAGTCAGATTCAGGACTCACCAAGAACATTCACTACCTATTGCTTCCAAGTATCCTACTCTTCAAAAGCTATATAAGTTAACATGGAGCTGTACAAGGTTTATTTCTTCCAGCTGCATCACTTAGCTAGAGCTGAGAAATCCAGCTATAAACTCCCACAGAATTTTAGAAGAGAGATTAGCTAATAATTATTATATTGTTAACCAAGTCTAGCAGCATTTTAGAAGATGAGAAAAGCAGAGTTGCTGTGATGTTTTGTTCATTTGTCTTAAGTTAGGAAGGTTTTCAGAGACAATCACCAGAGAAAGGTGCTTCCACCTAGCAACTTCAAACATAAAGCCTTCAGGACAATACACTGGAACCAGAACAGAAGAAAAAAGTTACAATTAATTAAGTTACAAATTAAAGTTAAAAAATTTACAATTAAAAGACTAATCAAAAAGATAAAATTGTATCTTTCCTCCAAAAACCTTTGATGTCAATTACCCTCTTTCACATCCTACAAAAATACCTTCCCACCCTCCCAGAAAAAATTACAGTACTTTCTGTGTTTTTTGTAGTGTTCATTAGGCAAAAAAATAACTCAAATCCACTTAAGACCAGCAGAAAATAACTCTATCTACAGTAGAGCTAAGGGCAGGTCTGAATTTAACTGGACCCACTGGCACATAGGCAGAGGGAGTGGGTAAGGGTCCCAGATGAGGCTGGTCAGGGCAATTAAGGCACATTAGTGCCCTCAGGGCCCTGACATCTAGTTGGTATGAAATGAAAACAAGTATTTAAGTAAAACAAACACGTGCCCTTTTAATCTTTGGCAAAAAGTTAGAAAGATAATTATTTGGTATTTAAAATCTTTTTACAAACAGTCTCTATCTCAGAATTTGCAGTTATGTACACACACAAAAAAGTATACAAGTTGAGATAATATCTATCTTATGCTTGACTATCTGTATACAAATGCACCCTTTTGATAATCAATGCTGGAAATCATGTTATAAATGAGGGCAGGAGGAAAAGAGCAAGTTACTGTTTGAAAATAAAAGTTAATTTCCCTTGTATCTGTCATGCCTGTGAAAGCAAATGTGGATCTTCAGCAGGAGAATTTGGAATTGAACCATATGAAAAAAAGCTTTGCTAAAGAGATGGAAGCGATGGCAATTTATAGTGTTATGGTTTAATGCCTGACACCATCTTCTTCAAAGAAGTTTAAAATGAAGAACATAGCCATGTACAGTGTTAAATTGGTGGTTATATTTCTATCAGTAGTTTTTCACATATCAATAAAAACATAGTAGTGAAGTAGCAGAAATAGATAGATGCCTTAACAGTTGCCTAAAGGGTTTGATTTAACAAATTTAGACCTGTAAAATGCATGAAGTTAACACATGCAGTGATAAAAAGAGCTAAAGCTGTATCAAGAGCTGTAACAATGAGATACAGAAATAAGCAGGGTTTGCATTTCAGAGAATCTCTACTTTTTGCAAAGAAAAAAAAATCCACTGGCACACTACAATATTATCAAGGCTGAAAGGCAAGGACACAGCTAACAAACACTGTCAGTCAGTATCGTGCTGAAAAATGTAAGAACTAGTGGCTGGAATCCTTCTATGACAAGCCTAAACACACTTCAGGTGGAAGAGTTTTTTAGTGACAATGACCTGTTTTAAAAGCCAATTTTACTAAATCATCCTCCCATCTGTAGATGAGTATCATGCAAATGTATGAAAAAATGTTCTTGACACCATATTTAAGATTGAGTGTAAAACAAGAAAAGGAAGTCCAAACTGCATCTTGAGGACCAATTAAAAAAAAAAATAAACAGCATAAATTTTGCAATGTCATTTCAGTCATGATACAGGAGAAAATACATCTGAATAGTCTGTTAAAATTATTTTAGTTTAAATCTTTAATGATACATATAAAATTTTCATACAAGCCCCATTTATCAGAAATATGTTCAGATATTAGATGTGCTTTTGCAAGTGGGGAAAGAATGAAAAATACACTTAAATGCTACAAAGTGAATAAAATTATAAACCCTTCATTTTCTTAAACACACAGCCTTCAGTGTTTATTTAACTTTTGTGTTCTTCGAAGTACTTTATCAGATTTAAATACATTTATATTGTTTATTTAAAACATAATTTTAGTGTTCTGAAGTATTGAGGCGATGCCATTGAATTTTAGTATCTAATGATAGTTATGATAATATTTACCCTGAAGGTACTAAATATTCTCTTTGGAGCTTCTGAATTAAGTATTTTTAAACAGTTTGAAGCCTATACGATAATTAGTTTTCTTTAGAAGAAATACTGAAATTCCACTCTTTTTGTAATATAACTTTCCTTCAAAACCTGTACACTATTTAAGCTACAGCAAAGGTTCCTATGGTCATGTTGTCACAGATGTTCCCCACATGGAAAACACTGATAAGACTTTTCAAGTCCTATTCACATTAGCACTTAAAACGTACTATGAATTTGTACCTGGTGTGAACAATTTGCAGTAGGAGGCCTGGAATCAAAGTAAATGGAAAGCTTTCAGAAGTGATTTTGTAATGGTCAATCGAAAATAATTTCAGGACCTATGACAGCAATCTATATTATCACCTAATCATGTTTTAATCATAAATACCTTAGATACTTCTTACTTCCAGCAGGAAAACACACACATGCACTTTAAAATTAACTGGAGGTCCTTCTGTGTTTCTCCTGCTGTTATTTCCTTTCACTGTTAGTTGTCAGAGGCTAGAGTTTCATATTGCTGTTCCCCTAAAATGAGTCCAGTATGTGCTCAGCTCAGAAAGACCAGCATAAATTTAAAAAGAGAGTAGATAGGTGTAATATAAAACAAGACTGTTACCCTTGGTTTTCTTCCAAGCTTAAATTCTGCCGTGTTCTATTTACAACAGGAAGCCTAAATCACTGCATAATAATAAAAATTAAGGTATGAATTTGAACTTAAGTTTTGAAATGGAGTTATCACAAAGGTGACTTTATTTCCAAACTCCTTAGATTATTTAGGTAACAAGTGAATTGCAAGTACTTTTTTTTTTTTGTTATTGTTATTGATTGCCATGTGCTTTATTGGCCTAAAGAGGAAGCGTGTTGTTTTCACATGAATTACCATCCAGCCTCAGTGAGATATAACCCCCATTCTCTTTAAAAGCTTTTCCCACTTTCAGGTGACAGTAGATACAACATGACTTTTCACACTTCTTTTACTTGGTGCTTTGGTTTGAGAACAGCATAAACTGACTTAAAAAAATCAATATATAACACACTAAATTTATGACAAATAGGGGTATCGTTCCCAAAGAGAATGCCCTGCTGCCTCATAAGCTTTTCCATTTTCCCTCATATGTCTGGACTCCCTGACCTGAGTATTGATTTCTAGTTTGCCATATTTCACCAGCTCTGCTCATTGTTTTAGGTCCCGCTTAGAATAGCAAAAGACTTAAATTCTACGTGCCAATTTTAGAGGTATGTCCTTGGAAATAATTTGCTTGCTTCAAGCTCGCAAACGCAAATTGAGTGCAATGAGCCTTCACACCAGCCAGAGATCAACAACTGGTAGAAGAATAATACCTGAAATGATGAGTTGTGATTTCATCAAGGGCGGCTCTGATTGACAGGTCTGGCTCTAGCACCTCCCTCCCAGCAGAGATCAGAACACTGCCACAAGGCTGTCTGCCACAGCTGGACACCAAGTGCCCGAGGTGGGACCGGTATCTGCTGGACTGGACCATTGCCCGGGGTTCGGAACAGCATCGCGTGTCCCCCCCAGCTCTACCCTACCCTCTCGAGGGGGCAGGAACCAGGGCAGGGCTCATTTGGTGCCTCAGATGGTGCTGCGTATGCACGTGTGAGCATGAGTGTGAGTAGACGAGCAGCTCTCCCCGGCAGCCCTCATGTGGTCCACTTAATAAATTGAACTTAGCATGTCAAGATATTTGGTGTTCCTCTCCCTCCCCCTGCTCTGACATCCCTGTTTGCATCTAATTTTTTTCTTTCTTAATTTCCTTCACTATCTTGAACCTTTTTCTGTTTACAATACTTTTCTGCTTCAAAATATAAATTTCAGGCAGGTACGACAGATTCATGTTGACAGTTTCAGCTTCCTTCTTTTCATCTGACTTCAAAATCCCAAAGCTGTCCTTTGCCTCCAATAAAGATGCAGTATCGACACGATTTGATTAAGCCTGTGCATTGTTTTATCATTAACCCATTACAAATTTGTAATGACCTATATAAATAACTGGCAGGAAGAAGTTAACTTAATAGACATGTACAAAACAGTTTTAGATTAATACTCCTAAGCAAGGATCTTCCACTTCAATGTAACTCAAAAATAAACCAGGCCATACAACCAGCTTTCAGTAATTGCAAATGCAAGCCAACGAATTCATGCACAGACTGAGAAATTTGGGAGTTAAGAACACCTAATGTAAATAACTTTTGATTGTTCCTATGTTCTTAGGGACATGCTTGACAAGATCTAGGCATTCTTCCAAACATTTTTTCCCATTATGTGTCATTTTCCAGTCTGCATTTCTTATTCCCAACTGTCTTCAGCTCAGTTACATAACACTTCCAGAAAACTACATAATTAAGTGGGACTAAAGAATAAGCATCCAGAATCATCTGAATGATGGATGTGGCTCACAAGGTAAAAGGATCATTGAAGCAACTTCTTTTGGACTACAAAGATCCCATGGCTGCCGCTGCATTTGCTACCGGACCCAGCTGCCTCCCATGCGTAGATGTCCAGCCACAGGCAGGGCTTGCTCTCTCTTTGCCAAACAGGGCTTGGGGTCAGTGTTGTGGGTTAGGGATTGTACTTAGCTGGACATCTTTTTTTTTTTTTTTTTTTTTTTTCCCGGAGGTCTCTTCCATCCCTTCATGATAGCAAAGCACAGGGGGAAAAACAAAATAAAACTAGGAAACGTTATTATCTTATTAGAGTACAGCTAACGTGCTGAGGTGATGCTGATAGTTAGGTGTTGCCTGTCTAAGTTTATCTGCGTAATGATTTGCTCTGTGATCTAAGCAGTGCTTGGGACCTAAGAAAGGGGAAGAGAAGTAATAGGAAAAAAATTAGCTTTGTTCTGTAAGTATGAGAAGAATTTGAGGTCATTTTGCAAAACTGCTGACTTTCAAGCTGCCAAGCTGTATTCTAAGGGTCTCCTTTAAAAGTACAACGAAGTTATGCATTTAAAAATTATTTCTCCTCCCAGCATTATTTAGAGTCTGGAGGACTGACTTGCCCTAGGTTTTCTTTCCACCGAAACTGTAAATATTATTATACTTTCATATGCACACCAAATGGAGTGCTCTCTTTTTCTGCTCACTATGCCAATTAGTCCATGTTGTTGGAGAACCTGGTAACTTCAGCCATAACTGCTGAACAACTCAAAGTGTTAGTTTTGGTCATCTTCGCTTAACTCAGCAATTTCCTTTGTTTTCTGGATTGATAATTAAACCAAAATAGTAAGTTTGAAACACACAGAACAGAACATATTTTAGTTATATCTAAATAAGCATACTGTTTTATCAACTAATGCTTAAGACAAACCTAAGGATGTAATAAGTTTAAATTCTTCTTGAGTTTAAGCCACACCTTTATTTTCTATATATATGTAATCACTTTTTTTTTTTTAACAGTGTATTGGGTTTTTTGACTGGCATCTATAATCCATATAATTTATCTCAGGTAGCTGGTTAGTTTATCAATATTTACACACATACTTATGCTTCACCTGCTAGCTTGTTCAGTTAGGGATGTGTTTTTCC
Source organism: Elanoides forficatus (assembly GCA_025311575.1). Lineage (NCBI taxonomy): Eukaryota > Metazoa > Chordata > Aves > Accipitriformes > Accipitridae > Elanoides > Elanoides forficatus. The sequence goes on from JAOBAS010000045.1 coordinate 20,031,053, forward strand.
TCTTTTGCACATTATTACTCCACAGTATTAAATACCTTTTTGCATTTACTTTTGTCTTTGATAAACGGTTTAGTTTGTTGATCAGTCTCCCATTACTTCAATTGCACAGCCATATAAACTTTCCCCCCACCCCCCGCTGGTGTGTATAGCATTGCTTCAGATTACAATTTTGTTTTATAATGCTATGATTATAATTAACTTGGAATAAAAAATAAAGATTTTCAACTTACACAAGAGACTTTTTTTTTCCTGGGAGTTAAAAATGCTTTTAAAAGAAGAGAAGCAAACTTTATAAAAAAACTGCAAATTAATCTCTTCAAGATGGTTGAATTGGCAGCCCCAGCAGGTAAAAACCCAGCAGTTTTGGCAATTACAAGGAACAGCTATTGGAAACTATATATGTTTATTCTAATTTCTGAGTTATTTAAGAACTTTGTAAACTATCATGGGGAAAACTTGGGTATGCACAGGTATATGAACTGATGCAGCAGTGATTGATAAGTACCTCTAGGCAAAATTTCTGGCCTCTTTCATTTCAGAAAGTGTTATTCTAATATAAAAATCCCCAAACCGAGAATAAAAAATGAACAGGAGGACTTGAAGGTTTGCATGAGCCAAGATGGTCAAAGCCATTCTTTCTTAAAAGCAGCAAATGATAAACAATATGCTAGAAAGAAAAGTAAATTGAATGGAAGAAAATATGCATAGCATTCTCTCTCTGTTTTGAATCGTGTAAGAATATGAAGAACACTTTGAGAAGAGAGGAGTGGGGTTTGTATTTTCCACTAGTATAAATCACCATTGAGTCCAAATCGGTTTCTGCAGGAGGACGTAGACAGATTGATGTCAGACAGATTGCCCTTCTTGGAGCAAGCTTTGGGAAACAACAATCAGATCAAGCCTTTGGTGCAGCACTGGTGAATGTGGTCAGATATGAAATCTGAGCAGCTCAGAACCTATTTCAGCACATTAGTCTTTCCGAACATGGACAAACTTATGACATTCAAATATATTGAAGTTAACGTTAAATTCTAGGATGCTTCAGGATTGTGTGGCTGCTGAGCAGATAGCTAGAAGATTTCAGAATGGTGTTTTGTGGGATTGTATATCTCAGTCCGGATTTTGTTTATACACACAATTGCAGGAAACATCATGGTTGATGACTGAGAGTTTAACGACATAATCTAATTACTGGTATTTCTGTGCACCAGCCTTTCTAAATAATTTAAACATTCATTACTACTTCTTTACAAAGCTATTATACAAAACCTTCAAATTCTTTGGATTTTAAAATGAATATATACCTAAGTTTGAAGAACACTAAACATACATCTAGTGATGTTTACATTCTTCTGCGATCACTGATGTATATTGGTCTTTAAATCTTTGGAGGATACAGGAAGAAAAAATGGAAAACTAAATTTAAGAAGGCTTAAAATTTATTTTTATACATGCTTACTATATTTCAGTTAAGGCGAGTAAGATTAATAAAGAACTTCTTTATTTTCTTAATTCGTTGAGGTATATTTTGTTAAAAGAGGTTTTCCATACATTATATGAGAAGTTATACCCTGGTCTCAACTTAAAGTGGTTGAAAGACTTTGAAACAATAATAAAAAAACCTGCTTGTAAGCAAACAATTCAGATGAAATGGAAATTATTTTCATAATCGCTTTCTAGTTATAATAAAAGAAATTTTTGAAATAAGAGAACTGGAAAACCTGCAGTGCAATGTTTACAGATAAAATCTTGAAAAAGCCTGCTGGCTCCATATATAGCTATTGCTTATTTAAATAAAGGTAAATTAATTGTTTTTCGATAACAGAAAAGTGTACTTTAGACAAAACCATGTGAAAAGAATATTTTTCAAAGTCAAATGCAAGAAAAATGAAACAAGAGAGACTGGGCATGAATAATTTTAAAATTTTGACTTAAAGTATTGGTGAAGTGGTTATTGTGCTGCCCAGACTGGTCTTAATAATTTCAATTAATGCCTGTGGCCAGTCAGCCTAAGACACAAAAATAACTGCTTTCTGCTGGTTTGCATCAAGCTGAAATGACTTCACTTGAGTTAGTTTTGAGATGGGAAGCTCTCTGTGGACAAAGTTAGTTCTGGATCTTGAAATTAAGTGAACTCTGAGCAGAGCATTTAGCAGTATTATGAGAAAAAATGCTGAAAGTTACTAGTCCTTTCTGAATAACTGATCACATACTACTGATTATATGATTCAGGAGTTCTGTTTGAAGACCTGATAGGGAGAAAAACAAAAATCTCAAATGTATATGACATGTTTAGTGTAGCTAAAATATTACTTCTCAGATCTGTTTAATGTTCAGTGTATGGAATTGTTGCCACCTGGAACATCTTTTCAACTGAGGAGCTTGTCAGGGTGATGAAAAAATTAGAATCACTCCTTTTTGACAAAAAAAGTACCTTCTCTTAAAGTTTGAACTGTGAAATATGATTTAAAAATGCAGCCATCTTTGTCCTCTTGAAAAAAAAATCAGTCATTTCCCCACAACAATCAAGATCAAACTAATATTCATGCAAATATTAGAATCCAGGTGAAATATTTTTGCTGTATTCTGAACATGACTTGCATTGAGACTGGTTTTGCAGCTGGGTAAGCATTTAAGGGTGCTTTGATCTAAACAAGAGCCTGCAGTAGTCTCATTTGATGACATCCACATAAAACTGCTTGTAAATTTGAATTAGTTCTAGACTTGATTGAAACTTCTAATTTCCATTTCTCAGGCAACGTTTTTAGTGTGAAATTTATGCTTATGAAGCAGAACTTTTTTATAAATGCTATACATCATGGAATTTGCAAATTGACTCAGGAAAATACTTGGCATCTTGTGGGAAGATTTCACACTTTGTTTTCACAACACCTTCGTAATGTGCTTGTTGAAGCTTTCTTGAAATGCAGAGACTGTAAAAATGAAAAAATTCATCACCTTAGAGGCACTCCTCTTGCACTTTTTATTTTCTTTCCAATAAGGTCGTAGTTACCACTCACAAATACTTCACTCAGTGCAACTGACTGTTTGCTAGCAACTTTGATCCGCTAAGTGACAACCACAGCTGAGGTCAGCTGCATTTTATATGATTTACCTTAGAGAGAACAGATTGGTGTGGTACTCATGC
>JAOBAS010000045.1:20034205-20046827 GCA_025311575.1 Elanoides forficatus
GGTTCAGAATCCTCCACTGAATATAATAAAACAGTTTATAGCTCTGCCTCCTTCACTTGTTTTGACCAGTTCAGAAATCACATGTGAAAGTATAGTTACTAGAATTCCAATATTTCTGTCAGTCTCTAGCTGTTACATTTATTTCCTTTTCATCACCCGGATCGTTGCTTCCATCACTGATAAGAACAAATAGGGGCTTCTTGAAATGGGCCACAGCTCTATTAGTGCAATTGACAAAACATTTTGTCCAGATGCAGATTTATTGGCGATGTTACTGTCCAAGATCATGGCTTTGTAAAGTGATCAAGTACCTGCAAATGGAAAAATGCATTTTACAAGGAAAATGGAAAACAATACCTCAGTCTCAATAACTGTCCTTAGTGAAATGTGGGTTTATTCTCCTAGAAAGACAAAGGCGTGCAAGAGGAGAACATCATCTTTCAATTGGAAGTAAAGCATCACTCCTATGAATGGTGGCAGCTGCTGCAGAACTCTGAATCTTTTATTTTGTTTCACAGCAGACAGCTCAGGAAAGTGCATTGTTTCCTCTGTTCACTGCCCTGAATGTTTTGTCAATATTGCTACAGCTCTTTATGCAGCATAATGAAAGTCACTGAATTTTCAAGGTTGTCCTGTAACCAAGTTTATTTGCTACACATGGTCAACCCATGCTTTGCGCAGTTATTTGAAAACACTTGTAAGAGAAAACACGCTATGTCAGAAGAAGACTTGTAGAAGATAAACCTAGCTAGTTTTTAAAGTTGGTGAGCACTGCTGCTGATGGTATCTCCTGCTCAGAACAAAACCACGTACAGGATGTTGCAGGGCACTGCAGTGTCCGCACTAGCAGTGTGATAATAGTAGTTGAAGCAAACCATGGTCTGAAAGCAGTTTCTGGTGAGTGCTTTATGCCTCTGTTAGGGTTGGGACAGCATTATTTTGGTTTTGGAAGTTGTCTGACTATATCTTTTCCACATAATACTTTGCTATTACTTTGATCATACCTTAATAAACTCCCACGCTTCTACGCTGACACAAGCCTGGACCACTTTCTTATTTTCCTGGCCCTTCATAAACAGAAGAGTATACCAATAACCAGTTCTACTATGAAAGCTCTTCCTTTCCTTTGCTTTTACTTTACTGAGATCATGTTTTCCACTGTCATCCCACAGTCCAAGTTTGGATTGTACTGAAGGGAAATCATGGAAGGGGAAGTACTAGAGGGAAAGCTAGAGGGAAACAAGCTCAATAATTAAAGTACCCTTTCAGGCTGTGTCCATTCTAGTAAATGAAGCATGACCAGGAACATTTCTTAGCAACAGAACATGGATATTCTAGCAAGCTCTTTCTCTGGCAAAGCTTGTTCCAGTGCAGCTTGTACTTTCCCCCTAAAATTCCCAGGCCCAGCTCACATTCCAGGGAATATTTCTGTTTACTAGTATAGATAATACTATGCCACTTTTGGACTGTGGGGCTGTCACTACTCCAGATGGCCTTCAACCTTTGTGTCTACCATGCCACACTTCAGGCCTCACCAGACGCAGGCATCATGCTATGTATGTATTTTTTATTAGGAGATAGCAAAGCTGCCCTTTCACTTTTTTTATTATGCAGGATGGAAGATCCGGTGCACTGTGAGTGAGGAAGGCCACCTGAGGAAGTGCCTAGGGCTCTGACCAAATGAGGTCCCTACTGTTCGTTTTGCTACCTCTGATAGTAGAGTTCAGCCCATGGAAGTGATAAAGGTGCACAACTTGACCACTCAGTGTAGAGGTAAGGTGAAAAAGCTAATGTTGTTGAATGCAATGCTGACAACTTTCTGTTCGGTGTAGCTCTACAAGTATGGCTACACTATGCTGAGTGGCAATGGGTCCTTCTGATCTTGCTCTGTATGTTGATATGGGTAAGGTTGACCAATCATGGGCAGAGAATGTAAAAGATGGTAGGCAAACCTCCGTCTTGTGTCCTGTGGATTTGCTTGTGCATCATTGTCTAGTTAGAGTTAGCAATGATTGCAGTCCTCTTTGCCAGGATGAGCTCCCTGAAGGCTGAGATGTGGTGGTTTGTAGCCAGTACCAGCTAGCTAGCTACTGGCTGGTCTCCCAAGCACTGAACCTCTTTTTCACGGTCTTTTCAACGCATTTGCCATCACTGTGTGGCTTCTGGTGATGTGGCCCCTACACGGATATGTGGCATTGCCGGCGGAGTTGAAAGACCTTTGAACTAGGGCTTCCCCATCACTTCCTTCTGAAAGAAATTCAGCTTGTCTCCATTGAAACCAGAGATGCAGGTCAGCTCAAGGCAGGCAGTGAATTTTTTAAGACAGATATTTCTGTGAGAAAACTAGCTTCGGTCTCATTCAAATTGCTACTGCAATTTTAGTTTCTCTCTAGAAAAAGGGAAGCCCCGCCTTAAGAATGGAAGCAGCACAAGGCACATACTTGTCAGTTCCAGTGCAAATTGCTGATGTAAAGTATCTGTTGAGGTTATGCATTCAGATGACCAATGCTGATGTGTGGCTATACTAACAAATCGACAGAGTAAGAAACAGGAGAAATGAAAAACATTATACATAACAAAAGAGGGGTACTCAGTGAAATTGCTAACCAACACAGAAAATAGTGGGGCAACAATACAGTAAATATCAAATAATACCAGCAAAACTGGGGGCAATGGAGAAAGGTTAAACAGCTGTGGCATGTTAATTTGGAAGAAGATATGGTTGGAAGTGACTGGAGTTGTTTGGGGATATCTTTTGAGCAACTCCACACCTCATGAAGACAATGAAACAAGACAAAAAATTGTTTCTGGCTACATGCATATGCCTTTTATAGTCAAAGGAGAGTAACATGAAAGAATGCCCAGACGGAAAAGGCTGGACTTCCTAATGATACCCTTCATATCAAAATGGTGTGAGCATCAGTGGCCTTTCTCAGACAAGCAGAGGAATTAGGAATAGAGATTAATGTCAACAGGTTCTTTTGGTATATATTGATTTAACCCTGTTATGTGGTCAAAAGCATCCATTGTTTTGTTTGGTTTTTCTCTTCTTAAATAAGTCCAGCCACTTCAGTCTATTCAGAGTTGCCTAAAGGGGTGGAGGGTAAAGCAAGGCAGCTGGGCAGTGGGATCCCTTGCTTTTTCAAGAATAAAGAGATCCTCTACTCATTACATGATGATACCGCCTAATGAAGTAAATGGTCCTAATTTTAGCTTTCCGCTCTGAAAACATCTGTGCACTTCTGAGTCAGACAACAGGACCATGAGCTTCCTGGTTCCTGTCATAGTCCTGATTAAAAAAGACTCAAATGTCATTGAGTAAGGATGCTATCTGTAGTGGGGGGTTGGGGGGCTGGTGTGTATTTAAATTTTGAGCTTCATGGTACTTTCTTATACTGAAATTAGATACTGGACCATCACTTGTGCTTTGCTGTATGTTTGGTTAAAACATCTACAGTGCATAAAGTGACACTGAGAGTAATCTTACTCAATCATATGTTACATTATGTGTCCTCTAGAGATAGCTGAGAAGATCAATCTTTTCCAGAGGAAAAGAAAATAAGCCTAAGGAATCTGAGAAATATAAGAGGTGGGAGGTTTCTTCTGCAGCATAAACAATAGATAGCCAATTCCAATTACAGCTACTCTTCTCTTACATAAAGATGCCTGTGTCCTTATTCTGAGTTTGCCTGTTGGCTATATTAACTTTCAAAGTGGCTACAAGGTTATTGTCGTACTTGATTTAGTAGAATAGATGACAATATTCTGTGTTCTACATGCACTATGACTTTGTAGTTTTATAGTTTGTTTTTTTTCCATGATAAAACTGATATGGCAAGAAGTATATACGATTTACAATTCCAGAGAAAATAGCTGCTTTTACTCAAGCTGAAAATAAAAACCAAAGCTGCTTTTAGGTAAGCTGGGAAAATTCCCTCAAGTACTTTGCATCTGCTAATCTAAAGTTGAAAAAGAGATGTTTGGAGATTCGTGGTAATTATTTCCAGCACTTTACAGAAATTCATTTTCTTCTGCTACTGCTCTTCATGGACTAAATTCAGCCTGAATGTATGTGCCATGCTAAAAGTGAATGCTTTACTTTAGGATATTTATACATGGACCAGCAATTAAAGCTGTGATTCTTACCTGTTGTTGGGTCAAACTGATGGTTAGTGGCTAACCTGAGTGATAAATATTACCACTTCCTTTTACTGAATGTTTCTTTAAAAAGAACAAGTAAAGTGACTTTTCTTCCTTTCTTTTAGTTATGGGGATGGGAAATGTGCTTATTTCCTATTAAAGTGGAGGACACATTCACTTCAGATTTACAACCAAGATCAGTAGCTTTCTATAAGTGGAACTTTTTCTTTAAAATTTTAAACACCCTGCTTTGGACACTCTATTTCAAATGTCCAGAGCATAATTTTTAAACTGCTGTTTTCTCTTTACTCTTCACTCAGTTTGCATCATTTTTTCCCCTTTTAATCTCTGTCTTTTTATATGCTGCTGATAGAGCCATACTTAGGGAATATCTACAACTCCTATTAATTTCAGTGGGACTTCCTCGCACCAAGGCTTCATCATGATCAAAAGTGTCAGTGTAATCTGTAATATCTGTTTTTCTGTTTTATAATGTATGCTGGAATTGAAGAATACCAAATACACAGTTTCTGCTGTAATGTGTGTGGCACTGTGAAGCACATATGTTTTCTATTACCAAACATTCATAATCAGTTTTCAATTTTTGCCTATTTTGAATTACCTTTATTATTTCAGAATCCCACAATTACCTCTTGTAGAATAAGCAAAAGAACAAGCCAAAAGAGAACTGCTGTAAAGTTAATGAGAATCCTCAATTCCCAAAGATTTTTTATATTGCTATAAGTGCAGTATTTCTACATCAAAGTATTCAAAATAGCTTTTATTTGTGTGTACTTTATCTACTTTATGTGTACTTTGTGGTAATACATGTATGGATAGATTCATTGAACAGATTATGCAAAATGATTGTTGAATAAAACAGCTTGCACTTGTTCCACATTAAAGGCAAACAACATCACAAACTTTATTTTGAAAGGCTTTTCTTACATTATTCTGACAGAAGAAAGTTTGCATGGATAACCACATTTTGTGTTGCATCTGATGGTATGAATTTGAAGAAAAATGTTGTGCAAGTCAGAAAACTAAATGTGACAGACCTAGCCTCAAAATCATTTTATCCCAAAGTTGTCTGAAAAGGGGTTAGATTCTGATGACATTTATCTCTATCTCTTAAGCTTATTTATAGTGGCACGAAGTGCTACCATATAGTGGCATTTCTAGAGCAGGGGCAGTCATCTTAGTTTTTATGTGTCAGAGTAATCACAGACTGGTTGCTGAGAACCATTATTAAATGGAAATATCTCAGAAGCTAGATTCCTTGATTTACTTGCTGACATAGACAATGTGGTTATCTTCCACATTTTCACTAATTTTGTTACTTTTCTGTTACTAAGATAAATTGCACATAGGATTATTTGCAGGTAGCCTGATGAAAGACAAATACAGTTTATCTGTGAAACAAGTAAAATATACTTTACTTAGGAAAAAGGAGGATTTTTTTTCTAGTACAGATATATTTTCACTGCTTCCTGGGCTGCTTTTTGTCTGCATTAACATATCCCTGCCAAGGCAGAGTATCTGATCGAGACTTTTAAAATACAACTGTACTATCTACATCCTCATCTGTCTTACTATCTTGCTCTAACACTGCTTTTCTCGCTGCCCACCTGAATTCCCTCTACATCTCTAGGTCCTCCTGTTGGCTTGCTGTCAGTGCTGTGGCTAAAGCCTGAAGAGCTTATGTGGTGGCACATTTTAAAATATGCCATACTCAGAGTACCTTCTGTAACCAGCTGAATTCCCCGTTAGTGGTTGGTGATCCAGAGATTTTATTCCCGCTGGGACCCTCAGCTAAGCAATGGCCATGACCAGTTCAGGAGAACCAGGTAGCGATTCCCTTTCCGAGAAGTGCCAGGTTGTCTCCTGCCAGAACCTGTTCAACATCTTCATTTCCCAGTGTTGGCATCCTTTCAGGTGGTCTCACTGGCCACCTTTTTTTTTTTTTGCAGGGAGGACCGTTTCAAATACAAGGTACTTCTATGCAAGAGGAGTACACTTTGTTTAGGAAACCAGAAGTTGTGATCCGTGACTCGTGCTTATGTGATATTCTTCTCTCACAGGTGTTCACTCTGCTATCTGTCATTCGTGCTGAACTGTGTGATCACGCCGAGTCTGAGTATGCATCCTGACACTCCACCAGTAATTGTGTGGGTGAGGTCTTCCTAAGGACTTTACTCAGATGAGCTTGCTTTCTCTTCTGTGTGGTACTTTGTCTCGTGCAAAAATGACTTTCTACTGCTCTTTGGTTCTTTGCATATAATTTGATTTCTTGTGCTCTGCTTCAACTGGTTAGTATTAGGCAAGAAATGCAAACTGGTCCATGTGGGAAATACAGTTTTTACATGCAATTTGTTTTACCTAAATGGCAAGGAATGGGTTACAGGTATATTCAAGGACAGCAGGTAGACACCACCCTTCCAGAGAGATCTTCAGATAACTTTTAGAAAATCTTCATGTGGACTTCAGGCCTGGTATCCAGAACAGAATAACAGTAGGAAAAGCGTCCTCATGTGAACTGGCTCAGTTAGGGTTCTGAACAACTCTGCCCAAGGATGGATGGATTTTTGTTCTCATCTCTTACACAATACCAGTCTTACTTGAGAGCTAATAAGAAGTGTAATAAGCTAAAAAGTAATCCTTCTCTTGGTTTCTCTGGGCTTTAGAATTAGCTAGCTCCACTGTTTAATAAGAAATTAGTATCCCTTGACAGAGTGAGTCTTTTAGCTACAGCTTTTAAGATCTGTGTTTGAGAACTGGCCAGACACAAGGCAGCAGCACTATGTGTCTATCTGGCCAACTATGTTTGCGCATGATTAGCAAATATTGTTTGCTACATCTGTAGGTTTTATTTTCTGTAAGGAACAAAGCACTTGGAAACACTTGGAATTTGCTGTCTCATTAGGGACTAAATGACCTTAGTTCTGCAATCCTTTATGGTGGAAGTCCTGCATGAAAGGTAAGGTGTGATTGCCTTGCAGAAAACACATTATTTGCCTCCTGTTTAAAGACCCCAAATCACTATTTAGATTACCTTTCGCAAATATTAAGACTAGTTAAACCGCTCATCTTAGCATCTGTGTACAGTTCTCAGCAATCAGCTTCTTTTGTACTGTGTAAATTTGTCAGGAAGAAATTTATACTCCTGAGGGCAAAGAGACACGTAGTAGCTGTACATCCAGCTGTATGTTCACTATGGGATTCCCTCAGTAAATGTACTTCTTCCACAAATAGGACTGACGTTAAGATCAAAAAGCTCATTTCAAATAAGAATTATAGTTATCTGAGAATGAAATAAATTCCATTTTATGAGGGTGGTAGAAACCATACTTCTAAAATTTTGCCATTATCACAACTGACAGATTGACAGCGGTGTCATGGGGGTGTTAAGTGTGGTGGCCACTAGAACAGAACCACGCTATTCATTGACTTACAACCAAAATTTTGCTTGCTTGGCAGGATGGGTATAGTGGGTGTGTAACGATTCCTTTTCTGCAAAAACACACACGTGCACACCCTACATTCAGATCAGAGGTTTAGCCTGTAGGGGACCTGGTGTACTCATGGCCCTTGCATCTTGTAAAGTATTCCCCTGTCTTTAATCATACACTGTTCATTAAGTGGTGTGGGGAACTGATGAGTGTGCTTCTGTTGATATCAGAGAGAGAAGAAATCCTGTGGTAGATCAGAAAGTTCTGTAATACCTAAAGAAGTAGCCAGGATCATTCTGATCTTTTTATTCATGCAGTTTACTGACACACCAATTCTGACTCATTCTATTCTTCCTGTTTAATGGTGCACCAGTTCCGATCCTTTCTAGTCTTCCCAATTGATGGTGCAACTCTCTTGGCAGGAAAATGAACCACTGACCCGATACAGAGCAACTTAGCGGTCAAAGTAAGGAGGAGATACCTCCTCCAATGACCACCGAAGACCACCTGAGACCCCCGCACATGCAGAGGAGGCATCTAATGTGTCATGGTTACATAATCCCATGCATATGCATTAGATAGTTTCAATATATATTAGGTAGGAGTAGTTTAAGAAATTAGATGCAGTTGTTACTGTATAAAAGGGACACACCTGATGAGTCTGGTGTGCTTGATTTGTGGAAAGTCCACCAAGCACCCAGGCCTGTATAAAGCAATATCTCTCCTGAGTGTGTGAGATTGGTCTGTTGCACACCGGGTAATGAATCCGCTTTTAGGACAACACCATGGTTACGTGGGTTGCACTTTTGAGAAGCACGACTGTAGAACTAATAAAATACTAGTTTAATAAAGAAGTTATCAACAGCATAAATAAGCAACCCTCCCATGCCCCCCAAACTAATACCTTTTTGTTAATTCAGCTGAATAATTCATAGACAAAGATGTCTAGAAAGAGAAATTAGGATCTTCATTGTGAATGTTTATTATTATTATTGTTTTTCCAGTTGAACCAAGCTCATTGTTTCTGAATTCCTTTAGTGAATGTGGTCTGCTAATTCAGTGTTAAATATTATCTGCCAGGAGAAACCATGCATTCACTACACATAGCTTTCAAGTTAAAGCAATACTGAAGTATTCACAGAGACTTCTGTTCACCAGATCTTCAACCTCTGGAAGGTCTTACCTTCTCCAGCTCTGCTGAGGTTATGTAAAACAGCAGGCAAATATACTGTTCTGGACTGCAGAGACAGCACGGTCCTGTAGGACCATGCTGTCATATGGGCCGGCTATAAACAGATGTGAGCACAAATTTTTCTGAAGTGGAGCACTGATATCCAGAGCTCACTGCCAAGAGCTGGTGCTCTCCCAGTGTCATCAGCTCATCGTGTTCCAGGCACCTAAGCCTGTCATGAGGACCGTGATAATTATGTTCTGCAGCCTTGTTTTGTGCAGTTACAATGACTTCTGCCAATCATTAATTAGCTAATCACTTTGGGGCGTGGAAACTACTGCTGGAAAACCGGTGATTGAGGCCTCTGAGGCTGTCAGTCAGTTCTCCCTCTCCCAAACAGTATGCCTGAGGAGCACTGAGCCACACAAATCTCCATCCCTCCACCAGCAGTCCAGAGCCATTTGCAGGTTTTGCATTCCTGTCCTCTGAGTTGTCACTGTATTTACTAAAAGCGCTCCTTCTCTGTTGTCATGCAAGGCCTGATGGACCATCAAGGGAGATTTACTGACTCCAATGCTAGCTTTATTGGCTGATCTCATGACACCCATGTTGTCTGGAAACCCGACAATATGAGGGATTCTAGCAACCTCATCCTCCCATAGGAATCCGATCTCTTAACAGGTCTGAGTCCCCATATGAGTCCTGAGAAATATTTTCTGCCCCACACTGGCATGGGATAAGCCCTGGATATGTCAGATTCCATGGGTGGTTCAGCCAAGCATGATCTGCTTAAGGATGGATGGAGGGGGAATGTGCATTTGGTCATCTCACTGCATGGTCAGGGACTGTGAATGACATTATGTGCTATCAAGTCCAATGATATCAAGGCAATTTCATTCTGCCTTTTCACCCTGTGAGAAAGTGAACTTTCTACCCAGACTGGGCTCCTCGTTAAGAGCAAGTACTTGAGCAGTAATTTGTCCTCCTTCCATTATATTCTGCTAGCAGCCACAACGCCCAGGATGCCATAAGGTCCTGATGCATTTCCCTCTTATAGAAATGTAGGTTGTACTAGAAAACCCAGCCATTTGTCAAATACAGCCCTTATAGTGGTTTAATAATATTCCTGGGATCCTTCCTTTCAGTATGGCTAGGGCTGCAGCTACACATTTTATTAGCAAGCACTTTGCATTTTCCCCCTATGCATCTGAGAGAGCACTCAGCCTCTTTTGCTGACCTATTGCCACACAGTTTACACATTCATTTATAACCTGATATTCCCATTTCAAGCCAACTGCTTGAAATGAGCATGTGTTACTTAGACCCTCACCACCATGAGTTAACAGCACCAGGCTAGAGATTAGCTCTTGTGCTTTTTTTATCCAGCATTGCTTAAATCTGGGCTGACAACCTCTTGCTTCCTCTGATCTCTCCATGGGTAGCAATAGGAGCCTCAAAAAAAGAAGCAGCATCCTGCCCCTTTGGCATTAATCTGCTATGTCATGTCCAGCTCTTCATTCACAGCTGAGGACTTGCTTGGGTTTAGGATCACTTTACCACTTCTAGGATGCTTTGAGCAATTCTGTTTGGTAACCAGAAGCCAGGAGAACTTATTGATGTGGAATTGTGCTTAAATCCCCATCCAGACTCAGGTCTTAATCTGCTGTGCTATAGTCTCTTCCAGTAAAGGTACAGAGACCCGTGATAACGGTGATGGTGCCAGGCTGACAAGGACAGATTCCTCCCTTCCCACACATTAAGCCTCTCTCCCTGTTGCCATGGCTTGACAGTCTGCCCTTGTCTGCTAGCTTCCCCAAACGAAGAAGACAGACACAGATGTCAGCTGCAACTACCACCTAAGTGGATGGCTCCCTTTTAAAATTATAAAAGGAGGGTATCTGCAAGCTGAAATTGTTTCAGCATCTGGAGCACCTGTAATCTGTACTATTTGTACTGCATCATGCTGGTTCTCTTCACCCCTTACATCTGTAAAGGGGAACAGATGGCACTGTTTTGGCCCAGTGCAGATCCTTCTGAGGGTCCTGGCTGCTGGTATGCAGGAGAATACTACAGTAAGGCATCAATTAAGAAGTAATCAACCATTTCTCCTGTCTTAGGGAGTACAGAGGCTCCATAAAAGTTGTATGGTCTAGAAATGAGTATCAATCATGCAGGTTGGCGTCACAAATATCAACAACTCCTTGCATTCTTCATAGAGAGAAATGCAGAAGAAAACTCTTACTGCTTGTGCACAGAATCTGTGTAACATATTTGTGATGACATCCTCACTAAGTTCACTAAACAGATGTAACATTGTCAAAATTGTATACAAACCTAAAACAAGTTCACACCTCTGCACAGGCTAATACGTAGACTTCTTGTTCATTTGCAGCATAAACTTTTAAACTTTCATTTTGCTGAATGTAAAGTATCTTTTGCTGATTTATAGGATTTCTATGTATCTTATTACCTTGTTGAAATGAAACCTTTGTTGCTATGAAATTTTGATATGAAGCTAAGAAATGACCTGAAGCTAAGACGGCTTCGTTGTCTTGCCAAATACACTTATCTTGATAAGGGCTGTCAGCCTTAGCCATGTGTATGTAGAAGCTAAAGTGAATTACCAGGTCAATAGCATAGCCTCAACACTGTAAATGACAATAGCCCCCTCCAGAGCAGAAAGAGGGAAGAAATACCTGTCAAGCTCCTTCCTCCCCAACAAAAGAGAAGAGCACCTAGCCAAGGGGTTGTTCAATGGATTTTTTTTGTCCAAATCAGTAAGCAGACATATTTATGACCAATGTAAAATACCAAAACCACTTAGGGATTATAATATTTTGCTATACCTGTATATAATATGTAATCATTATCAACAGTTTCTACTGCCCTTGTCTCTGTCTTTCACTGTCATCTTGATCAGGTAAAACAACACCTCTTGTTGTAACGTGCTGTAAAGTACTGACGTCTGACCCCAGCCCAAAGACTGGGCTGAGCTGTGCTGCTGAGGATCTTTGTCAGGGGGTTTGCAGAACTGTGAGATGAGCTGCGCTGTGCCCAGGCTCACAGACAAGGTGCCTGATGTTACCTGCTCTTCACACATGAGAGTTCCAGCCAGCCCACTGTGCTCCTCATCTGGTAGCAGGGAAGGATACGTGTAGTTAGTCTTTCCAGGCCATTTGGGAACTGCTGATTGTTGCTGTCTAGCATGTAGTTATCTCAAGACGACTGTTGTTTGGGTGTTACTATGTTATTTTCAGCAGAGGTGCCCGCTCAGCCATCCACTAAGCTAATGAAGGTATATCAAACCAGTGAAAGCCAAACCTGTGTTAATTAATTCAGCAAAGACCACTGGTAACTGCATGTCTAGTGTGTTTCTTCAGGTGGCAGAAAAACTTCAAGGAAACCAAAAAATATTTATGCAGATTAAAAGGAACTCTGCACAGAAGAATTCTACGAAAGTTCCAAAAGAGAAAGCACTGACTTCTTAAGTTGCACATCACATCAGATGGAGTTACATTTACATATTGATGGAGGCATACCATGAAAGGTTATCAAAACTACTAATGCCAGGACAACCAGTGTGACAAAGGAGAATGTAGCTCTTCAACACCTATGGAGCAGACAGTTAAATACGTAATATGCATTGCTAGATGTCACAAATTCCCAGAATCAGCAGAGGCTTATAAAGTCTGCAAGTGAGCAGACTGGGAAGGCAAAGATACTTTCCTCTGAAGGGGGGTTGTAGTGAGGTGAGTGCTGGTCTCTTCTGTCGGGTGGCTGGAGAGAGGATGAGAGGAAATGGCCTCAAGTTGAGGCAAGGGAGATTTAGGTTAGATAGTAGGAAAAATTTCTTTACTGAGAG
>JAOBAS010000045.1:20046927-20058454 GCA_025311575.1 Elanoides forficatus
AGTGGGCATGGATGACGGTTGGACTCGATGATCTTGTAGGTCCTTTCCAACCTAAATGATTCTATGATTCTATGAATGGTCTCTACTCCTATTCCCCTCTCCCCAGCCATTGAAAACTGAGGAAGAGGAGAGAAGTGGAGGAGGGTTGTTTCTTCTTCTTAGTGCCGTGCCTTAAGAAATGTAATGGGGGAAGGGACGATATCCTGGAATCACTTGAAGAACAGTTTGTCTTTGTTACTTCCTTTTCTGATGATGAAGGTTATCAGTTTTGCTTTTACAGGGAGCAACTATAATAGCAGACAGATCTGGAAATGAGCAGTAAATGTTAAAAAGATGAAGTTTTCACAACTTCAGGAAGGTCTCCTCACTGTAATGTTAAACCACATTAAAAATCTAGCTTTGTTTATAGCTCATAGTGGCAAACAAAAGGCAGCTGCTAGATGCCTTCCTACTCTTTCTGCTATGGGTACGTTTACCTCAAATATTTAATGCACATTGGTAGCTGAACTTATAAATATTTAATAAAATATATGCAAGCAACCTAGTAGTGACTACAAGCTGAGGAAAACTCCCTGAATACTTATATCCTTTCAATACAACATGAAAAACCCAAGGAACTACCCATAGTATTTGCGCACTCTGTTGATGGTATCATGAAGGATTAATTGAACATGCATTATTGCTGTCATAAAGATAAGGTTCTCAAGGCTTAACTAAAACTGTCAAAGGTGTACGTTAAGACAAATAGCAGACGTGTCTCATCCAAACAAGCTTTTTCCCATCACCTCCTTATCTCACTTGCAAAAAACCTTCACAGTACAGTCTAGTAGAAACCAGTTTTATTATTTGATTATTCAACTTCTAAACCCAACATTGTAACATTTCAGAAATATGGAAATACAAAACATTATTAAACAGACAAATAATTTTGCTATCACCAAACCTGGAAAATAAACATATCTTTGTTCCAACACAAACAGCCTTTGAAATTTTTGCTAATATCTGTAAGTGATAAGAGTCCATTAACAGTCACTGTGACTGTGTTATAACTTTTGGAACAGCACTTATAAACAGGGAAATAAAAAATTGCAGCCACTGCATACTGTGCCCATAAAGTGGATGGGCCAACACAGACAGCCAGTGGGTGATACCCCTTAGTTGTCCAAGCTGCTGGGGTTGTCCCCATGCCTGCAATCAGAGATTACTTACAGGACCTCCTGCTCTTACTCCCCAGCCTAATTACACCAGACCAGAAAGATGCAACTAATTTTGAGGCAGAACCGACGTTATTGGGGAAGGTTTTCCTCACTTCCCCTTGCACTGTTCTGCCTCCCAGCCCCCAAAAGCCTTTCTTCTTCTCCCCTGTCATTACCAAGAAAGGATTTCTTCCCCCAGGTGCCTGACAAGTGTTTGGGTTTTCGTTTCCAGAGCTACTCTTTCCTCAGCCTGCTGAGCAAGGTGCAGAATGGAGGGTGGAGTTTGGCTGCATCCTTGCTCTCAGAAGGCTGTCTCCTGCCTCCTGAAAGTCACACTCCGCTCCATGGATTCCCTTTGCATGTGGAGGCGTTCTGTTTGGAGCTGGGTATATGTAAAAGCAAAGCCTTTTTATCTCCAAAGTAACCTGCAATATGTGATACTCACTTTTCCCACAATGTGTAATGGAGATGCTTTAACGCATTGCCTAACATTGCGTGTGTATCATTTCAGGGTTAGTGAAGCATCAGGGTATCACAACGCATTACCATCAGAGAGGTTATACTTGCATGTATCTTTAAATGTTCCATGTTGGCACAGTGTGATGTCACTGTTGACTTGTCACAATCTGTGCTGAAAATACCTTTATACGCATATATCAGACTAAAAAATTAATACCTTAAAAAATTAATGGCTTTTGTTACTTCAATAGCATAAACTAGCTCTCTCATGTTTAAGGCAAACTGTTAAATGCTTTTTCCATTATAGTCATCTTTGTTATTAAAAAATCAAAACCATTAATAAGGCCCCGCAAGAGTCTAATTGGTTCCTGTGTGTCTAGCTCCCTAACTGTTATTGCTAAAAGCCTTTGCAAAACCAGTAAATACTTGAATAGATAGCAACACAAGCCTTTAAGACATTGTAAATAATGAGAGGAGCTGGATGTGCAGTGATAGATATGGTTGCAACTGTTCTTCAGTCTCATATCCATGTTTGTCACTCCTGTCTAAGTAAACAGGAAAAAGCACAGGCAGAGGCTGTAAATTAAAAAAAATTCATTTCAGAAAGACTTGGAAAAAAGTCTGTATGTTATCTCTTTAAGGGATGGTTATGAGGTGTCTTTGCGATGTAAAAAAGGCAAATGCAGAGTTTCCAGAAAAGAAATGTACTTACATGGACTTGTAGGAAACACTGATGATGTTGCACTGGTTATGATATGTTCACCCCACCTTCAAGAGTGAGTAAATCAACCTGAAACAGATCTACTCAGGAACAACTGGAATGAGTGGAGAAGTACAGCCTCTAACTTATGATGAGAAATTAATAGAGCTTATCCTGTGTAACCACAAATTAGAAAATGCTGAAGAGAGATTTTTGCTCTGGAGTACAAACAGATGAATAAAGGATTTAGCCTACTAGCAAATTTAGGTATAAATTACTCATGACTAACTTTAGTTCTGTAATTAGAAAAGAAAAGATTCTAAATCTGCAACATCAGTGGGTTTCAGAGCAAAGTTCTAATTAACAACAGGGCAAAAAAAGTGCAATTAGCTTCCAACAGGAGCTTGGTCTTGGAATTTACCAACTTTCAAGTTTGCTCAATGTTTAAGCAAAGTGTTTAAGCAGTGCTTATCTTAAAACCTAATAAGCAGTGACCTATTTAATAGAAATGAATCCTAAAATTAGCTAGAATGTTTGTAATTAGGCAGTTTGACATCAGAGTTACAAGAAACACCCCTGTCCCCAGTCTGAGGTGGCCCTTATGCAAATTAAACCAATGAGCTTTATCAGACAACTCCTTGACAATCCTATTTTAAAGGCTCATTAATGCCTTAGAGAAGGTGATTGTGGGCAATTTTCACACATTCTTGTCATGTAGTCTACTGCATATTGTACTTTAGTAACTGATAGACCTTATATCACTAAGCCCATCTTCTCAAGAAGAGGGATGTAGTTATGGGAATAAGATAAACTACATATTTTGAGGTTGGCAGAGCTTTGAAAATCGAAGGATCTATTAGCAATGAGAAAATTTCCCAGCAGTTTTGGGGAAGTAGATCACCATCATAAATATGGAAGGAATTACAGTCTCTTGTTTGGATCGTCATGATGCTTCTGCATCATTCTGATGGTAACGTGATTAGGTTTTCAGTGTTGTGGAGAGGGAAAGATATGTAGAATGTTTTTGGTTTTATTTCATTGTTTGCATTCCTTTTGACTGTGATCTGACAGGTGGGAAATAGTGTAGCATTAGTCACTAAAATAAGAGCTGGGAAGGTACCAATTTAGTTTCTATGCCTTATGCAAAGAAAATGGAAAACTCCAAGACTGTTTAATAGTCAGCGTTTCTCTCTGTATTATTCAAAACTTTCATCCATCATTAGAAACAAAGTCTTTGGAAATCCTATTTTGACTAGAGTTTGCAGTAAGTGCTACTATTCAACCTCGGTATTATGTGATTATTCATTGCAGTTGAGCCTTCAGCTGAGTTAAATGAAGTGCACTTAAATGTTCCCTCTTCCCCTGTCATTAACTGCTCTATGGCAGCCTCTAGTTAGGTCCTATAGATCAATGTTTCTCAAACTGTGGGCTGTAAAAGAACTCAAAGGGGATTGCCAACTGTTAGACAGCAACAGTCAGCAGCAGTTCAGTTCCCTAAGTCTGCAGTAGATCTTTTTTCCTAGGAGTGGAGAATGAGAAAAATATTAAATACTCACTGCAGATATTTATTCTATCCAGGGAACTGCTAGCTACCTTTAGCTGCTGGCAGTGTCTCATTTCCTTCAGGACAGACAGTATATAATAGTATGCTTTCACTCCCTTGCCCTAGAAGAACTGATCTATTATGAACTTGGGTGATTATATTGAAACGGTAGAGCAAACTGTAGACACTTGACATATTGTATTGAGTGGATTGCAGTGTCAAAAGGTTTGGGAAACCCTCTGGCCTTTAGACTTCTCTTGGAAAGAGTGAACTCCCCCTTTTTTGCCTACCTTTCTCACTAGCACCGCTTAGATGTCTCAGGACGCGTCAGATGACTTCGCATTTCCACCTGAGTGCATGGCACTCCCTGAGATGTCAGGGAGACAAAGTCCAGCCATACCCTAAGTCGTGCCATACCCTGGGCTCCAAGTGGGGCTGGGGATCTGGCTCACTTGTGGCACAGTCAGGTCAACACTGGCACAGCAGAGCACAATGGGCAGGGATGAGTTCCTGATCCATGACCCTTCCAGAGAAGGAACCTAAGGGTTGGGAAAGGCGTCATGACATTGTCGTGACTACTTCACAGTCGCGGGGCTCCTGGCAAGCATTTCATCCTAGACCAATAAAGGGAAATGAGAAAACTACACAAAGTTACTAGCTAGTATAGGAACTGCTCTCTTAATAGGAATATAAACCAACCTGGATGCTATGTTGAGACTACCTTCCCTCTGCCTGAAGCAGGTGCTGGGCCTTGCAGTTCTACACCAACACACTTGCTGTTGGTCATATCGCTCAGATACTGTAATGCTGCTTCCTTACACCCCTGTCTGCTGAATTTAGAGTATATGGAGCAATAGAAAGAAAAGAAGAAAGCAGACTAAAGCCTTTGGCTCTGCTGCCTGAGTGAGAATGTATGCAACCTTGTGCTCCTGAACCAGACCCAGGACGGCTGTGAGCAAAACCAGCTGCTGTTGCTGCTTCTCCCACAGCTGGCTGACACTCTGGGCCTCTAAGATGAGCAGTGACTGCTGGAAACCGCTCTCTGTCTGTGGCACAGTGACCAGCAGTGGGTGAAAAGCTTTCAGATGAGGAGGATCAGCTCCAAGCCCTCTTCTGGGACCTGGTGTTCTTCTTTGTCATCAAGGCATAGCAGGTAAAGGGCAGAGGACACTGTTGCTCCTCCATCTAGCACCTATTCCATGACTGCTACTACCCTTTAACCTTCCAGGGCTGCTAGTCTGGTGTCCTCATAGAGCAGTAAGGGACTCTGGGCAGTCTTGAAACACTTTGTAGAGTTTAGGGCTCTCTACTGTAGGGCACCCTCTCTTCAGGAAATACAGGATAGTTTTTGGAGTAGAGGTCTGCAAATGGGAGATGCTGTTTACCTCCTGCCCTTTTTATCAGGGCTCAAAACCCGTGAATGGTTTAACTGCGTCTTTTCCCCTAGTAGGGCAGAGTTCGAATATGCGCTTAGTCATCTCAGTGGAAGATAAGAGCTTTGATAAAGGTAAGATAAAAGACTTGAATGCAAGTGTACCCAACCCACACAAGATAATTGAAGCCTGATCTTCCTTACAGTCTCTGCAAGGACGAGCCTTGCTAGCCACACTGGAATAGTGAAGAATGAAATCTGCAGCGATTACATGCCCTTAGTCAGTGGCTGTGGTAACTGGATGGGAGCCTGGCAGAGTAGAGTGTGCATCCACACTTTCTTTACTAAGATAAAGCAGTGGTGCTAAAATTAAAGATGTCAGATTAGGATTCCTGAATTATAGGAAAAATAAAACCAATTTTAAAAGTTGTTCTCTTAAATTCAGGAATCCTGACTCTTTCCCTTCTACTCCTCTTTCCCCCGCAAAAACGTCAAGAGCTCTTTTCCTCACAGGTAGTCACTGTTGCTACCACTTTGCCTCTGCTTACCCCCTTCACAGCCTTCGACAGCCACCTCCTTTCATCACATCATTCCCTATGCCGCACTGTGGCTCGGGGCTTTTGCCTCCTATTCGGCCACCGACTTTCCTCTTCCCTTTCACATTCTTCTTCCCAGTTTTGAAGGCACACCTCCCCTACACAAGTGCCTTTGTTTCAGTATGCTGCCAATAGACCACCGTCCGTGCCTCACAGGGGGCTGCTCTACAGGACTGTACTAGTGCCAGGACCCTTTTTCTTCTTTTGCACTTGACAGTGAGCTCAGTGACACTCGATCTTATTCTTTGACCACCTGTGACTCTGTCAATAAGTACATTGACATCATTGGTGAGAAAAGCAGTGCACTGCACCTCTTCCCCAGGAAATTTCCAGGCTGAGGTGACCAACTGGCTTTCTTCTGTCTAGAGATTAATTCCTCAGTTCAGATTTCCTTCTCTTCCTTTCCCCTAACTGCACTCACCCGACATATTAGTCTGCAACTCTAAGCAGACACCAGGAGACGGTACCTGAGACATGTCTTTAGTCATCCAGTTGCGGATGAGGACAAGTCCACAGCACAAAACCCCTTGAATTTTAGGACTGCAGCTTGCAACGCTCAAGATGAGGCACAAGGTGAAACCATCACAAGCTGCACAAAGCATAAAGGTATGGAAGGTAGTACGGTCCATAAGATAAATAAACTGTGGGGACTAATAGGAAAAGGTGGTGGGAGATGGTCCTTAATTACTCCTCCTGAAAGGAGCCACCTGTGGGTTTAGCACCGCGTGTCCCCATTAGAGAGCGAGCACAGTGAGAGCAGGACACCTGCTTCACTGCCGTCTGGAACTAGATTGTTTCTCTCCTGCCAAGACCAAGACCTGAAGCAGCGTGGGGCAGCTGGGGACAGCAGAGGGATTTGAATCGAGCCGGTTCCAGACGAAGCTGCTAGGTTAGACATGGAGCACTAACAGAGCCGCAAACAACGATAAATCATGAGCACTGGCGCAGTCGGCCGGAGCTGAGCTGTGCACTCAGCCACTCTTCAGGCTCCAAGCCTCAATGTGTCTTTCCAACAGCTTGCAATTGCTTAACCTTTGATGCCCATCACTCTTTGTACTGTAGGTACATGGATGCTGTAGGTGGCAGCCGAGTGGGGGGAGGAGGTGCGAGCGTGACCACCATACGGCTTTGTTAGTGTTAAAGTAAAAAGAAGTGAGAACCAGCATTAGGGATTTATGAGTGTTAGCTTCGCCCTATCCAGGGAGTTGATTAATGTCCTAATTATCTCAGCACAGCAGGATTCTTCTAGGATTCTCCCTCCTGCAGCTGAATAGCTTTCACAGTATTTCAAGGTTTCCTGTTTATTGCTAGAATTTAATTTTTTTTTTTTTTTCCTTCTGTCAAGGAGGAGGGCAAAAACCTAAAATGCATGCTGAATACAGAAGCTCCCTAAGAGGCTTTCTGTATATGTTCCATAATTCTCCTAATTCTTCTGCCACTGAGGTCTGAGATGGATAACAGAGGTTTTTCTGAAATACCCATATTATTTATTTGCCTCCTTTAAAAAATAGGTGGATTTTCCTTCCAAGACATTTCACCAGTTTCTTAGTAGTCCTCAGATGTAAGCTTGAAGATCTGAACACTCATTTTTTACATCAGCAGTGGAATCATGCACAAAAAGATTCGGCAAACATGGGAAGCAGCCTGTCTGGGCTTTCCTTTCCTTCACATTGACGTGCATGGTACGTCATTCTTGTAATTTCTAGCTTCAACATTCACATTATTGTTTTGGCATTACAAAGGCTTTTTCTAAAGTTTTCATTGCACTTTCCTGGAGAGGGCACAGGAAACTGCCAAAGAAAAATACAGTCCTTGAAAAGAAAGTAATGGAATATACCGGCTTAGATTACAGGACTAATGAAAATGTCTGACTTCACTTTCTAAGGAGGGCAGATTATTATGACATTTTTTATTTGTTTTAAGAAACCCTGCTGTAGGCATAGCTTCAGTATTTTTTTTCACTTAGAATGAGATAAAGTGAGAGTCCAGAGATCAAATTTTCCTCTGTTGTAGATGAAGATGTACAATCCTGAGGAGACCTGAATGTGACTGTAAGCCTTCCATGTGTCAGACTGGTTGCTCCAAACTACTTATGTTTCCTGAAAGCAGCCAAAGAACATGGAGTTCTTGAAATATTTATTTAGTTTTTTCAATTGATAATAGTTTTCACTGAGGTTTTTTTATAATTTGAAATACAATGCCAAAGGAATCCCTCCAATTTACATGAAAAAACCAACAGATTTTTTTTCCTATGAAAAGGTGCAGAATTAGAATTCCTCATCTTGAGGTATTTGGCCCATGTTTTGTTCTGAAAACAATAATCACATGTAGTATTATTAATCACTTTAGGATTACTAACCACTGATCACTACTAATCACTGATACTTATTTTGATGGTGTCTTCATAATTACAATTTTAAAAATGCTTGATTCTGATGAATATTGGCTCCACCCTTTATTCTACCCTTCTGACAGCAGACTGATTGGAGGAACCCAGAAAAGTATAAAGGCAACTTGAGAAGCTGGTCAGGGGATTATCGCAATAGTTACTAACATCAAAATTGATCTAGATCTTAGGTCCCTGGTTACTTCTGAAGTTGATAGTACTTGGGTGCCTGAATGACCAGAGGCATCTGGTCACTGTAGTTTATCTTTCAGCTGCTTCTCTTTCCTGAGATAAAGATATTTTTCTGTTCATAGAGGTACCCTGAACACTTTCAAAACAAGTCCTGTGTTTGGATTAGCCCTTCAGTGGTTTGCCCAATAAATCATAAATATCTCCTGTTTCACTGGGAATCTCAGTTTCTTCTAACACAGCTTCGGTCTCCCTGAGGTTTATTCCTTTCTCACCACTTCATTTTCCATCCCCCAAGTTGTTTTTACATTTCTCAATGTGGCACTGCTGATTAAGAGCTCCCCTGTGAATCCAGTGTGGAACGAGCCTCTCTTTGTAACTTTCCCTTTGAACGCTCCTAAGATTTTTCTTAAAAATGACTGTCTGTGTTTGACATTATAACCAGCAATAATGAAAATTTGGAGTTCATTCTTCTCTTGTCTGCATGTTTATACTGCAACAGAAGCTGCAATGCAGTTTGATCCTGTGATCATTCCTGCCTATCCTTGACCATATCTATGAAATAGAATAGCAGTCTATGTGCAATTATGTGCAAAGCAGTAAGAGGAAAAAAGATTGCATTTTTAGCTCCAGCAGCATCATGGCCATCATTACCAATAGCAAGGGTTTCCATTCAACCACACCGAAGCTCCACTGAAAAGAATACAGTGATGAAATTTAGACAGAGCTAGGGCAAATATTGATTCAAGCAGACAGGTTCAGGCTACATCCACTGAAGGCATCCTGGAAAGGACAAAGACGTGATAGACAAAGAGCAATTCACTACACAAAAGCCTTTCAAAAAGACTGGTAACTGAAAGCAACTGCCCTGAAGGCATCCATAACAGACCATCACACTGAGAATGTAGAAGGTTTGGGGAGCAGTCGCTGACCAAAACACTCAGAGTTAATGGCTCAGCTACAGCCTTGAAGATTGGGAGATGGTGAAAACTGACTTGTGCAGCTGTTTAGAACAGCATCAGAGCAAAAGGCTTTTTATAAAGCTTTACCTTTTTACAGGTTTACCCCTTTTTATAAGCTCTGCGTGCTCTGTCTTTTTAGTTAGGCTGAATTAGTTAGGAGTTAGGATCCTCCAAACCTCCCTAGCTCCTGGCCAAGTCTCTTTCAAGTTATGAGGAGGAGCTCCTGGTTGATTCTTGCTGCATATGTGCTATACCTCACCCTACTGTCAAATCAAGAGGTCTCTGCTGCCCCCAGTAATGCCCTTTTTATTGCCATGGCATCAGGTAGTGCAAGCCATAGCCTGGAAAGTGATGAAGGGATAATACAGGCATGAGGCTGTTGGCTTAGTTCTGGGGAACTGGGCCAGAGGAGGCATGCAAATATGTACAGTATTAGCTAAACTGCTAAATGGAAATATTCTTTGGCATGTGGCTGGGAATTGTTTTGCAGCATTCACTTGCATCAAACTGGGGATAGAGATTGTTCTAACCATTTAAATTTATAGACAATTGTCTTTCTAATAGCCAGGAGTTGGACACTGTTTAATTTACTAGTTTAGGAAGAGCCAGAGGAGGTTGATCATGTGTAATTCTCTCTGAATACTTGATATTCTTTGTTACTGACACATGATGGTAACTGGTGAGACAAATCATATGGTATCATGGATTAAATATCTTCTCACCTGCGAAAAACACGAACTACTTGTTGGTTTGAATTTAAAATGTGGTTTTGTGAATATTCATGATGCTAATGAATACCTTGGAAATTACTTTTCCCCTTTGTGTAAAAGACTCATAATGTTTTTATAAGCAATTTGTCATTTTGAAGCCCTGTTTAGTACATAAATAGTGTATGGTGCCACACGTGGTAATTCTGCATGTGGATTGCTGCAGAATCTCTTCACCATAGCAAAGAAGCCCTATGAAATTTCACACCCAGAATAAGAAGATGAGAATTCTGCCTCCCTTCAGCAATTTGGTTATCAGAAATTAAATCTTAATTCAACAAAAAATGTGTGTAGGTAGATTTTTTACAGTTTAGTAAGACTGCTGACACGATTAAAGTTTAGGAATATGCATTAGTATATTGCTGAACCAGGGCCGCAGGGGATGCAATGGGACTTCCTTGCTTATCTGTCTTTATACATACAAATATAGTAGACTGTTCATGACATGTTTGCCCTGCTTGACAAGAAAGAGAGGTTAAATTCCCATACTACAGATATTTTGTTTTGATGTAAAACAAACTTTATTACCTGAGATCTTGCAATAATTAAAATGTGTATCAAATGTGCAAACAGGTTTTTTTTTCTCTTCCCTCTAAATGCCTGAATTGGTTAAGCAATGTTTCTGTACTTTAATTAGACAGTAGAAATCTATGAGACTGCCTTCATTTGGCTTTCAGCTGTTTACTTTGCGTCAGTAAAATCCATACAGTTTAAAGGAGATCTCAACTATAATTAAAAGTGTTATTGAACTAAACACAATTACCAATGTTTATCTCATTATGTAACACTGCTGGCACAAAAAGCGGAATTCAAACTTGCTTTCCTTTTGGCATTATTGTTTTTCAGAGTTTAAAACAATGCCTGTAATTCAATCAGGTAACAACAATTACTGCTGTCAGTGCTTGGGAAGGCTTGGTACCCCTGAAGTTCATATGTTTCAGCTTAACTCTAGCTATTACGGCATGTTGAATTCCAAAAAGCACAGAACTGGGAAACTGCAGCCATTGGTATTTTTCCCCATGTGTAGTGGTTTAAGCCCAGCCGATAACAAAGCACCACGCAGCCGCTCGCTCGCTCACCGTCCCATGCCGTCCCGTCCCTGTCCCCCCCACAACGGCCATGGTGGGATGAGGAGAAAATATAAAGAAACGCCCGTGGGTCGAGATAAGGATGGGGAGGGATCACTCCCCACTTATGGTCATGGGAGAGAGACAGGCTCAACTTGGGGAAGAAATAAAATCAATTTAATTTGCTACCCATCAAATCAAGCCGAGGATAACGGGAAGTAAACCCAAACCTGAGAACACCTTCCCCCCAGCCCTCCCTCCTTCCCGCCTCAGCTCCGCTCCCGGTTCTC
>JAOBAS010000045.1:20058554-20104935 GCA_025311575.1 Elanoides forficatus
GCAGCGAGCAGGCGGGGGGGGCACAAGGAGTCGGGAGGGGACACGGCCGGGACAGCTGACCCCCGCTGACCCAAGGGATATCCCAGACCATGGGACGTCACGCTCAGCAATAAAATAGGGGAAAGTTGGCTGGGGGGCTGTTGCTCAGGGACTGGTTGGGCATCGGGTGATTGGTGGTGAGCAATGATTTTCATTTGCGTCACTTGTCTTTCATGGGGTTTATTTCTCTCTCTGTGTTATTTTTCTTTTCATTACATCATTATTATTATTGTTATTACATTATTAAACTGTTCTTATCTTAACCCACAAGTTCTCTCACTTTTACCCTTCCAGTTCTCTTCCCCCCATCCTGCCGGGCGGGGGGAGTGATTGAGTAGCTGTGTGGTGCTTAGTTTCCAGCTGGGGTTAAACCACAACAAAAATGGCATTGCAATCAGCACTATGCAAAAGGAAAGGTTACGCTTGCTGGTCATCTATGCACTATGGCACAAGGGAAAAGAAGGCTGGACAAGTGAGGAAACATTTACATTAAGTGGGTGCAGCCACAAAGAAGCAAATTTTGAATCATGCAAGTTCTTGCAGAAATCTACATGAATTTTTTCATTCATCAGGGTTAGCATGGAGGTTCCTGTTAATAATTTTTCAGACATCTCCATGGGTGTCAATGACAGCATGTTGGGATTAGGGGAAAAAAAAAAAAAAGTGACTGTAAGTGAGAAGGTAGGGGAAAAAGAATTTATTTTCCTGCCTTTGCATGAAATATTCAGAAACTCCTGCTTTCTGTGCTGTAAAAGTTACTGACTGAGTATTGGCTGTATAGTTTGCTGAGAAAATATTGTGCAATATAAACATTAAGGCACAAACAAAGAACAACCGAAAAAACTAGTTTAAAGAAATCCCATGCCTCATCACTGCTTGTGTCTCTAGCATTTTATCTCAGGCAACTCTCAAGGGATCAAGAATGAATTCAGTCTTTGTGATATTTTTGGTAGGTATCCAGCGTTGTATGTGACTGAAGGACAGGTACAAATTAGAGAAGAACTACATACTTAAACAAGTTGGTGTTGTTAAGAGCAATCAGAGGAAGAGCTCTTCAAAAGAACTTTCCCAAGTGCCATTAGGAGTACATTTGATCTATGGAATGGCTTTTATCATACCCTTTTTAAAACATTAATCACAGAAATAATTATTTACTGAAGCTCTTCTGTCTTTGCTGTTTGATTATTACTATTTCCTCAGCTTTATTTCAGCATTCTGTGCAGGTCTCACTTTCCCCTTAAAAACAGAATACATAGTCCACTTACTGTGAGAACTACTAGAAACTGATTTGTTCCTATTACAGCTTAGTTTTCAAAAAATGACATTTTCATTGGCCTTGAATTAGTCTAACCTTTTTTCTAGAATTTGTGCATAAAATTATAAGCTTTATCTCTATCTTAGTTTCACAGAGGTTATAATTACAGCTTATATCAGTCACCAGTGGCCATTTTCTTACATCAGTGACTGCTTTCTGTTTGCAAATTGATAAAATGCAAACACAATGCATATCTACTTTGAGAGTCTGGGCTGTGGTTCTTTCAGGAGGTTGGCCCCTAATTTAAAATGGTGGGGGTTTTTTTACTGTAATAAAACTGGAATTCCTCTGCACTGCACTGGTGGTAGCAGTAAAGCCACAATCCAAAGTATATGGGATCCATTTGCAACAGTTATAAGACCATACCCATACACTTTCTAGTCACTTTTCCTTGCTTCTTTTTTTCCCCAAACTTCTACTAGAGAAAAAAGAAGACAAAAGAAAACAGAACACTGTGCCTGTATACATATACGTGTGTATGCACATGCCATTATGTATATATATGTCTAAAAAATAAAAGCTGTCAGTCAATATGTATCTGATCCACCAGTGCCACTAACGAGTCCCCAGCCAGATAGTTATTAGGAACTCTGCTCATATTAACTGTATCAACAGTCTCAAACAGCACCCATCTGGTGCTACTCTGGCTCTAGTCCCTGCCCAACAAATGACATTTGCCCACAGTTGGAACAATTTCCCCACAGAAAACAGCAGCTTGGTATGTCTTTGATAACTGTCAAGTTTTAGGGTGCATTCTGGTCCCTGCTGATCAGTTGAAGAGTCTGCTACACATCCTTAGTTCAGGGTCAAGAAAACATAAGATCTCTTTTACTTCAACATTCTTCTTAGTCTAAGTGGTCTTCACTTTAAGCGAGCCATACGTCTCCCTCACAGATGGGGTTAGAGTTGGAGGAATCAGCTCTAGGCTGCCGCAAGTCTAGGATAGCCTTTATTTGTAGACTCTGATAACTTAGGTAGAGAATATTGAGAAGAAAACTGCTATTTGAACAGGTCCCTTTTCTTCCTGTAATGAAAGTTTGCCTCTTAGCCCAAGGCAGGATACCAAACTGCAAGCTTCATCCTGAGTGTCATTATCTGTAACCCAAGAACTGTTTCACAGACCTTATGCTGTTCTGTATCTGAGCATAGTTATTTATCATCACACATTAATTTCAAATGTGCACATTCTGCATCAAAACAACAAGAATTTAGAGGTGGACATATCAGAAACACGCAAACAAAGATGTCTGAACTTACTTGGAATGGAGAGGATGGTTTATTTTTTCAGTAGAAGACTTCTTAGGTTTACAATAAATACTAATAATCTGCAAAGGAACACAAATCATGTTTCTTGTTTCTAGCTCCACTGAAATGTATGCTTGTAAATAAGTTATCATAAGAAACTCGTTCATTCAAAAAAGCAAGAATTAAACTCTCAAGTTGTGACTGTATAAAATGGCATTTTTCTAGTCAATTCAGCTATTCATATATGCATATGCTGCCATACTCTCTCAGTGGTACAAATATGTGTTTACTACTTTCAATATCTTTTAGTACTTCAGAACAGTGGGAGACTAAAACTATGTTCTTTACCAGTTCATGCATTGCCAACAGTTGTTAATTCCTTCATTCGTGGTGTGTTGAATTAGCTAACAATAACCCACTTTGAATTAGAATTCTGGGTTCAGATTTTGGAACTGGCTTTTATTTATTTTTTCGTGTATACACAAAACATAATGTCAGGTTTTGACATTATTGAAACACAATCAACATATAGTTCTGCATTAATGTTTTAATTAGCATTTTAACCGTACCACAAAATCTTTTAGTCTTCTATTAATTGGCTATGTGCTAATGATTTATCTTGAGGTGTGGGGCCCACCAGGGTGCAGGGTCTCCCACCATGTGTCCCCAGGAACCGATTTCCATTTTATTTTTGTCTGAAACAGAAGGGTTCAGACTTGCCTTAGTACTATTCAAAGAGCATAAGGTGAACGGAGGTAAAGAGGTCAGATACTCAAATTACTTCTTATTTAAACTGTATAGACAGAGCTGTAAGGTGAGATTTTAATGTAGAAAGCACCTTAGGCAAAAGAAATTTAAATATTTGCGTGAATGAGTTATTTAAATTTTGTCTTATGCACACAGATTTCCCACTTCCTAGTGGGAACCTCAGGACACAGTGGATTTAAAAAAAACCAAACGCTATTTAAGTTTCATAGGGTCAATACAAGGTGCTCAGGATTTCCTAAATTGAAGCCCATTAAACAACTCCATGAGTTAGACATCAGTTAAATACAAGTGTCTCCAAACTGTACGCTTTATGTTCACATATTCAAAATCTATGCCTTTTGCCAATATAGTTATCCCAAACAAATTGTTCACTGACAATTGCATGCAATGTTATTCTGTGGTGACTGAAAGAACATGCCCCTAAGAACGGACTTGCACTATGATTAGAACATGTGAAATATTACACATTACTTCACTCTAAAGAGTACTTGCTCACTCTACAGCTTCGATCTCTCCTAAAGGGCAATCTTTTGAGACAATAGATTGAGTTCAGACTGAAAATGAATAGTAGCAAAGCAATATCCTGACCAGTTAAAACATGGACCTGCTTCTTTGAAAAGGGTAATTTCACACAGCTGAAAACAGTTATGGGCAAAATCAAGTGGGAGGAAATACGGAAACATAAAAGCATGAATTATGATTGGGTATTATTTAAGAATACTTTATGAAATGTCAAAACCTCCCACAATTCTATGCTCATGAAAGACTTTCTCAGGAAAATAATCACCTAAGTTAAAATAAGATGTGAAAATGGTAATAAAAATAATTTTTCAAAACTCCAACATACAATACACAGAAAATGGAGAAGCAGACAGAAGAGAACAAAAAATTTGGAAACAGACAACTGCTTAAGAACATTGTGGTAGCACCACAGCCTGTGTCATTTAGAGTTAAGAATATTAAGAAGGAATTTTATAAATTTACTCAGAACAAATTAAATGTAAAATCTGCAAGAGTAAAATCTGATATTAGTTAAAAGTACTAACATGACTAAGCAAAATCCAGAAAACCTAGAAGTATTACATAAATATTCTATTTTGGTATTTAAAAACATGCAGAAAAGGAAAAGCTAGTGTGTCAGTGTTAAAAAAAGATGTAATACCTACAAGCTGGTAAGGTTGATACCCAGCAATATCAAGGAAATGGGACATAGGTGTCTATCCATTACGTACGTAGGCACGTGGGTCACATCATCACTCTGGTAGCTCTGAATAGGGCCAGTAAGCTCTCTATTTAGAGCTAAAGCACAGATCAGTCACCTCAGAATAGAAATCAGAAAAGCTCTGTCTGAATGATTAGCTGCCTAAAATTAGCCAATAGGAACTGTTTATCTCAGCAACATGTCTTAAATCCTCTGGCACATCAAGGTTCTACCCAACACCATCAGAAATACACCTCAGATTTCACTAAAATAGTGTCTGAGGAGTTTGGGGCATTTTTTGGCATATTTTTCAAGACCTGGGAAAGCAGAGTTTTATTTTTAAATCATGCTTGGAGAAGAAGTGACTGAAATAAGAGTTAGGTGGCGATATATGACTACTTCCCAAACTGTCTGCTTGTTTTATGTAATGGCAGTTTTGTGTCAAAGTTACAAATGACTTCTGTAAAAAAGCTTGGATTAAAGGTCCCTTCCTTTTTGGTGAATGTCCTAACCATTTTATGTCATTTTCTCTCTTCTAATTGCCCATTTGTCCTGTCATTATTTTATGCAAATATGAGGCAAGCAACTTGACCTCAGAGTAATTTCTACAGTAATTATAAAGGTTTATTCCTTATGGAAGGATACCTTTGCTTACTGTTTCCAGCAAAAGAGGCTTTGGCTAGGCTTATACTGCTTAATAAAATAGGCTCAAAAAGGATGGCAGGCTCCCACTGAGTGGCCTGAACTCATGTCCGCAAGATCTCTTTCACGTTCCTTTCCTCCAAAGCAAACTGACTGCATTCATGGCTCGGCAGATATCACACAGGCTTTGTATCTAGCTGGGCACAAGGTTGCATCACGTGCAGCTTTTGTGCAGCACGAAGAGGTTAGTCAGGACCCACAAAGGAGATTCTGCCTTGTTATTCTCCATTTAGCTCCTCATGTAGCAGATTGGTGCTGGTACTTCTGTCATTTTTGTCATTTTTTGATACCTCTTGCCAGTCTGAGGGGTTAGAAGTGCTCGGTGTTCCTGTGGCTAGCAACTGTTGAAAGAGCACACACTATTTTTCCCCTGTATTTTTTTGTAAATCCTCTCACTTGTATTAACAGCAATGTTAAAATGATTGAATGCTACTGAAGTTGATAGTCTCTTCCACTTGGATCATGTCAAAATTGGGTTGGTCCCATGAATAGAAATGTTATTCCATGTGTTTCAGTATCAAGTTTTATTCAGAGTTTGTACTCAAGCATGAAAACTTCTGTTAGGCAGCTAAATGTCTCCTCTCTGATCAGATAAGTGATTTTAGAGTGTTGTAGATGTCTGAGGCACATTCATTCTTTTAAGCTGTGCTTGTCTGTATGCATACTGATATAAAATACAAGCTATTTTCTGAGGTTCAAATAGGAGTTCTCTATATATAATATAACAAATGCTTCTCAGCTGTCTGACTGTGATTTCATGGCTTTACACACATGGAGGCCAAGATTATGTTTCTTTCTGAAATAAAAATCAATGACAGGTATGCTTGGCAGCATGACAACTTTCCTCAGAAGAAAAGCAGCAAATACCTTGTTTGTTGAGTAGAAGTCCAAATATAGAGCTCCTCGTGTATCACCTCTTCAGCTGATGGCTTAAGACCACTTAGTGATTGCTTCACTCTCCATCTTCTTCAGTCAGCCACCATAGTCTGGATGTGATCCTGGAAGCCTAGTTAGTAAGGAGAAAAGATCATAACATGAGATTTCCAGAAATAAAACAAGTTATTGCTGCAACTTGTTTTGTCTCTGTTCTATCTATGTGAAACAGGTGGCTGAAAGCCATTTCCTAATGCAGTAACAATAAGACAAATACGTAGCAACAGCTTCAGTTCTGCAAACTCACTGTAACGTAAATGAAACACTGTTCAGCTTGTTTTCTGATAGTACAACAAGGTTTACTACCTCAAGGGGTCAGGTGTCTTCTAGTAAATCTGGCGAAATCTTAATGAAGTTTTTCTGTCATTATCTTTTTACATTAACAGAGGTTAATTCTCCAGGCAGTTCTCAGATATATGCATAGCTAAGTTTTACTCCAGACTAAATCCAAGCATATAGACAGTGCAGGCCCTGAAAATGAACTTAAGGGATTCCTCATTAGAGCAGCGGTCGGAAGCACTAATCATCTGTGCCTCTGTCTTGTCCACAAGCTCTGAGTTCAAAGGAGACTGTTGGCCTCCAGGGAATACTCAGACATTGCATCGGAGTCGTAGTAGGTGAAGAGTTACTTTTTCTCTTCAGTCTAATAGTACTGCTAATGCCAATTCATTAAAGCATTCAAGATTAAAGTGTAAATGCCCTATTTACCTACAGAAGGTGTATTCTGGTGTCTTTCACAAAATCAATGTTAGAGAATTGGGTCTGAAGTCAAATCATGTAGCCATGCAGAATTTACTGTACTCTGATCTATTTTCATAGATCTATACTTCATAAAGGTGAGGGAAAGAGTATTTGAAATTACATTATTGGGAACCTTTTCCAAAGGGCTGATGCCTAAGCAATTGCATTTCTCCCACCCTGGAATAAGACTTGCATTGTTCACGAATTGTCTGACTATGATCTGATATTATGCAAATTTGATAGACTGGAAGAAATATGGAAGAAAAACCACAGGCATACTGGAAGAAAATAGATTTTATTCTCTTACACACTGCTCCATACTATGAAGTATTAATCTTCTTGGGTTTTTTTTAATATGAATTCTGTTTATGTTATTTTGTTTCCTCTATTCTTCTCATAAAAAAAAAAAAACACCTGTAAGTTAGTCCACTGATCATTCTTAGTGTCTCTTTTCCCATTTTACTACTGTTCTCAATTCTCTTTGCAGGAATCTTCAAGTCATGTCACATTTCTGTCTTCTGCTGTGAGAATGCAGTAAAAGTGAACAAAAGAGTAAGTTATGTTTGTTATGTACTACTGATTTTTGTACTATTTTTTAAACAAAAATAAACTGAAAAATGAAATTACATGTGTATTATAAAAATTACAAGATATTAATTTTCAAGGTCTGATTGTCAATAACCTACTAAATATTTGCTAACATATCTAGTAGTCTTGCTAGGAACTTAGTAATCATGATATCTTACTCTTCGGTTGTTAGCAAAAATAGTTTCACAGTTAAAAAAATATATTTGTTCCAATTATTTCCACACATAAGGACAAAAGCCAGCTTGAAATTATATTTTGGTATTTTATATACCTATGTGAATTGCACAGACTGCAACTTAAAGGTTAATGAACCAGATAGGGCAGTTAGAAACCAATGGTCCATAAAAACTTTAATATATTGTACATACAACCATACTGTTTCTCCTAATATATTTATTTTTTGTTCTCTCAAGTGAGGTATTTCTGCATTAAGCAGAATCTAAATCAGGTGTGTATACACATACTTGGCACCAGGCATTTTCAAGTAAAGTAATTAACTAGAGGCAATGTAGCTAGATGTTAAACACATGCAGATGTGAATTCAGAAGCAACCAAAAAGGAATGTATTGATACATGACACAGAAGTACTTTTTTATCTGTATTCTTGTTTTCTGTCTTAAGAACCAAATATCCAACAACGAGCTATGTTGAGCTGTATGTCCCAAAACAAGGATATCTCACTGAATGCCAAGAAGGGATGGGATAAAACTGCACTACAAATAGCTGATGACAGCTGTAAGCGGTTTACCTGTAGATTTATCAAATCCCTGAATGCATGTTTCTCAGTGTCTGCTTCAAAACCTACTTGGCCTTCAGGACTGAGAGAATAACATCAATGGGAATATTAGGACTTTGAAAAAAGCAATTCTAGTATACTAAAGCAGACTTAATAAATCTTATTTCAGTCAAGGAAAAAAAAGCCTTGCTCTTAGTTACAATGAATTCTGCTAAAAGTTTGGGAGAAAACCTGTTTTAGTACAAAACAGTCCTGACCCTGAGAAGTTTTGAATGATCACAGAGTTTTTTAGTTATGCCAATTAAGCAAATACAATTTAAAGTACTTAACCAATACTATAGTATGTCTATCAGTATGTGTCAGACTATAATGAGAAGGTAATATAAATATAAAATAAATTACTGAGAGAGGTAATATAAATTAGAGTCAATGCTTAGAATAAACAAGTGGTCTGAGAATAGGAAGGATTTAAAAATTCTTGAGGAAAAAATTCCAATTATAACTGAAATTACAAAACCAGAGAACAAGTATGGTAAGTTTGTAAGCCAAGATATTCAGATCCTTAGAAAATCAGGATTTAAGAGGCTTCTTACAGAGCTATCAAAGTAGATCGCCAATAACAATATAATAACACAAAAATCACTATATATAAAGGAAGAAAAAAGAAATATAATGAAGTAC
Source organism: Elanoides forficatus (assembly GCA_025311575.1). Taxonomy (NCBI): domain Eukaryota; kingdom Metazoa; phylum Chordata; class Aves; order Accipitriformes; family Accipitridae; genus Elanoides; species Elanoides forficatus. The sequence goes on from JAOBAS010000045.1 coordinate 20,067,504, forward strand.
TTCACAACAGATCTCTAACACAAAACAATTCTATATATTGAGTAGGAAGGTATTACTCATTTTAGCAACAAACAATTGCTTCTGAGACTGTTGAGACAACACAGAGGTGGAAAGACTGAAAATTACTTTAAGAATCCAGAAAATGACAATTCATATCTTGAGAAAAAGTTACTATGAAACACTGCTGAAATGAGCGGGGAGGGGTGAAGGATACTGAAAATAACACTGAAACAGGAGATCCTGAGATACCTACAAGAAGGCTGGGAGATTTATAGTGATTTGTAGCTTCACACACAAATTTACATTTTCAGAATTTGCACCTGCAAGATTGACAAGCACACAGGTTGATCTTGGTATTCAGATTTGTGTGATTACTGCTTCCTTAGCCTACAGCATGAGTCACTACAGCTTGGGCTAAAGAACAAAACTCTCAAATTGACAGCAGTCCTAATATCCAGTGGAGGAGGTGGGAAATTAAAACATGCTAATAAATGAGTTACACCTGTGCATATACAGAAGTACAGGTATTTGTAGGTATTGAATGGGTAATCACACAAATAAGTGCCCATTATTTTTCAGTTATTATTGTAGTGCTTTCTATGCAAACACAAGACTTTCAACTGTAATTTAGGCAGCAAGATTTTAAGATTTCTTTTTTAATGGCTTTATTTTTTCTTTTTTTTTTTTTTTCTTACTGGAAACGTGACATAATGTGGTCAAGTATCCACAACTGTTTCAAAAGAAAGAAGGAGACTTTTTTTCATTATTATAGGAAATGTTTATGGGTGAACTATTTCTGTGGTTTTAATATTGCAAAGAGTTTACCTATCGTATAAATTTCTACAATGCTTTTATTGTATAGCTGTATAACTGAACCATGGAATGGGAGAGAAATGACCAATCTAAAAAAGACTATGCAGCTTATGGGAAATGTTTGTTTTATCATGTCAGGTAAGAAAATAAAGAGGACGCTTTGCCAAAAACCAAAATGGATTTAATTTGCTTTTCTCTGATAATGTTGAAATTAAGTATGACTCTTCATTTTACATTCAAAGCAGCTCTGCACAAATCCTCACTCCTATCGTTGCTTGATGGTAGTATTTACTTCTGAGTAAACTAAACTCTTTGCGTCATATTGGTGATGTTCAATTTCTTCAGGTTTTCATATTAATACACTCATTTTTTTATAGGATTAAACAGAATATTAAAAAATTGGAAGAGGAGGATTCTGGAAAAACATGTCTAGATAGTCACACAAGTAAATTGGTAGATGTGATATTAGCTCTTCTGTGTGGAAGTTGTTAAAAATCCTAGTGGTGAGTCAGTTGATATTTTTCTGTTCGACACAAAGTATCTTGACCATGAATAAAAAGTAATGTGTCAAAAAGTAATGTGTCAGAAGTACTGTTAAGTGGCTGATTTTTAGGAAAGATAATGTTGCATGTTACAACCCACTTCTATACAGAAGTATAGTTAAAAGAAATTGCTGTGTCACTTTACAAATCCGATCATTCTTAGAGTAAAGGAAGACACAAAATGTTATTTTAGTAGCATTTCCAGTTCAGGGAATTTTTAATTCAAATTTTGGATATCATCACTATATTCACTAGCATTATCCTTAATTTAATTCCTGTTGAATGGCTGGGACAAAGCTTTAACCGTGACACTGAGTGAAAGTCCCAGATTTACAGCAGCTGTCTGCCATTTTACTGCACTTTTGCTCTAGTTTTCATTAGTTTGCAATTGGTAATTACCAATTAATAGTAAACACTCAAAATATATTCTATTTCTTTTTTTTTTTTTTTTTCATCATAGAATGAGTGTAGACTATGTTTACCATCCAGGAACAGACAGATTTGAAATAGGAAGAGAAGAAAGCGTGCTGCAAGTGTAAAACTACTTTGCAAGGGAGACTCAGAGAAGGTGAAGAGGGCAACTAAGTATAGTGGCCTCTTTGGGTTTGGTGGTGCTTTTAACTCATGTAAAATAAAAGATATACAGAGACAGCAAGAAAAAAAACCTTAGAACCAATTTCTGCTAGAAGTGAACTCTGTTATTGTCATGTCGAACCAGCCTTTTGCAACCTTCCTGGCGGCAGCTGTTTTTCAAACTAAAACTCAAGACAGCTATAGCTAAAAGAGCAATCCTAGTTGAATGGATGAGCCCAGCAAGATCACAAAAGACTGCACAGTTCAGCCTGATCTGAACCTTGTCATGGAGCAAGAGCAAGACTGAAATAAGGCTCCTTTGAAAAGAAATGGGAAAGAACAGTCTCTTTGTTCAATTAAAGCAGCCTGTTATGTTTTTGTTATCATTAATATTTTTGGCACTGTGCCATGTTCAATTCAGCTGCACACCTGGAAACAGAAGCAAAGCATGGCTGATATGTATTTCTTTTTTGAAAAGTTTAAGTATGTCTACTGTTGCTTTACACAGTTACGCAGCAGTTTTCCATGTCCAGAAGAAGGACAGGATTTTTATAGAGTCTGAACGAAGTATAAACCTCGTTCTCAGCTGTTCTATGTTTTTTACTTTAATTTTAGAAAAATATAAGGAACTTAAATTCTCATTCTCTCTGTCTTTCACTTGCATCCTATTCTCTCAGCTGTTTTACACTTCAGAATAAACCCAAGTGAATTTAGTGCAACAATTCCCAAATATAAATGCATGGAACCTCATGACAGTTGTCTGAGTGAGGAAAAGTATTGTTGTCTGCATTTTATGTTTGATGAGTGAAGAACAGAGAGATGATGCTATCTGGCAGTAGTTCTAAATAGCAATAGCAGGCTGAACACAAAACTGATATGCAGTACAAAGACTGGGTTTTTTAGCAAAAGATTCTTTTGAAGAAATGCCTTACATAAAATATTTTTACAACTTAAAGATTAGTTGCTACTTTTAGGAGTAGAGTCAAAGATGGAGAATGAAGTGGTCTATGTAGAGTTTCAAAGAGGAAACAAAGAGTTGGTAAATTAAAGTAATGACACAATATTTCAGGAATCCATTGTAATTCTGATTTTAGTTCTGAGTTTGTGACTAGAGTATGAGTGCAGGTTTCACACAAGTGTTGAACTATGAAATTGATACTGAAATCGCTATCAGGTTTTCCTCTGCCTATTTGCTGTTACACTGCAAAGACAAGCATTTCAGATATAAAAAAATCAGGGAGAACAGGAAGAAAGAAAATGTAGTTCCTTTGAATTTATGTGTGTACCACAGACTTTCTTTAACTTAGTCAACACAAATATACTCAGTCCACTGAAAAAGTTAGAGGTCAAAAGTTGCTTACTTGTGGAAGGATTAGGTGAGTCAAATCTGGTTTGACATTGTTTGATTTCATTTTTCTTTCCTGGGCACAAAAACAAAGATTTGTTTGTTTTTCAGCAGTACACACATTGGGTATTTGATATTATTAAAACATTTCCAGTCCACCTATGTTTGACCGATGAAAACTCACAGAGATGTAATATGACCAAAGCAACCTACAAACACCACCATTTCCTCCACTTTGACTGGGCTTCAATTATCATTAATTTATGTTTAAAAAAATCCAATCATGCTGTAACCATGTTATAAATGTACTCTTTGATGATAACTTGACTATATGAACTTTCTGTCAGTTATGCATTAACCTTAGTCACACGCGATACGAGTGCTCCACTAGCGTGGTAGAAAAGCTTTTCCCATTACTCCCCACTCTGTTCTGCCCTCCCCACGCCGCCCCACTTTTCTAAAAGAAAAGGGAAAACTGGCAGATGGTAACAGCTTCCCGTCTATGTCTATGCTAGGAAACAGAGCTTAGAAAACAAGAAGATCAACTTCAGACTTTGTTTTTGTAGATGCTGTATTTTCTTAATACGGAGGTTCATCCTCAATGCAACACAAAAGACTACGGCAGGCTTTTTGACCTGCTGGCTGCACAAGAAGCAGAAAACCTGTAGTGAGGATAGAGAATGCAATTTTCCTGGAGGAATTTGTCCCTGCAAAATGTATTCTGGTATGGCAGCTCTTTCTAGAGGTGCAGCACGTACGTCAGTAAAAAAAGAAGAAAAATTACCCTGCTGGCCAGTGCAAATGGGCAGATTAATGGATTATTCAGTCCTCAGCCTGTCAGCTCAGTAGGGTCACTAGGGTCTAAAGTGATGTTCGCTGCACTTCAGAGGGCAAGGTTTCTGTGCGCTTGCTCATCACTTTAGATACAAACGTGCAAAGAGATCCTTCTACTTCTCTTCAGTTTTAATATCCATATATAGTCACCGTCCTGTCTCTAGGCAAAAAAATCCAAATCCACCAGTAACAAAACAGTATTGCTGAAAATTGTGAATCCATTTTTATTTTAAAAAAACTGATTTTTCTGCTTGAAATTTCACAATCATATTTTTCTTTAATATTTTAAATATGATATATATTTGAAATTTGGCATGATTAATACATGTTGTTTTTTTCCCATATACTGAGTGCATTGCTGCAAAGCTACATATAAGCACTATTCCTGTCTTGGAAAACTTACATTTTAATTATAGGTAAAACTCCACAAGGAGAAAGAAATAGTAAAAATTCCTGCAGCTACATAGCTGAAAGCATTGCATGGTTTATGACTTAGAATGACTCTGTTGAAGAGGCTAGCCTACAATTGCAGGAGTTGAGACTCAGTAATTAGGATGTCCATTTCAGTCCTTCGTTCTGTCTGGTGTACTTCGGTCAATGGCACCAAGTACCTTTTTGTTCTTCATATTGGGCAAAAAACTCCTTCAGATTTTTGCCAAGCAGGCAGAAGTCAGAAATGAGAAGGATAAAGCATTAGCCATGCTGCAGTGAGGTACGTAAACCTTCTGTCACTGCATACCTCATTTTGACTTTTGAAATTAGTATTCTGAAAGAGAGGTTTTGACAATTTTGTCTCAGCAGGCAACTTAAAATATTACACGGATGGTTTTACATGGAATTAGTAAATATAAGGAGAACTAGAAATGTTCTGAATGAACTTGTTTCATTTGGAGAAAAAATGAATTCTACATCCTTCTCCTAAGATATTTAGTAATAATCTTGAAATATTTTTCTTTAGTAGTTGATTTTTAAGCCAAATCAGTTTATGATTGTCAGTCTTTATAACTAAAAAAACTTGAGGAAATGGAATATATTGTTAAACCAAAGAATGGAAATATTTTCTTCTTTGTCATTTTCTAGAAATAAAGCTGAAGCTGTGTTCTTGAAAAGTATACTGCAGAATAGGAAAATATGGAAAAAAAAAATAAATACAAGAAAAGCATTGGCTCCTTTCCCCAGCACTTTTCACAATAATATGACCACCCAGCTAATTGTTTCAAAAACAAAAAAAACCAAAACACTTCATTCATCAGAGCAAATAGGAGATGTCATTATAATCAAAGACAAGAGGATGAACTGATTTAGACTTTCTTGAAATACAAAGTATATACAATAATACGAAAAGACAGATAGGCCAACATATTTGACTTACATGGGGAATGTGTGTATGTGTGTGTATTATATATGTATCCCAGGGAATGAAAACCTCTTTTAGTCCCTGAGTCTATTCCCGGTATTATAATTTCCATGACTTCACACATAGAAGACACCATTTCTGTTCTTAGCATAAAATCCTACCTGCATATAAATCTCCAAGAAAGTTGTCATTGCCGTAAACTCTTTGAATATGTATGCATTACACAATGAAGAAAATGTAGTCTGGAAATTATTGTGAGAATCTCAGGGAAATTTTTTTCCAAATGGTATTGGACCCTTCAGATAAGTGGTAGTGGTGGTTCTGTTTGTTTGTTTGTGTACAGTTATGCCTGAAGAACTGTTTTTATATCTTGGTATCCATTTTGATGAGAAGCTTATCTACCAGACTCATCCATCAAACAATGCTCAAACAGACTATAAGTATGCAGACTCTAGTTATGTAGACTGTGCTTCTGTATAGATCATATAAATAACATTCACTATTTAGGCAATTGTGGAAATGTGTAGCTGTATGTTTGAAAGTTTAGAGCTAAGTACTTAGTTTGTCTTTTTACCTTTTCCTGAAGGTGACAGTGTGTATGTATGTAAAAAATATTTGCAGGTGAACAGAAAATTATTTTAATATTTCCTGCTTAAGTGCAATTTTTCTATTTAGTAGTGTAGATGAACACTATACACTGTAGTAGTGTAAAACCTTTTTCCTTTCAAGTTCCTTTGGACTTGCAACAAATTAAAAAAAGAGCATTCATTGTCTACATGATCATATTCTTTTTTTGTTTTTAAATCAGCTGACATGATATTCAATTACACAAGAACTAAAATTTCAGCACTGACGAAGCTGATTAAAACCTATTCAGTCAGGCTGCAGTGTGATCAAATTTGGTCTGAAAGGTCAGGCTAAAATAGCTTCCTATTTCTCCATCTGATGTTTACAATCTCTTACATTAAATCCATCTGAGAGAGATTTTGCTTAGACAGAACAACATGCATATGGAATGAAGAGGGTGGTAGATTCGTTGTTGTGAGGAAATGCAAAGAAAAGGGGTTATGAGAAGGAGAAAAGAGCTTAGAGAGTGTGATTGTCTTCTTCAAGATATGCAGAGCAAATAAAAGGGGAAAAAAGCTGAGATACTGGGAGAAAAAAGAAAAAAAGAAAAAAAACAAAAAAAACAAAAAACCAAAAAACAAAAAAAACCCAACCCAAAAACCCCAAAACAAAATGAAACAAAAAGAGGGATAGAAATGACAGAATTAAAGACAGCTGGGCAGACCAGTTAGTTGCAACATGCCAGACACTTAGTTTTGTATTTTGTTCCTTTCCTTTTTCTTCAAAATAACCAGTTTTCCTTTATAGCTGTCTTCATAAATATTCCACCATTTCTCCCTCTGTCTTTCTTCTACTTCTGCATTATTTATGCCTTTAGGTGAAAATCTTTTCCCCCCTTTTGTTCTTTGTAAGTTTCAGTCTTTTCCACGGTTTTATCTGCATTTGTCAGTTATTTGTGTAGTGTTTCATTGCTATACCCAAATCAATTGCTAGCTTTTCCTGGAGAAATATTTTCCTTTTTTTCTCATTTGAAAGGAAGAAAAAAACATTGACACAGATTACACAGCTAAATTTTAAATAATGGATATTTCCTATATTGTCATATCTGTTGTTGTCCACAGCAAAAGTTTTAACTTTATCCACCAGTATCATTGCATTCTCCAGTCTGTATTGGTCAGAAACTAAAGGCAATGTGATGGTGAGGTGTTTCATGTTTGCATGTCAATGTTGTAATTAAGCATTTGTAAATTCACGTTGAATACTATTAGAATTAGGGTCAGGAGTGCTCTCCATAAGCTATATGGCCTCAATCCCCACCTTGGAGGGGCCGTTAAATGTCAGAGAAGTCTGTTAGCAACAGCTGAGTAGATCCACAGGACTCCTCTGCTTTGCCAGTAGCTTAATCCCCTGTGCAAAGTCTTATCTGGATTTGTGTGGGAGACCAGTATTTAGCATTCAGTAAGAAGGCAAGGCTGTTCTCCTACAGGGATGACCTCCCTGACCTACTAGAGTATACCAAAAATTACACTGATCCATTAGAAAGATTAAGACAAAGACAATAATAGCTCCTGTGATTTATCTTTCTGTTTTTATGAAAAGTTCACAAGTTTGCCAAAAATGACAGGCAAGAATAGATAATCTCTGCTTTTTATCACTCAGATCAGACAGACTTAATGTTACCAATGAAAAGACAAATGCCACGCTTCTATTTGTGGAGGCCGAACAAAGAATAGATCATTTTTTTTCCCCTAGGAAACATCAAGTTAAAATTCTTTACTTTGAGGACCAGAGTAATAATTCAAGTGACATTTGGCAAGGTGAAACGAGTAGACAATTATTATTACTAATGTACATTTGTTTCAATATTTGACACAGACAAGGTCAGAGAGCATTGACCGTTTCCTCTACAAAACTATTCTGCAGTCACTCAGGGTATGTGTCATTCAGTGAAATCTCTAGTGACACTAGGGATTTTGTAGGTGATATTAACAACAAATGTAGATGAAGGTTTATTTTTTTATACTGGGAATTTATCCATCCTTTTCTTCTGCCAAATCAATGGAGTCTGATTATAGAATTAACTGCTGCAATCATCACACATTTTGGGGAGGTCATGGTTGGGTAATTAGAAATAGCAAAGCTGTGCAAATAATTTATCAATAAAGGTGAAATAGCAAAGTTGTATTTTATCCCCTGTTAGCAAAGAGGGTAAAAAAAAAAAATGAAGAAAAGTTTTTGTGGTGGTTTTGGTTTGGTTTTGTTTTTGTTTTTTTAATTTCTTATAGAGCTATGAATTTGAAAGCAATTGAAGCTCATTGGGGCACATCACACTACATGATAGGACAAAGGAAGAAAAAGTTAATATTTACCTTGCAGTTTCATGTAGTCTCGATCTGATTCTTGTCAGGAATATATGGGAACATGGAAATACTGTTTTGTGTAATTTTCTGATTATTAGATAGAAATAATTTTCCAGGTTCTGTCCAAGAACAGTGTATGAATCCTTTGCTGTTTCTTTCAAATGTACTAACCTATAGTTATTCAGCAAAATAATTTGTTTATTTCTCTGTTAATATTTTTCATACAGTGTTCACCAGGATAATTTATGCTAATAATATTTAAATCACTGAGTAATTGAGGTTGGAAAGGAACTCTGGACCTCATCTAGTCTAACCCCTCTGCTCAAGCAAGGTCAGCTAGAGCAGATTGCCCAGGACCATGTCCAGTTGTGTTTTGAATATTATCAAACAGGAGATTCCACAATCTCTCTGGGCAGCCTGTTCCAGTGTTTGACCACCCTCACGGTAAAAAAGGGGTTTGTGTTGTGTTTAGATTGAATTTCACATGTGTTAATTCATGATCATTGCCTCTTGTTCTGTCAGAGTTCACTATTGAGAAGAATCTGGCTCCCTCATCTTTATTCCCTCTAATCAGGTATCTATATACATCGATAAGATCCACTCTGAGATTTCACTTCTCCAGTTGGAAGTGTCCTACCTCTCAGCCTCTCCTCATATGAAAGGTAGTCCAGTTCCTTGTCATCTTTGTTGTCCTTTGCTGGACTTGCTCAAGTAAGTCCATATCTTTCTTGTACTGGGGGGCCTGGAATGGGACCCAGCACTCCTGAGGAGTGCAGGAAAGAACACCATTCTTGACCTGCTGGCACTGTTCTTCCTAATGGAGCTCAGGATGCTTTGGACTTCATTGTGGCAAGGGCACATTGCTGACTTACGCTCAACTTCTTCACCAGGACTCCCAGCTCCTTCTCTGCAAAGCTCCTTTCCAGCTGCTTGGCCCCCGACATGCACCGGTGCTTGGGGTTACTCTTCTGCAGATGCAGGACTTTGCCCTTTCCTTTATTGAACTTTATGAGGTTTCCCTCTGCCCATTTCTCCAGCCTGTCCAGGTCTCTCTGAATGTCAGCACACCCGTTTTCCATGGCTTATGCCCTAACTGATCAAGATCTGTAGTCTTGACAGAGCGATTAAGATGGATCTATGCCTGAATTCTCTTTATGCAGCTTGGTAGTGGACACCTACTTTAAGAAATAGTAGGAATATCAGGAGAAATACCTTATATCTCAATTAGTAGGGAGAGGACCACAAAAGAAAGGCATATGTTAGCAGACTAGAAAACTTGAAGGCATTCTAAACATTGTTTTTGTAAAAGACAAAAAATAACATCACAATCTGTTTTATGTGCATATTTCACCGTACTAGTGTTTCTTCTTTGTCAAAAAAAAAAAAAAATACAGTAGCAGATTTCAGAGAACTGGCTTACCAGGCACTTGCATTTGTTCTTGCACAAAAAAGGATGTAGTTGCCCATCATAACTTTAGGCAACTATGTTTTGAAATATTACCCTTTTGACTGCTCTTGTTCTGGTTTGCACTTTTTTTTTTTTTTTAATGTAGATAATAGTATGTGAATAACTGCAGGAAGCATTCTGAGAGGAGTAAGTTGAGGGGAAAAAAACCCCACCTCTAAGTAACATTCTGTCATCTTTACCCAATTATTCCTTACTGAGTTCATAAAAGTACTCTCTTGTGAGCCATTGAGCTTTTGTTTGAGGAAGAAGCAATAAGAAATGGTAAGAATGCCAGATTCTGAATATTGGTTTTAAGAGAAAATTCAGAGATTAAAATACTAATGAATTCCCTGATGATTCCACTGTGCACTTTTTATTTATTTAATCTTACACAGCCAAGAAAATTGACAGAAACAGCAAACCAAAGCTACTTTTGTATAAGCTAGACCTCCTGAACAACACTTCCATTATAAATTTTCACTCACAGCACCATAAATAACATGAACACACACTGTACATTACACAGAATTGGTTTTCAACCTCTTATGCCCCTTACTACATCATACAGGAACAAAACCTCACTATAGGCAACTCCTGTAAACCTTTTAGCATTCAGAAGTCAGACTGATTTCTCACTTCTGTGAGCAAAATAGTTCTGAGTTATTTTATACCATAGAAATAATTTGGGTTTATTTTATAATAGTAATACTTTAAAACAAGAAAAAGGGAGTGGGAGAGAAATGGACTTGGTACCAGACCCATTTGTCATAAATCAGAGGAGTTGCATGTAAATCAAAAAACTGCACGTAAATCAAAAAATCATGAGGTACGTGATTTTTTGGCCTTTTACTGAGTCCTTGGTCTTGGAGAAAAAGTCATAAGTCTGTGTTTATCTGGCCTTTTATTCACAGTACAGGAAACGAAAGAGCTAAACCGTCTCCCACAAGACACCTTTAATCAGTCTGAGACAAATATAGCAGGTGACTTCTGTCGGTACAAAACAAGAAAGAAGAAAGGTCTATTTACAGCACTAACTGTTCTCATGAACCCCATTTTCAATCACTCAATTCACACCACAGGCACCAGAATTTTTGTATCCTAATAATAATTCTGTAGAATCTCATAAGGCTTTTTTGTTCAGACCCTGCTAACTTTCAAATTCACAAGCTCATTCAATCAGAAAGAATTCTTCCTGCCCTACGACTGAATGTGTTCTTGATCAGAAATGAGCAATCACTGAAAGCATCGTATAAAATCTTTTCAGGGTGGGTGTACTACAATTTGACCAATGGACCATGGTGGAGCACCTCTTTTATATCTTGAAACCTTTATGACTGCTGCTAGAGAAATCAGAGCTGCAAGGCATCATTGAGTTAAGCTAAAACATCCATCCCTACTAAAGGAAAAGGATGGGGGGAAGCAAGCCCTAGCTAGGTCCTACCACAGAACCAGTTTTGCAGCCTTTGCGATTGGAACACTTCTGACACTTACTAACCCTTTCTTCTCTCTGGTTCCCAGTGTTACCATGAGCAGCACAAACATGCCACGCCTCAAGGAAACGCAGAGAATGGAATATTATTCTGTTACTCACAACATTATAGTCCTTATTTTTCTGTATATGGGATGAATATTTCTGCTTTTTAGCATAAACACACATTATTCTGCAGTATGGACTGCCCTGGGGCACCGCACAGTTGGTGTAACACAGCTGTACATGCCATCCCCTCCCTTACTGGGGTTAGTGGCCAACCTTGGACAACTGGAACGCGCAGGCAGCCTGACTGTAAACAGACTACCTTTGTAAACAGTGTAAACACATGAGGTAAGCTACAGGATTCTCAAATTCATGCTGAGAAACTGATTCAAGAAAAAGAAAACTCCCTTGCTGATAGTAAGAATTCAGTACAGAAGAAAAGCATGTAACAACTCACATTTCCAAAATAGGCACCTGAATTTCATGCACTAAATTTTTAATTTAATAAAGGATATTCCTAAAAATATTTAACGGGGACACCACAAGAAAATAAGCAGCAATCTGTGCTGAAGTTCAAGTTTACAAAATTAATAATACCAAGAATATGACATTTTTCTGGTGTTGAAAGTGTATTTCCAATACACATAGGCCATTAGGAAAGCACTATTTGTAAGCAAGTATTAATCTCTGATTTAAACTGGGCCACACTGAGCATGGCCAATTTATATACCAAGAAAAGTAAATATGTTTGATATCTCTTTTAAAACTATACTTCAGAATATACTACCTATGGAAAAATGAGAAAACACTTTCAGTAGCAATTATAAGCATGAAATAACATATAGCTACTGTACTGTATTTTTTAAATTAGGAGTATCATCTTGCTTATTTTCAGAGTTGATACAGTTCAATATTGGTTTTTGTTATACAACATAATCCTGTCTGAAGAATTTGAATATGGCAATTCGAGGTAGACAGCCTTATTCAGTGGTAAACAGCATGTTCATTTTCTGTTCCTCAATGAGTAGTTTCAGAATCATTATGTTATTCAATTCCCAAATGTAAAAACTTTTGTGGAATATTACAGCATCACCAATTATGATTCAGCAGCCTGATATAACTGAGTATGTTCACCCAGCATTTACACAATTAAACATGTGACTCTTGCTGATGCTAGTGGAAAAATCAATGGATGATTAATATTATGGAAATGCCAACAACAGTCCCAGGATTGGACTGAGAGGGTTGAAAATGAATTGCTGACAGCAGGCAATACTCCAGGAAGATATAATAGTGAAAAATGGACAAAAATAGCAGTTATTCTTGCTGAACTTTATTGACTATCAGGAAGGAAGGTTTACACACTGACTAAGGAAAAAAAGAGACAATCTACAATATGGCACAGAAAAATAACAGCTGTAACAAAAAAGCTTTTAGAAACACAGGAAATAAACTTACTTATATAGTATTCACCTGGAATAAGTGCAGCCATAGCTCAGAAAAGAAAGTACAATTTTTAGGTAAGAAAATAACATTTAAAATGTCTCATCACATATAGTGAAGTTACAACTTCTATGTATTGTTATATAAATGCTCACTTGAAAGCTGCATGTATTTTAAAAATGTCCACATATTGATAAAAGGATTTGGGTGTTATTTTCCTATCCATAATGCATCTATAAATTGATTCTGGAAAATCTGTTAGTTTTTTTATTTTCACTTGTGCTTGAACTTCCATGGGTTTACATATTCTCCTGAAAATCACTTTGACTTAGTAGAAATAGAAGAAAACAAGTCATGTGGAGATAGCGAAAAATGTCAGTGCTTTGCGTTCCTATTCGTATCTGAATAAGCATACCTTAAACATTTCTTAAACTTTCAAATAATTAGATACCAGTTCTCTAGGGTCATCTGGGAACACATCTTCAGGTGTTAGAAATTCTCATAGCTTGACTCAAGCAAACTTGAAAGAGCTGAATATTTGTGCTAAAGTATGAAAGATAATCAAAGCACATCAATATCAACCACATAGGCCAGTTGTGCATAGCAAATCTGGTAAAGTAGAAAATGTTTTGTACAGAATCCTTATACATTTTTCCAGAAGTAATTACTGATATCTTTCTACAGAAGACCCCAAAGGTTTTACAGCAACCTATGTCAATTGCTGGTGGGAGGAATAAAAAGAAAGTCCAGAGGGAAGCGCAGAAGCCCTGTGCTGGATCTTTATGCTTCTTACAGCTTGCTTCCTGATTATTTGGAGAACTTTTAGGGTTTCTTTTGCAGTCAGCATGGCCTACCAACTCCTTGAGAGGGAGACCTACTGTGCAGAGTTGGCTTACTCCTAAATACAGTTAGGAGTGAAGTGAAACTTGGCTGAAAATGGTGAGAGTTACAGGACAGTTGTGAACAGGAGTTAAACTTCCTTATGAAGTACAGGTAGTTAAAACAGAAGAAAACCTTGGCCAAAACCAAGCCCTGTAGAAGACAGGACTAGAAATGTGAGCCCTGTGTTTATTCTGCAGGGCTTTTCTTAGAGGAGAGATGCAGGTAAAAAGGGTTTGGTAGCCTCCAAGGCAGTTGCACGTGCCAAAGAGAACAGACCCATCCTGGACATAATGGAGACGGCAGACCCAGCGTCAGAGAAGCATGTGCTCTATTATGACCTCATGAGTCAAAAATTAGGGAGCTTTTAAGGTAAAGTGGTGGCTGGAAGAAACTTTGAGCAAAGAAGGTTTTTTATTCCTCATAGTTCAGGAAGGCTATGCTTTATGTACTTCCTTTAAAGCAAAGCATCACATTAAAAAATCTAATAGAACACATAATGGTAATAAATATAAAGAGATGATGTCTTTGATCAAACAGTTGTTACCTTTTCTTCTTCATTTCAGATATTGCACAGCAATGATTTCTTCATATAGCATATCTATAACATACAGTTAAAGAAGGGGTTTGTAAATTGAAGTGCCTAACAGATAACAGCATTAGACAGGAATTAAACACCTCTGGGCTTTGATTGCAATACCTTGATGTTGAAAAGAGGTCTTCAATTTAGTATTCTACGCTTGAAATATAGCTGAATTTGCTAATGGAACTGCCTTTCCCTCATTAATAACACTAGGAAACACTCCTATGTAACAAAGAAACCATATAATCCTATAGTTCTCTCTTCACACTGTGGTCACAGCTATCTCTACCTAGAGCCAACTGGAGTTGCTAAGACACCTCTACTCACTCTGGTGTCATGTTCTTTGTAAACAGAGAGCATATATCTACTTTTGCATTTAAAGAGGAACCTCCTTTTGCATTTGGAGACAGTTCGTTTCCAAAAGGGGTAGGCACTCTTCCGTTCAGTTCCCTGACAACAGATGTTGAACTGAGCAAATGCTTTAAAAATTATTAGCAGCTGGGGTCAAAATGCCTGTTCGTGACATGAACTTCTATGGTATGGTGCCTAAAAGTGTCACAGGAGCAGTTGGAATTATTTCTCAAGTAGCACTTCCAACAAATACTGTTGGCAAATGATGTTAATCCTCATAGAAAGTAAGGCAATAAAGACACTAGTGTTAATACTTCATCAAATCTATCTGCTAAATCAATTGAATTTAGTTATAAAAATGTAAAACCAGACTAACCATTTGTAGTGTGATTCATCTAATATAATACAATATTACTTCAAGTAGAAGATTTTTTAGTCATGCGTGTTCAAAGAAGATGTGTTCTTTTCTGTCTACAAGCTGCCTCCAAAAAACCCTCCAAAACCGAAAAGCCAATCCCTTATTTTTTTCGTTTAGTTGACTATATACCTGACAAAACCTATTTTCTTCATGTTGCGGTATGGGCATTGTCATTTCATGAATGTGTATGGATACAACTCATTAGTTGACATAAGCGAACCAAGTATAAGTTTTTACTGTGTCCAGAACAAACAATATGAAAGATAACATTAATCCAAGAAGGGGACATATTATTTGATTCAATTTTCTCTTACACTACATGAACTGTGGTTGTAGTGCAGCACATTTTTCTTCATTTAATTGCACATATTCAGTTTACTCTATAAAGATCAAAATTTCTGTTAGGAGCAGTAGAGCTAAGTAGTCACACTAGTCTTTTAAACTATATTTTAAACTAAACCCAAAACAAACCAACCAACCAACACCCCTTAACAACCACCTGTGTTTCCCTACTTCTTTTCCATCGCTTTTTTCTTGCATTGTTCTGAAATCACCATATGAAAGCGTTCAATATAATTTTCTCTTCTCTTTCTTTGAAAACGGCTCTGTGCGAAGTTCAGATGCCACAGCCTCTCCTGTTGAAGTTTTTGACTGTTTAAGCCAATTACTCAAAGATTTTCATTCTGACACATGCTCCCTAAAATTGCCTCTTGCTGACAACCCTGTTTATTTCTCCAAACCCTGGTTGTATTGTGCCTCCAAAAAGCATTATTCAAACTTCTTGAACTATTCTCTTCACTGTGCATGTTCTCCAGGCTTCCATTTGTTTTTCTTGTCTTTTCATAACCTCTGCCTCTAATGTTCCTCATACCAGCAGTAAAGAGTGAAGGTGAAGGATGACGTCGGAATTAATGGCACTGTTGAAGACTATTCCTCAAGTATGCCGTGAAAGAGACTTGCTCAAAGGATGAAATACAGAACCTAGAAGATGGATTTAAGTGACAAGCTCCGACTTCTATGGAGACTGATGGTCCCTAGCCTTTCATATAATGAAATGGTCTTCTGTGAGAAAACTGTTAAAAACAAGAGGCATGTAATCTTCAGGTATTCTCCTAATTGAGCCATGCAGTCCAGACAGTTGCTGAGATTTCCTTCTTTGAATTCAGGGAATAATTTGAAAGAGGTGTCAGATTAATTTAGGTCTATGACATACTATTATTCCATTTTACACAAGTTCTGTTCACACTCTTTTTTTCTAAAAATTCAAATCTTTCTCCATAAGCTTAAAAGATCCGTACTGGGACCAGTATTGTTTAATATCTTCATCAGTGACATAGAGGGATAGAGCGCACCCTCTGCAAATTTGCAGACAACACCAAGCCAAGTGGTGCAGCTGACACGCCTGAGGAATGGGGTGCCATCCAGAGGGACCTGGGCAAGCTCAAGAAGTGGGCCTTTGTGAACCTCATGAGGTTCAACAAGGTCAAGTTCAAGCTCCTGCACTTCAGTTGGGGCAACTCCCCAATTTCAGCACAGACTGGGGGATGAATTGCTTGAGAGCAGCCTGGCACAGAAGGACTTGGGGGTACTGGTGGATGAAAAGCGGACATGAATCGACAATGTGCACTCCCAACCCAGAAGGCCAACTGTATCCTGGGCTGCATCAAAAGAAGAGTGGCCAGCAGGTCGAGGGAGGGGATTGTGCCCCTCTGCTCTGCTCTGGTGAGACCCCACCTGCAGTTCTGCATCCAGCTCTGGGTCCCCCACCATAAGAAGAACGTGGACCCCCTGAAGCAAGTCCAGAGGAGGGCCTTATAATGATCAGAGGGATGGAACACCCCTCCTATGATGAAAGGCTGAGAGAGTTGGGGGGTTTCAGCCTGGAAAAGAGAAGGCTCCAGGGAGACCTTGCTGTAGCCTTCCAGTACTTAAAGGGGGCTTATTAAGAAAGGTGGAGACAGACTTTTTAGTAGGGCCTGTTGCAATAGGACAAGAGGTAATGGTTCTAAACTAAAAGAGGGTAGATTCAGACTAGGTATAAAGACGACATTTTTTACAATGAAGGTGGTGAAACACTGTCCCAGGTTGCCCAGAGAGGTGGTAGATGCCCCATTCCTGGAAACAGTCAAGGTCGGGTTGGACGGGGCTCTGAGCAACCTCATTTAGTTGAAGATGTCCCTGCTCATTGCAGGGGGGTTGGACTAGATGACCTGTAAAGGTCCCCTCCAGCCTAAACTATGCTATGATTCTATGAGTCTATGAAAATTCATATGCCTGTGAACACCAGATGCTCAAGAAACAGCTTCCCAATCCTGGCCTTTCTCATACACCATGATGCTAAAGGTGGTGAACTTTATATAGAATAGATTATACTTAAGTGTTACCTATATAGTAGTAACAAAATAGCAGTAACTTGGCATTGTGTCTCTCTATTATCGAACAACAAGCTTGACATTAGGTGCTAGAACAGGAATTACTTTTCTCAGGACTGTCCTTAAAGGGAGTCTCAGGTAGATGGAAGCACCCTCTCTTAAGAAAGACCTACAACAGAGCCAAAATAATTATCATTCAAAAATCCAGGTGTACAGCAAGGTTGCTTGTATGTTTCCTTTCATTTAGTAAACAAATTCCAAACCTTATTGAACAATTTTCCACTGTGGTTTCATTTGGACAGGTCTTTAATCTAGTTTATATAGTTATTTAATATACTAATGCAAATTACAAAATTTGTATGTCTATTTATTCTTTTTTTGTCTATATGAAAAGTGAGTTTCTGTGCCTTTGAAATACTAGTAGGACAA
This sequence comes from Elanoides forficatus, assembly GCA_025311575.1. Classification (NCBI taxonomy): domain Eukaryota; kingdom Metazoa; phylum Chordata; class Aves; order Accipitriformes; family Accipitridae; genus Elanoides; species Elanoides forficatus. The sequence goes on from JAOBAS010000045.1 coordinate 20,085,291, forward strand.
GACAATGCATTTTAAAAAAAAAAAAGTTTAGTTCTCTCTCATAGGCAGGAAGGGAGCCAAGGAGAGCAGAAGAATCTGCCACCATATATTGCTCTGACAGTGACAAAATCCTGGCAACTCTTTGCGTTCGTTTCCCTACATCTTCATTCCAAGACAGTGTGAACTTATCTGCTGAATGTTGCAAGTTGTTGATACAAAACCATTGGTAATGGCCAGCAGAAACAATTATGGCTATAGGAACCCAATTACTGGCAGTTGCAATGTTATTTACAGTACATTACAATTTAATTAAACATCTGCTTGCATTTATTCCTAAATGAAAGGACTGTTACTGTTGCATCCTGTGAAAATTAAACAGGAATGAAAAGAGATTCCACACCATCCTCCTATAAGAAATACATGCAAATGGACCCTGTTTAAATCAGCTTTTGTCTCCCCAAAAACAATATGCCAATTTTTACCACTGGTTTATCTCATACCTCGAGTCTCCTATATAAAATAAAAGATATGGCAAGAGATCATAACAGCTGACACTTGGGGAAGGTTAACAGGGAAGACAATTGGGTGTTTAAATCTCTAAAACTGCAGAAATTCTTTCATATTTTTATCAAGGAATTTTACAGTACATTAAATTATGAAAAGGGGTCATATTTTGGCATTCTGTTTTTGACAGTGTAATAGCTCTGACCAGTATAATAAACTTTCTGAAACACACCTACCCTTAGACATGTATGTGTGTGTACTTGTTTAAATATAAAACATTTCAACTATTCATTTAAATTAGCCAAGAATTTTCTGGTTGAGAAATATTTTTTCAGAAGAAAACAATCCTTTTATAGATATGTGGAACATATTTGTCATTTTGGTCAGGCAGGCATGCAGTGAAAAGGAGCTCACTTGAGCAAGGAGGCACATCTAAGGACAGACGAATGCATCAAGAGCAGCAGAGGAACATGGCATATACACATACTTCGCAAGCCATTACTCAGTTTTTCTTTGGTACTTATGGAATCATGACACTGAACTGCTTTGCACCAAGGATGTTTTTAAAATTTACAAGTCTGATTTCAGCTGAGTTTAGGTTTAACAAAGTCTTTACCATATTTGACCCATCTTTTGATTGCAGGCAGTGAGCACTGCATCATGAACTACCTTCTCCTGGCTCACAAGATCTATATTTTACGACAAGCTAGGAAGATTTACAGACTTATGTGAGGGATTCGTATTTAGGAAACATTTGAAACCCTCAAGAATCAGAAGACACTAGGGAAGATTGCAGACAGCCCATCACCACACATCACTTGGTTTTGGTGCCAGGTAGTCTTACCTTGAGCATACTACTGGGGGTTGTGGGGAGGGAGGCAGGAGAGTAATTTGCATTTATAGAAGCATTTTTTTGGTTCCTTTTTCATGAAGATATGTCATAGATCTCAAGAGAATACATTACAGTATTGGAATTGTAATCTAAGTAAAGAGAAAAGTTTCTGGTAAATTAAAAATATTCCAAAGTAAAAGAAAGAACATTTGTTGCATATTAAAGCTGAAGGGGAAATTCAAATTCTGACACCTGACCAAGGCATCCCATGCCGATGCTCACATGATTGGTGCTGCAAGTGTATATAAGGAATTGACTAGTGACGCATCTTTACAGACTCCTTGTACTGTCCAATGCAGCGTTCGTTAATTTTTTTTATATGTATATTTAAGCAGAAATGCATGTTTAAATCACCTCAAGGAGTACTACAAAAAATCCCCAATGAAGACATCATCTTGTTCTAGCACTAGACAGTTCTGCTTGCATCTTTTTGATGGCCCTTACCTGATTAGATACTTTTTCAATGTTAATAATAGAGATCAGAGTAGATAATCCAGCAGAATGGGCCACACATTTTCTAAGGTTTATCCTAACCAGTGACCTAAACATCATTTTAAGTTTTTTGAGCCCCAAGAGGTCCAAGTTAAATACTTCTGGAAGCTGAAGAGCTGTATGGTCTGTGCTGCCTCTACTGGCCATTTCACTAGAGGGGCAGACAGGATACATGGGTAAAATTGCATTTGAACTTAACAGGAGACATCAGAAAAAAGGTAGATGAACAAATCTGTGGCTTCACCTCCTTGCAGGAGGCATCAGGGTCAGCAGTGTCTGAGTTTGCTTGTTAAGAGTATCTGCCCTAAAAGGAAAGAAGAGTTGGGGTATTTACTACAAACCACTCATCTCCCTTTTGTTGCCTGAATGAGCAACTTCTAACCATTCCTTATTATGCAGAGAGACTGGGAGCTTTGGTTGTCAAACTTTAACAGACATATCCATTAAATATCTGTTTTTTTATTGAAGTTCATCCTTTCCAAAAGTCATATGGCAAATAATGAAGCTATTCTAGGAAATACCTTCTGTTTATACAGTAAAAGCAGCAAGATAAAAGCTTACTCCTATTTACTGCTAGAGACCTGTAAGGTTCTAATACTTAAAGTGTTCATAATCCTCTGAGTTCAACAGAAGCAAGAGCAACAAGAAGTGTCATGGATATCTTTTTCATTAATTACGTTTTTTTTTTTTTGCTACTTCTTTTTAATTACTTCTACCTCCCTTCAAATCCCTCAAATGTTTTGTTCCCCCACCCTGAACTATCAAATCTCCTTCACGTTTGACAATTGTGTCCATTGCTTACAAGTGTGTTCTACTGGGTAACATCATACTTAAATCATCTTATTGTTGGGTAAACCTTATCAGCATGTTTTACACATTCCTGAGTATGCTGGAATAACCTAGCTTGACTTTACAAGGCACAAGGTGATACTGGTGTTAAAACAGCCCTATTGTCTAGTTTTAAAAGAATTAAAATGAAAACATGAATGCAATAAAATCTTAATTCTTCAGAATAATCTATTAGATTAACTGATTAAAATTAAACTATACAAGTTTTTGTTTTCTTTTGTTATTAAGATCAAGGCCCAGCTACGAACCTAACAACAAGATCCTGACTTCTGTTTTCATACTTCCATAGTCAATAATGCTACAAAATGTAATATAATCAGCAAATGCAGTCAACATGAGGAATGTGACAAGGCAGGTAATTGTGGGTTATAACTCAGCCAACCGCTATCTGTCATCAAAGCCAGACAGAAACTGAAAGATAGCTCTCAGCACTAACACAGGGTAGAGATTCTGTTGATTAGCAACGCTTTGGCCACAAAGGAAAGACACATAAATTCTTTGTAAATTGAGGCCTGCTGAAATACCCACTGTTTTCATTACAGGAAGAACCAAGCTCAGTCCTAAAGGACATGCCTCTAAGCTTTAGACGAACAGTAGCAGACACGTTTCTTTAACAGAGCCTGTTAAATGACTAGCAGACTGCCAGCTAGCACCTTTCCTTTGTCTATAATGTTGTAGCATGCAACTTAAAGCCTTCCCTCTGCCCATGAGTTTTCATTTACACAACCTGAAAAGGATGACACCAAGGTCTTCTCCTGAAAGCATTAATAGATTGTTATCTACAAAAAAATTACGTTGGTACTCGAAATAGAGAAAATGGTCCTATATGTTCAGAACAGAAAATATTTGAGTATCATAAATGCTACACTATGAAGTCTCACCTGAGTTTCTGTTTGTTCTAGTGGTCACTGTTTATGCAAAATAAAATCAGGTAGAACACACGACAGTTTTGTCTCCTGACTCCTACAATAGGCCTCAAGCTGAATTTTCTCTTCTTTTTACAAGTAATGTCTTCAGATGAGCACTATAAGCTTCCCTACATTGATCCACTGAAGGTACTCAAGTAACTTTGATGGATCAATTTAAGGAAGTTTAAACTACATTGCTTGCACCACTTCTCTGGTGCAGATAAAGAAAAAAATTTCAAGTAATAAAGAGTTTTCTGATATTCTGAATCTTTTGTAAGCATGAAAACTTACTTTTTTATTTTAAAAGGGAAAAAAGATGTATTATACTCGCAGTGTCCTGTAAGTTGTAGAGTTTCTTATCACAAAAAGATTTATATTCCATGATCTCAAAGATGCATTGCTTTTTACAGATGCTGTTGCAGCTGGAGAGACTGGAATGGTAAATGGTTTGCTACATCTGTAAAAGAGAGATAACTGGTTTGCTAAGTATTTTTATGTGCAAAGTAATGGATCATATTAATCACTTCCAGGCTCAAGTAGAGATTTAAGAGGGCTTTCACCTAATATATATCACCAGCTGCACTATATCGTATAGTGGTAGGACACACACTAAAGTGATCTTTTGTGTGCGTTTGTATGTGTTCACACATGCATATTCACACGTGGATTTGGGGGAAAGAGGGTGTGGGACAGAGGAAAGTAAGTAAACCTTTTTTTCTGAGCCTTTTGATTCTTTTCTCTAGGAAAATGTTCACCTGCTCATTGCTGTCTGAAAACACTGAATCATCTAAAATGGGATAGAGGCTTACAATATATTATCCACATGCTCAGCATCAAACCTGGTTCAGCCTTGGGAATGATGTAGGGTTATTATGAAATCCTTCCTTTCAGCACTAGGCAAGCTTTCTGTGATTATGTTTTTTCCTGTAAACAGAATTTCTAAATTTAAATGAGTGATATTTCAACAGTAATAATATGATAATACCCTCATGATTTTGAAGGGTTTAACACTAACTGGTCTGTTAAAACGCTTTCTTTGCAGAGTAAAAAGGGCTTTCTGCAATTACTTGTGGAGCCCCCATAAAATTTGAAAAAAAGAGAGTGACATACTGTCATTGAACTCTTAATTCTGATCCTGGCAGTTTTGTCAGCTTTTTTTTGTGGAGTCAGTCCTATTCCTGGGTGCACTGCAGCAATCCATCTTAAAAGCTGTAAATATCTAAGATCAAGACTGGGAGGTAAGAGGAGGGCATCATGGAAATATGCCAGACTCAATGAAAATGGAAAGGTGATTTTTTTGTTAATACCACTATTCAGATGTCTGCAATAGAGATGGGTCAGATAGTTTAAAACCTCAGTCTACTTATTTTGACAAGTTAAAGTATAGATGCCCTTGCAGGAGGACAATGCTGTTCTTCCCAGAACCTCAAAATGTTTTGCTAGTCCTCCAAGAAACCTGTCTGAAGAATAATTTGAGACTACCTTCTCATTTAGGTGCAAATGGTTTTAGTGTTGTTTTTTTCTCTGCAACATTGGAGAAATTAGGGAACACCTTTCCTTATTTCTGTATTTAAGATATTGGGTTTGATCATGACAGCTTTTGCAAGCCATTTGGCTTATTCTCTACCAGAACATTTTGCAAGCAAGAATTACTCTTAGGAGAGGAAATGAGAATGAAAGAAGGAAGGCAGGCAGAGGAAAAGTTATGAGTTGTTGACCTCAGTCTCTGAATGTAAGGCAGATGTGTCCTCCTGTCACTGTGACTTACAAGAAGCTTTAAGAGTCCCAAGAGATATGGGATCTTTGGAGAAGCACATAAACATTACAGCTAAGAAACTTCAATCATTCCATTCCCCTCCTATGACAAAATAAGTCTCTGCTGTGGTGTTAGTAGTAAAAATGCAACAATTCCCACCCCTAGAACAATGCTTAGTTACCTTAGATTAAGGAACAATACTTCAGACTAGTTTTGGAAACTGAGATTTGTAGCACCTAGCCAAAATCCTCAAGGGAGACTTTGATTAGAACAATGCTTTTTTCACTGAGTGCTTCTGAAAGGCTAGTAATAAAGAGCTTAAATCTCAACATCGCACACTGAGAAACACATTTTATACTAAAATATAAAAGGAGGCTGTGAAAGTGGCTCAATTTTAACTTTTGGAAGAAACCAAGTATAAAACCTGCTGCTGCTAGCCCTTCCTACTTTTTGTCTTCTCTTCACCTCACCTCCATACTGGAGTTTTGTAACTTTATACTGCCTATATGAGCTTGGCAGTACAGGGATATGATGCTTTGAATTGAGCTTTGATGGGTAATTTTTTTCTATTCCTCCATATTCAGTCATTAGCTTTTGGATTAAAAAAAAGTACAAGTAGATAGATAGCAGCTGTGAGACAGAGCTTTGGCTAAGCACCACCGAGAACTAATGTTCTCAAAACATCCCCTAAACAGAAACAGACAAAATAAGATTATGTTAAAAATACTTTCTTTTAAAATAGCTCTTCTTTTTGTTTTGGGAGATTGGGGTGAGTGGATATTTCTTTCTTTCCAGAAATGCAATTTGTATTTCTATAGAGACAAGACAGGAAAGGCCTCTGGAAGCTGCGATGGGCAAGTGACATTTGAAAATAAGAAATAAATTTGAATGAAGAAAAAATATTTTCAAATAATGGGAAATTAGCCTTTTAAAACAGTTTTTACTTACTTAAAACAGAATATAAAATACATTGGTTAAATGTCAAAAACTTAGCTGAAGAAGAGATATCTTTTGTGAGCTTGATAGTATGGCCCTCTCAGCTGTTAAAGTCCCTCTTAGGAACAATATCATACCTTATTGTACTGATATAACAGAACCAATCCAAAGATACAGTGTCAGTGTGAAAGGATGATTTAAGCTGTGTCTAAAGTTTGTGATGGGTTTCTACATACAGGATTTGAAACCTACATTCCTGACAGTAATATTAATGTTGCAAAGGATTACAGATTTATAAACTGTCTTCGACAAAGTTACATGATCAAAAGTAACACAATGATGTTCACAGCCATCATACACCGTCTCGCATCACTGAAGCTTTGCTGTACTGTCACAGTGTTAAAGCTATTGTTTTAGTTATTGGTTACATGAACAGCTACTGCTTGCTGATATAAAACTTTAATTTGGTAAAAATAAAAATTGGTCATCTTGAGGGGTTTGTTCTCCACATTTAGTTGTGTTTACAACTTTTTGCCTCTATCCAAGACCAGAGACACTATCAATATCTTCCACTTTGGATATAGATAGTATCCAAAAGTAAAATAAACTTTATGGATTTACTCCTGTTATTGTGGTCCCTATACAACTACATCTAAGATTAGTCTTGTCCCAAGGTTGGTGGGTTTGGTTGGGTTCTCTGGGGGTTGATTGGTTTGGTTTGGTTTTTTTGTTTGTTTGTTTGTTTGGGTTTTTTTTGAGGGAATAGTTTTTGCAGAATTTTATTATTACTTGCAGCAATAAATCAGACTGTAGAATTATTACATGATTTAACATTAAGTTTACAGGAGGGTCTTCCATACAGTTGAACCTTGCTTCTGCAAAGACAAATACTTGCAAGTGTACTTTGGTTCACGCACAAAAGTTATACAATGGACCAACCAGAGACTCAAGTTAAGCACATACATTATATTTCCCAGGTCAGATACATATAGATGGAAGGAAAATATGACAGTGATACAAAGTGAGATACATTTTTATACACAATTTTTTTAATTCAGCTACTGTGTCTTCACACCCTTAGTACAATGTTTTTAGCAAGAAAATGCTACCACCTGTTATAAGGTTGCAAGAACATTTTCATTATAAAACTTTTTTACATGTTCATAACTTGCTGAAACATTCAAATTTTTTTGAGTTAAACCTATGCATTGCCCAAAGGAAATAAAGGAAAGATTGTTGAAATGGTTTGCATTTAATAAAGATGAAAAAAAAAAAATGTTCTCTAGGCATGCCAGGCAATAACCATAAATTTATGAGTAAGGCTTTTAGTGGTTTTGACCCCAGGTTATCTGAGAAAACTGATGTTTAAATATTAGAAAGAGTTTTTTATTTTATTCTGAATTGTGTCATGACACTGCACAGTTAAAGTTGTTAGGTAGCATTAGACTATGCATACTGATTAATTACATTGACTAATTTTTTAAAAATATAAACAAGAATGTTTCCTTATTGTAATGATCGCTTGTGGGACAGGTTAGCTGTGGTCCTTAAACAGCATCCAAGCAAGTGTTCATATTCTTTCTGAGCAAAAATGCACATTTCTAAAACATATTCCAATCTTCATATATTTTTTTTTCAAAGAAGTAATGTCTACCACTGTTCATATCTGCTGAGAATCCAGAATAACTTTTGAGCTTCAGGCTCAACAGATTTTAATTCATTGCCACTTGGTATTGCAACTAACTTCAGTATAACAAAACAAAAGCAGCTTCATCTCTTTATGCCTCTGTTTTCCTCACCTGTAAAGAAGGGGTATTAAAGCTTTTCTACAAGAGGTGTGAAGTAACTTTCTGTGATAACACCCATGGAAATACTTAGAAGACTGAAAACTGTTTACTCAAATCACACTCCTGTAGATGGAAATAAATTCATGTGTAGTTTAAACTTCTTTAAACAAAGTAATTAAGTACTCAAATAGAGGACTTCTGAATACATAGAATGCCCTACAAGGCCACAAAATAGTAGATATCACCTACAGTCAAAATATTTCACAAATCTGAGTAAGCAACAGTGAGAAAGTGATTCATATTTAGGGAATGCTTGGAGAAAAACCATCTTCTCCTGGACACAAAGAGAAATCCCAAAGCAAGACAGCAAAAAGGGAAACTGTCTAGATAGAAATATAACAGTGGACTAACAAAAGAATGGACTGAAAGGTGAAGTTTCTAGGAAACCAGTCAGCACTGTCACTTACAGGGGAAACACTTGTTGCCCAGCACACTAAAGAACCTGGAACTAAAGAACCTGGAAAAATACTCCAAAGTTTCAGCTGGGTTATTCAGTACAATTTCCATTACTCATTAGGATCACGTGGACTTGTTCACCAGACACATTCTTTGCCTAAGTTTTATAAAATTGTCTGTGTCTGATCTCCTCTGCTCTCTTCTGGTGGCATATTTATCATGGTTTTGTGTTTGGCCTTTTGTTCTAAAGGTCTTTTAGTTTGTCAGGGAAAAGAGGATTTTTCTGTGACTGTAGGGGGTGGAGGGAAGGTTTTCTGATCCTAAAGGTGAGATTTATCTTGCCTAAATTGCCTAAAATCCTCTGAAACTTAATGTTTTGTCTAAGCTAGTCATTGGGGCTCCTTTTATCATCAGTGATGAGACATTTACCTGATTTTAGACAGGGTTCTGAAACTGGTGAGGTAACTTACCCTCTGGAGAGCTTGCTTGCTCATTGACTGAAGGGGATTGTGACTAGATGACACCTTAGACCAGACACTTAACTTTCCAGTGTTTGAAGTTATGACATTATGAATCTGGGCTAAAATTATTAAAGTCTTGCTATGAAGTTATCTGAATAGATAGTTGTGATTGCAAGGGAATAGACTGAGTGGCAACATCCATACCAATAAGCTAAATGTGTCAGGATATGGCCTCTGTGCCTGAGGTCTTCTGATACAGTAGAATCTATACCCACACAAGCAAACATGCTAACCAGCAAAACATAGGGGTCTTACTCCAGAATTAGCATGTTAGTTTTCAAAAGCCCACTAGCCCACGTGCTTCTCCGATTCCTCTTATAACCCTCTCATCTGCTGCACGTGAGACATCATCACACCGCATCATTACCAGCACTCAACAGAGACATGGGCAATCTCTGATGGCCAATCTGTGCCACATCATGCTGCTTGTGATTTATGTAGGTGTGACACAGGATGCTCAGATTCCCAGTCCCACTCTCTGTGCTCCTGCCAGAAAGTATTTAATGCCTTACGAGTTCTGAAGATGGAGATCCCTGTCCCTTCAGGCCAGGGTCAATAGTGCCATCATTCAGGAGAAGTTCAGTCTTGCATGATCAAGCAGACATTTCTTTCACACAGTGTTGCAGAGGAATCAGAATCATAGAATGGTTGAGGTTGGAAGGAACCTCTGGATGTCACCTGGTCAAACCGCTTGCTCAAGCAGGGCCACCTAGAGCATGTTGCCCAGGACAATGCCCAGACAACTTTTGCATATCTCTAAAGATGAAGGCTCCAAAACTTCTCTGGGCAACTTGTGCTGGTGCACAGTCACCATCACAGTGAAAAAGTGTTTCCTGACATTCAGATGGAGCCTCCTGTGTTTCTGGTTCGAGACTATTACCTCTGGTCCTGTCACTAGGCACCACTGAAAAGAGCCTGGCTCCATCTCCTTTGCACCCTCCCTTCAGGTATTTATATGCATCCATAAGATCCCCCTGAGTCCTTTTCTCTAGGTGTCACCAACAAACCCCTAAAACAAGAAAGCTCAGAGGAGATGGGCAAGCCCATGAAGCCCAGGAAATAACGTACAGTGTGACTGACCACGGCTATTGCAAAGCAGCTGACTTTTTCTCATCAAAGGGGACTGGAGGGCAGCCTTTCTTTTAGATAAACACCTATGGCAGTTGAGTGGATCAACTGGTGTTGTAAATATTTCTCCCCGAGTTCATTAAAAGAGTGCGAATTTCTCCTCGAGTTAGCTAGACTAGCATGAGGGGGAGAGTATATGTATTTCAGCCCAACATAGAGTATAAAAACTAAACAGTCAACAAAAAAATTTCAAAGCAAGCAATAGGTTTGAACTGGCTTCAGCCCACATATTCCTTCCCAGCACTGGGGACACCCAGCATCGTGATGGTGAGCATATCATAGAGACTGAGAATAAGAATCATATTGGTATTGTGATTGAACTGTATATTGCAATTGCTATAATTTCCTAAGTGTAACTTAAATTTGTATTGTGTTTTCATTGTGTTACTGTTAAATCAGAAATCCCATGTAACAAAGATCTTCAGATAAGTAAATTTGATATTAAACATTATACCCTACACATGTAGAATATCTAAAAAAGCCTGGTTGAAGAGTATTGAATTCTAACACTAAGCTAAACAGTCTCAGCTCTCTGAGCCTTTCCTTATGCGAGAGTTGCTCTAGTGCCTTAATCAGGAAATATAGGAAAGTACAGTGAAGATCCAAACTCTCATATACAGTCCAGACCAACAGCTGTGGGTGAGACAGAGGCTGTCATCCTTGTCTGTGAAGTCACTTATCACAGAAAAAAGATCTGGAATTTAGGAGATGTGTAGGCACTGCTAGTACCACAGCGTGTCACAAACACGATGAGAAGCAGAGAGTGCTTCAGCACTCAAAGGACCACCTTTACAGCTGTCCAAGGAGCTCGCACAAAAGTACCCAGACTTGTTGCAAGCTGCTCCTGGTGGGTTGTTATTACCCTCTGCGGCCTTGCTATCTGTCACTCATGCTAGTCCATGGGCAACCAGTTTGGATCAGTCACTCTACAGCTGGTGGGACCATGCTGGAGGTTAGTGAGGCTGCCTGCCAGTCTGCCTGTCCGTGTCTCACCCACATCAACACTGCTTACATTGTGGGAGCTTCTGCTGAAGGTAGTCTTCCCAGCTTCATTTGATCATCATTTGATGTTCTCCACTAGGCTTCTGTCAGCCACCACCAGTACTCTCCTTTTACAAGCTCTTAAGGGACACGGTTGGCTGTAACAGTTACAGCATCTGAGATGCTCCAGTCCCTGGGATTGAGCCCAGTGGGACATCCTCTGAAGATCTGTGGTACCAAGGGTGGCAAATAGCACTTACCCACTAGGATCCTATGCCATGCAGCTTTCCCTGGCAAAACTATGGGCTATGCACTGTCCTTAATGAGCACCCTCAAGGCCAGGAGCTTCTCGATCAAATCTATATTTGGACGGTTGACTGCACAGTGATGAATTGGACAAACAAGCCGGATGCCACAGTCATCAGTCAGCTCTATGCACAATCACTGCCTGATGCACAGCCTGGGCTGAGGACACTGGCAAACCATTTCATTAGCACTGGATGCAGCAGGCTCCTTTACGTCCACCCTGGCCTCACTCCCATCCTGTGACCTGGTAACAGAGAAGGGAGACACGCACGTGTGTCTGTCTGCGACCACTGGGCTCTGAAAGTGTTCTGTCTCAGCCTTCCTCAACTATAATGCTGCTTTAAATATCTTGTCATTTTTATATGATTGTGCAAAAGTCTTTCACTAGACTTTAACATTTACCTTTATAAAGCATTGCACATCCTATATACAGGTTGTACAGGAAGGGCTTTAGCACCAAAAAAAAAAAATTATATTCATAGAACTATTCTGTTGATTGGATTACTTTGGGTTAGAATTAAATTAATGTAATATACCAAAAATATGCAGCTTTTTTTAAACTTAGATCTCATTTGATTTCTACATTGTACTAAGTTCCATTCCATTTTGATAGTTATTTTCTGTAATTTCATTTATAATTATTTTAATATTAGCTTTGCATATTTCTAATTCCTTCAGTAAGAAAAGCAAGATAATTAGGTTATAACTCCCTATAATAAACAAAGTAATCAACACATTCACATAACAGTAGTTTTAATACATTTTAATTAAGTGAATGCTGTGACTTTTTGAAAGTGTGTATATAGGACTTACTGTATTCACGAGTCATGTGTTGTACACCCATATTATGTGTGATAAGATGTATCACCCTAAAAATGATGGTGTCTTGGTCTATGAGCCTACTTACTCTACTATGAATACTGTAGGCCAGAAAAACATTTTTACCAGGGAAGGCTAATCATAATGGTAGGTCTACTGCTTCAGTTGTGAATCTGGATTACAAGAACTAGTACGAAGCATCCTCAAGAGCACTGCTTTTTAAGAACAGGCAAGATAGCTGCATTCGTCTCATGCAATAGAGAAACGTTAGTCCCATATCTCTTACAAAGAAAGAAATGGCACAGTTCTGAAATCAGGTAAAGAGTGGAGATTGTGGGTAACCTGAGCCATAGGTGGTGCAGACTCCTGAAAAATCTTCTGGAAACATCTGAAAAGTTATCTACCTTTTCTTCTTTAATAAATTAGGGACCTACTATATTTTTTTCCTTTTTTAGCAATTGCTTTGTCAATTACACTTAGAAATGTTAGCACTCTATATCAGTAAAATTCAGAAAAGATTCAAGAAAACTCTGAAGACGCATTGCTTGAAGGAACTTTCCAATTATAAAAGCTTTGCCAGTTTAAAGATGAGTGAAGCTAAAAATTATTAATGCCCTTCAAAGATGCATGAGGAACAATGAAATAGCATTCTGGTCAGTGTGAATGGGCAAAGTTCTCTGTTTTACCAGTTGAAAAAAAAAAAAATAAAGTTGTTGATGAATAGCAGCCAGACTAAAATTAGATGACTTGTAGTTATTATTATTTAACACATAACCTCTAGTCAGAGATAATTGTGTTATCTTCTGTACTTTGTCTAACCACATAATAAGTGACAGTTATCTGTTCCTCATTGAGAATGATCTTAATCTACCTTTTGACCAATAGCAAACCTCCATCATTGATTTCTAGCACATTTTGCAGTACATCATAAAAAAAAATCTCAGCCTATTTGACCCTGGAAATTACTATAGCCATTTTGAAAGAAGTTTATGCTGTAGCTTCTCTACTTCAGTACCTGAGTCAAAGACATTACTTACTTTCCCTTATCTTGGGAAGTAGGTTAGAGAAATTATTTTCCCTGTATTATTGATCTAGTTTAATTATTTATCAAGGTGTAATTCACTTACAAGTTGGACTGAAAGCAATCCGGTAAAGGATACGAGACAAATTATCCAAAATTTAATTCCAAACTGCAGTTGCAATCAATGATTTATTAATTTTGCTTAAAGAGGTGAAAACAAATGGGATGGTACATCCTTAAATCTCATTCCTGATTGTACACTATACAACTGAAAACTGGGAAGAGAAAGTTGGAGAAAAAATAGGAAGGTTTTAGAGCAAGTTTGGGGAGAAATAGATTAACTCAGAGAATGAATTAATGAAAAGCAGAAATTGCTGCAGAACTTATTAATGCAATGAGCCAGGAAAGCTTCATTTATATTAAAAATCCTTGTTTCAATTAAGTGAACCAAGGCACTAAAAGGCAATATTTCCCTAAGAATCAGTTTGTAAATAGATAAATATAATAACAGTTTTAAATGTTACTACTGCCTTCTTACCCCACTAAGGCTATGAGTTTACAGTTTATGTCTGTTAAATATCAACTCTGAAGAAACTAAGTTACCAAATACCCACATTACTAACAGCATATGTTTTAGAAACCTTAAGTGAATGCAAAATGAAAAAAGAAAAACCCAAAACAAAAACAAAAAAAGCTTAGTAAATGGAAAGGACTCAATGTAATTAAGAAAACCTGAATAGCATAGGTCCATTTTGCTGAACAGGGGAAGCAAGGAGTCTTGCAATACTTGATCCAGCAGTTTGGTACTACCCTGAGTATTAGTTCAACCAGAAAGAAGTTACTTTCTTCCCTGTATGTTAATATGCACAAGAGAGAGAACCGCAGTTACTCTGCAAGTAGAAAGAGGAAGTAGGATTTTTCTCTCCTTTTTATTGTAAGTTACCTTATATTGCTAAGGTAAGCATATAAAATACAGATTTTGGGAAATGGATAAGAATCCTCACTAGGATATGCAGCAGGACTGCTAACCTGGAAAGAGAGAAACGATGCTGTGAGAGGCTAACAGAGCCAGTTGCATGGGCAGCACACAGATGCCAGAAGAGAAACATGTTAAAAGCCAGAGAACAGAGGGAACTGGCAGTGCAGAACAGATTGCAAAACAGATGTAAAGCAGGAAGAATGCACAATGCCTGTGCTCTCGGAAAAAAATGTCAGGACTGCCACATGAAATGGGGAACCTGTAGCTTTTAAAACAGTCTGTAAGTGGATCCATAGCTTTGGGGAGATATTTTGTCCCTTGCAATAGAGAGGAAACAAAATTTCAGGATATCTATGTTCAGCTTCAATGATACAATTGAAACTACTTAGCAAGACTTATGGGAGTAAAGGATTTTCCTTGTGTCATGGGCATACCTCTTGATTTTCTTGTTTTCTAAAGGATTAGGGTGTCATCCTTTAAGTAAGTCTGATTAATCCCTTGAACTATGTCAGATTTTATAAGCATAAGCTCATATTCTGAAATATCTTGTACTTATTTCCAGGAATTCCACAGCCAAGTGGAACATAATGAATCATATGCCACAGAATAACTTCCACGGTCTTCCATCTTAGTTTACTTATGCTTCAAAAAGAAGAAACACACACGCAAAGTCAGCTACATATAGCAAAATGATGAATGCAGTACTAAGATTCAGCTTTTTTAGTACTTAGCTGTATGAAATGCTGATGCCCTAGATGTCTCTTCAGCTATGCTTTATTGTGTCAGTCTTTTTGTGTGCGAGTACTGATAATTCAACAGATCCAATGTGTTACAACAAAATTATATTCTTTGTGGAATAAAGCGTCAATCTCTCTGAATTAAATATATAGGGAAGAAGAACTTTTCTGATTTCCAAGCTTACGGTTCCTCTTTGGAGTACCACTTGCATGAAGAGGTTTTGGGTTGTGTTTTGTTACTGTTTTACTTTGCTATTCTATCTACACGATTATTCAAAAGTCAGGCGTGCAACATAAAAACTAATCTGTATGAAAAGAAAAGAAATGCCTAGAAAACACAATATATAGTTTTTGAGAAGAAATGTAAACCAGAAGCATGAGATGAGCAGATTTAACTTATTTCCCTAGGGGCTGAAAGTAACCAAGCAGGTAATCAAAGCAAAAGAACGACCTTCATATTTGTAAGCTATTCTATATATAAAAATAGGTGGGTTTTCATATACCTGTCTTGTTATGTGTCCCCATTCTACTTTCTCAGACAACTTAATTGGAAGTGAAAACTTTCTCAGTATTCTGATATGAAAGGGAAAAGGTAGGTGTATTGCATTTCTGAGCAAATTGTATTTCTTCTGTACATTCTCCCACTTTTTGCAAAAGAAGAGGCTTCCAAGATTTCCTGATACCACTTAAATTAGAAAAAATATTTAGTGGCTCATAAATTTGACAATTCAGTTTCTTTAGAATAACATGACATATTGTACATTTTCAGTTTGTGGTTTACCATTACAAATGTAGTACCAGAACAGCTTAGGGCTTTTCTAACTTATATTACTTCTACAACTTACATTACAGGTCCAGTAAGTAGTTATTGCAACCTCAAGAACCTTATTGGTCTCTTCCTGAAATGCTTCCTCTTCCAGAAGGGACAGGAAAGTCAGTAGAGAGAAGGAATCTGGTGTTTTATTTCTTTTAGGAAGGAAAACAGCAAAGTCATCAACAATTGAACATATGGAAGAACACTAAAGCATTAGAGAGTCCTCAGCACCCTATTATAGTGGTTGTAAGAGCTCAAAGTTCATCACAAAATGAATATGGAATATTTTGTAATACAGTGGTATCCTTAGAGAAGAATATAAACTTGAAAGCAGCTCTCCTTTGGGACTATTTTCATCATTCTTAAGATACAGATACCATAAGAACAGGAATTTGCTCCTCACATCTTCTAAAAGCAGTAGGAAAATGTCCCCAAAAATGCTTGATTAGCCATCTTAAGAGGAACTTCACTGAATGCAGAGACCTTGGAAATATATAATGGAAAGAGGAAACGAAGACAGAAAAGAAAAGGTTAGCTAGCACTGTCTGGGAATTATGCTGTCTTTCTCTGCCTAATGACGATTGCTATTTATGGGTGAGACCCAAGCTTTCTCAGCACCCATATGCCATGTATTCAACCCCAGCTGGCAACTAAGCAGCACAGAGCCTCTCACTCACTTCCCCCCCACACCATGGGATGGGGAAAGAGTCAGAAAGGTGAAAGTGAGAAAATTCCCAGGCTGAGACCAAGACAGTTTAATAGGTAAAGAAAAAGCCATGCACAAAAGCAAAGCAAAATGAGGAATTCATTCACCATTTCCCACGGGCAGGCAGGTGTGCAGCCACCTCCAGGAAAGTCAGGCTTCCACTTGGGAAGACAAACACCATCACTCCAAACATCCCCCCTTCCTCCTTCTTCCCCCAGCTATCTATGCTGAGGTTGGCATCCCATGGTCTGGGATATCCCTTGGGTCAGCGGGGGTCAGCTGTCCCGGCCATGTCCCCTCCCGACTCCTTGTGCCCCCCCCTGCCTGCTCACTGCTGGAGTGGGCTGAGAAGCAGAACAGCCCTTGGCTCGGGGTAAGCACTGCTCAGCGGTAACCAAAACATCCCGGTGTTATCAACACTGTTTCCGGCAGAAATCCAAAACACAGCCCCACACTAGCTACTACAAAGAAAATTAACTCTATCCTAGCCAAAACCAGCACACCATACTACCATAGACTAAGGGCGAGGTGAGGAAGTAAGCATTGATTTCTGCGACTGATTCATGTAAGATTCAGGATAAATGTAAGCAGCTTCTTAAGAGGATGCATTCATTCCTGGGTCTGTCTGTCTTTCAGCTCCTCTTTAAATCAGGCATACTGGATCATCACAAGGAGTTCAACGGATCACGGTGCTAGGTTTTGGACAAAACTTTCCCCAGAAGACATTATTGCAATATGCTGGGTGGCCTTTTTCCGTCTTGTTCTTGACATGCACAAGGCTTATCTAGGAGATTTATGTTCTAATGTTGCAATTCTGGCAGATGATATTAGTGATTTAGGAAGGACCTGTTGGGGACCTTAAAACTCTTCACTCTTATACTGAAAAATCAATACTGGTGCAACTCTACTGGGGATTTCTGGGTGATTTATTCTTACTAATTAACAAAGTTGCAGCCTCTATTTCCAGTTGTTTCCATGGTTGAGATTTCACCTAGTGTTTCTGCATATAAAGAAACATGGCTAGTAGGAAAATAACTGAATGTGAGTGCTGCCTGCTTAGCATGCAGGGCATGTGAACAGCAAGTGTGGAGAAATGGAACATGCGTGCATACACAAAACAGCAACCCCAAAACTAATTTAAAGATATATTTCAAAAGGACAATATATTAATATTTAACACTTCCCTAATTATTAACCATGACTGTGACTGTGCTCATATAGATGAACACTGCTCAATTTCAATCAGCTTCACCCAATTTATAGGATATTAACTGGACACATCTTGTGAACAACCATAGACAAAACACAAAAGAAATCATAATTTCTTGACATTAATGGCAACAAAATTCAAATCATTTAGAGAACAGTCATGCTGCTTAGTCCGTACTGATTCAATTTACTGAATATTACATTCAAAATTATGTGCATTTCCAAAATTGTGTTGGAAAGCTATAAAGTAAAAATCACATTGTAGTGTGGGTTGGTTTTTTTTTTTTCCCCTCTTTAGTCTAGGGGCTGAACTCAAATAATTTCTTTCTTTATTTAATTAACATGGTACAATATGCACTTCCTGGAACAAACGTGTTCACACTGAACTACCTTAACAGATTAACTAAGACAGAAGCCTGGGAGTGCCTGTAATTCAATATTAGAATTACATTTTTAAAAGACAATCCTATGTTCTTTTCTTTTAAATATCAATCTCTTTAACAAATAAGCAGAATTTTTCATGGTTTTCTGGGAAAGAACAATGGTATCACCCACTCTACGTTGAACACCGACTTAAAACAGTGGTCAGAAAAATAAGTAAATGTTTATGACGCAAGTTGTAATTATTAATGCACAAGAAACTATGTGCTGCAGGGGAAAACTGCTGAGTTCACATGGTTTAAAACAAACAGGCAAACTGGACTTAAGGATATCAGACATACTTATAAATACATGGGCCCTGATGGGATGCACCCACAAGTTCCGAGAGAGCTGGCTGGTGTCATTGTGAGGCCAATATCAATAATCTCTGAAGGATCATGGTGATGAGGAGAGGTGCCTGAGAACTGGGGGAAGGCAAACGTCACTCCTATCTTCAAGGTCAAGAAGGAGGACCCAGGGAAGTACAGGCCAGTCAGCCTCATCTTGGTTCCCGGGAAAGCAATTCCAACTGACCCTGGAAACTATTTCCAGGCACATGAAGGACAAGCAGGTGAAGTCCTTCCAAGGGGAAGTCATGCTTGACCAACTTGATTATAGAATCGTTTAGGTTGGAAAAGGGGTCATCGAGCCCAACTGTTAACCTAACACTACCAAGCCCACCAGTAAACCATGTCCCTAACCACCATGTCTACACATCTTTTAAATACCTCCAGGGATGGTGACTCAACCACTTCCCCAGGCAACCAGTTCCAGTAATTGGCAAACCTTCTGATACAGAAATTTTTCCTAACATCCAATGTAGACCTCCCCTGGTGCAACTTGAGGCCATTTCCTCTCATTTGATCACTTGCTACTTGGGAAAAGAGACTGATGCCCACCTAGCTACAACCTCCTTTCAGGTAGTTGTAGAGAGCAATAAGGTCTCCCCTCAGCCTCCTTTTCTCCAGGCTAAACAACCCCAGTTGCCTCAGCCGCTTCTCACAGGACTCGTTCCTAGACCCTTCACCAGCTTCATTGCCCTCCTCTGGACACACTCCAGCACCTCAAAGTCTTTCTTGTCGTGAGGTGCCCAAAACCAAACACAGGATTTGAGGTGTGGCCTCACCAATGCTGAGTACAGGGGGATGTCATGGTTTCAGCACAGCCAGTAACAAAGCACTGGGCAGCCGCTCACTTACTCCTCCCTCCCTGGCCCCAGTGGGATGAGGAGAAAATATAAAGACACACTCGTGGGTCAAGACAAGGACAGGGAGGGATCACTCCCCACTCATGGTCACAGGCACAACACAGGCTCAACTTGGGGAAGGGACAAAATCAATTTAATTTGCTACCCATCAAATCAAGCCAAGGATAATGGGAAGTAAACCCAAACCTGAGAACACCTTCCCCCCAGCCCTCCCTCCTTCCCGCCTCAGCTCCGCTCC
>JAOBAS010000045.1:20105318-20127536 GCA_025311575.1 Elanoides forficatus
CTCACATTCCACTCCCCTCACTCACTGCGGGTTCCCCTTCTTAAATCTGCTCCCACAGGTGTTACCACTGTCACTGAGGGGCTCGGCCTGGGACAGCGGCGGGTCCCACCTGGAGCCGGGGAAGATTCTAGAAGCTCCTCACAGGAGCCACACCTGCAGGACCCTACCTGGCTACCAAAAAACCTCACCACACAAACCCAAAACACCTATGAAAAAAAAAAATGCCTGAAAAAAACCCCACCCTTAGTTGTACTTCAAGAACAGGCTAGTTGTTTGCTTGTTGCCATTGCGATGAAGACTGCTGAGTACTTTGAATCTTGCTCTTCTCAAGTACGTGACCCTGCCTGGATTGAGAATGTAGCAGGCAAACCTTTCTGACGAGTCGTATTTCCAATCCTCACAGAAGGGCTTTGGCAGAGATAAGTGGTTTTTTTTTTTTCTTTAAAGCCATTATTTAAAACATGAAGATAATCTGTCTGGTTTGGTTTTTGTTTGTTGGTTTTTTTTTCCCTGCAATGAATGAGGCAATTATATTCACTCACTCAGGATACAAGCCAGCCAGACATAATTACTCCTTGAAGGTCCATTAATGCTTGCAAGTTTCCCCAGGCAGGAATAGCTATAGACAGTAGTAAAACGTTACAGGACAGACATGGATATAAGAGAGATAATGCAAGCCATTGACTTCAGGGCCACTCTGGAGGCAAAGAAGCTCTCTGGTCCCTGCTGCTATCGACGAAGGGAAAACCAAGCATTCAGTAGAAGTCACCTCTGCCTCCCCCCAGGCTTTCCTTTCCCCACCTCAGGCTTCTGCTATGATCCCTGGATAAGTAAATCCATGACTGCACAGCTGGGGGCTCCCATGCCACCCTTTGCTCACCAGCTCTGGGGGCAAAGACAGACTCAGCAGATGTACCAGTGAGGGGCAGACTCTTATCTGGAGCATTCAAGTATTGTGTCATAACCGTGTGCTTCTCACCCATTCGTATTCTGGAGAAACAAAATTTATGCGGGAAACACGCTTAAACATCTCTAAAGCCTGGGTGCACAATAGCAATCCATTCAGGTTGTGACCTCCTTCACACCAGGTATCAGATGTATTAAAAAAGCCTGACAAAATACATAGAGGTATTAGGTTATTTCTGGATCTCTCCAAAAGACCTCGTATATAGGCTTATCTTTCAGAGTTTACATCACTTCAAATAATATTTTATTGTATAATGCCAAAATGGAATTATGTAATCAGATATGAGTTTCATTTTATAAGCTAAATGAAAGGTTGTATTGCAGTAGCCTGCAATTCTGAAACAATACATGCCACTAGTAGAAAGATAATAGTGTTTGGTGGGAAGCATTAGGCTAATCTGATTAAACTTAACTTTATTGGTGTTAGAAAGAACATAAATCATTTAATCCTTCTCAGCAAAATACTAGTGATTAACCAAACACTCTTTGTTGATGGCTGTCTAATCTATAGTTCAGAGAAGCAAGTCAAAAAAGAAGTAATTTTTTTTTTTTTAAGATCCCTGTTTGAAAATATATTTTTAAAAATACCTGGGAATGTAATCATTCAAATCCTAGCAAATATTAGGCTGAGACTGATACTTTCCTTGCAGTTTAGATAAATATTTGCCACTTCATAACAGTCCTGGCTGACAGTGGTACTGCATTGTAACAATGATGGACAGTAACTATCTATTTATCTATCCACTGGGAAACACAGACTTGCCAAATTGTAGTCCTGGGATGGGGAAAGGAAGAAAAATGAAAAGTCAACAACTTTCCCAAATGTCAAAATCTAAATTATAAATTGTAAAGGCTGGTTTTTTTACAACTCCATATTGGCATGGGACAAATAGAAAATGTAGGAACAAACTAAAAACACATATAGTTTCAGAGTATCTGTTTTCGCAATGGATCAGATCAATCTGTCAGTCAAAGTTTCCCCTTAGAGAAAGCACGTTGAGCCCAGCAAGCTGTGGGAGGTGGGGCGGCAGCGCAAGAGCTTCATGTTGATAGCATCACTGTAAAATTAAAACTTGGAGTAAGAAAATAAAACCAAATAAATCTTCCCCCCTGCCTTGCCTAAAAACCTTTCAGGGCATTACAAGTGACAGTCAACATCAAGAAGCACAGGAGGCAAGGCAATGCTGCTGTCCCGCGTATTGCTCAGAAGCACGTGAAATAGGAACAAAAAGTTGGGAAAACTCTGGACAGCCTATATGTCACCCTGGTATGTTGAAGTGTTAATACATAATAAAACAAAAGTCTTGGGTACTTTGCATGAGGAGTTATATTCCCAAAATTCTTGTATGCTAATTGGAAATGTTTTTCATTAGTACAAATTCTTATATTTTCATTAAAATTAGCAAGTAAGCAAAGAGAGGGGGGTTTAATATTGCCATGTAAACTTGTTAATCATGGTGTATGATGATGCCTAAAAATTATAGCAGTACATACAAGAAAGATGGAGAGAAACATGGGGGTTTGATACAATGTATAATGTCTGGAGTTTTCTCTTTTTCCTAACTCTCTCTAACTTTCCGCTGAGCTTGTTGTTTATTGTATAAATTAATAATAGCTGTACCCAAACAAATAGTTTTTGCTTCAGCTTTGAGTCCACAGGTTCTTGGTGTCACTACAAAGAGTACATGAAGTTTGGGGGTTCTGGACTTTTCTAACTCCACTGAAAAAAATGACTTATAGTTTCCTAAAACTATTTTTGGTTTTATAATTGACTGTTCTTTTTCTAATTAATGCCAGGCAATCTCCTTAAGTCCTTTGTTTTAATGTGTAAATTATTCTTCAAAGGCTTCTTTTACATTTATGCAGGGTTTAAAAAAAATCCCTGTTATGCATAATGAACCTTTATAATCTGCTGTCAGCTTAATTGAGAAATGGTCATTTATAACATTAAGTGTGCTTTAGGGAAAGTTGTTCTGAAGTATCACTCTTGAACAGAATATGTTTTAGTTCTGTGTCATCTTCTGATTTATCATGGCAATTTAAGTCTTGCATTAATTGTATTGACTTAAAATTAGAAAAAATATTTTAGTGTTTCCATAGACTAGACAGTATATCAGTTCTTACACTGTCACTATGCATAAATCACTGTTATTCTATATATTTTTAATATCTGAACTTGAAAGAAAAGCATATACAATTTATTTTAACTAAAATTACTTTCATCATTATATATTACAAAAGGAGGAAAAAAACCAAAGGAACCAATTCCTTGAAAAGAACAAAAGAACAAAAAAATATTCCTAAACTCTGCTTATTACACTTTATGGCATGTAACTATGCTTGTTGGGTAAAAATATGTTTTCATAAAGAACCAGCACATTTGAAAGAGATCTATCAGTGGAGTAACTACACATTAAAAAAGGGAAAGTTTAATAGTATTTTTTAATTTCCTTTTTTTTTTTTTTTTTTAGAACAACAAGACTTAAAAATTGTACCTTTCATCTGGTAAATAACTTTAAAATATTATTTGTTTATTTATGCTTTCCACTATCTACTGGCATCTGGCTGCAGTTTTACGATTACCATCGTAACAATGGCAGAAAAATTAGGAGGAGGTCTCTATGTATTCAATAAACAGTATTTTATAGAAGTCAAATAATTTTGTTAACTTATCACCATCTGGATCTAGCTTCCCCTTGCTCTGTTATTGGAAATTCTAGGTTTTGCTCAAAAATTCAGAAGAATCTGCTACCACTAAAGAAGTGAGCAAGAGGAAGAAACCAAATGCTCTTTGTTGGGCTTGAGATCGATGTTCCTAGAAAAGCCAAGGAAAGTAGCCTTGTTTAAAAGGCAGAGAGCCAGGTAAGGGAAATATTCACGCTACAAATTTTGGCTCCTAACAGTTGCGTAGGTGCATGATGTAGTCAGTGGAGAAAATTGGGCAGATAACAAAAGCAGCTCCTAAATTTGAAGCCTGGACTTGAGCGGTGCGAATGTGACCTCTGTGTTGGACAGGCGACTGACAGTACAGAAGGACTTCTGCCACAGAACTGCCACAAAATCCTCCACCTGCAGCCAGGGCCAAACGCTTTGCTAGAGCATTAAATCAAATTACGCTGTTACTATATCCCAACTACCAAGTGTCATCTTTAGCAAAGTTACAGCAGCTCCCTGAAGTATTCAGCCATAGTACGTGACTCCGTTTGGAGATGCATACAGAAACTAAGTCTTGCTTACTTTATTCAGATAGTGGTTCAAACAGCATTTTGAATGGAAAAAGTAATTTTTATGTATATAACATACATATATACGTAGTTTTGTACTTGAACATTAATTTAACTCCACCATCTAAAACCAGAAAGTCTAGAATCCTTCTGAATGTACTCACTTAGAGATTTATGAGACAGGTAAAATAGAGAGGAAGAGAAAGAAACTCCAGGTGTTGATGTAAACATACTAGAAATAAATTTCTTGACATGTCTCTGTATAAATCATTTGTCTCAAAGAACTGTTTCAGAATAAAACTATTTTTTACTGTTTTGTTACAAAAGAAACCAAGACTAATTGATTTACGCTTTCCCATTACAGCTTTAACTACAAGCATGTGTGTGTGTGTCTGAGTCGCTTTTTTCTGTTTTTTATGTCCCCTTGTATCTTCTAAATACTTTGATGGATGAATTCTGTACCATTAAAATCATTACGAGCCTATTTGCAAACAGCAACCTCCTGACTGGTTATACTAATTTCTCCCTTTTTACTTCAGCTTTTTTAGTTTGTAACCTCTTTAAAGAAGAACGATGAGCTATTCTGAACTGAAACAAACCTGTTTCAGTTTGCTATTAAGTACCAACATAGCACAAATAACAACACTGTAATATTCATCATGCCATTACTGTTAAGAGAGGACCGAACAAAGGAATGTGTAATGTTTTTTAATTTGTAGCAAAGTTAGTTTAAAAGGGGAAGGAATATTTGGGGGGGTGGGGTGGAAATCCCACAGAGATTTTTCATCTGTGCTGAGGATTTTATGTGAATACATTTGTTTCTATTGTTAAAACTCAAAGTTCTGTCCTCAGACAGATTGTGTAAGAAAAAGACCTACAACCATGTTAAAAGACATCCAAATACTATTTAATCTTTCAGTCAAACAATGCACAAACGGTAACTAACGTAACATAATAACAGTAATTTTCCTCTAAGCTCCCTTGAACACAAACCCAAGCAAGAGCAATCATTCCCCAAAATAAGTTACCACTTACCGGTTGTGCAAAAGTTTGTTTCGAGTTTATCAGAAGATCACTTAAGAGGCATAAACTGATAGAGCGAGCCCCGGATCTGAAATTAAGGCTGCAGATAGACCCCCTGTGAGGACTGTAAATGACTTCCAGATAGCTCTGCATAATATCTCTGTTGCCAGTGGGGTCTCAGAAGTTAAAATAAAACTTACTGTTCCTTTTGCATTGTTCAGTAAGTAAACATGAAATAAATTTTGCTTGATACCATATGGTTTAGTTTTCTAAGATAACTTACTGGAGTTTGGAAAAAATTACAACTTCAAATATGAGCCTGATTCTTCCAATTTTGCACTGAAAATAGGCTCTTGACAACACAAATTGTTCACCCTATAGAATCTGGCTCTCTAATATAGCACTGTTGTCTAGTACAGTAGCTTTAATATCAAAGAGAGTCATCAATGAGATGGCAAAAAATCTCAGAGAAAGGGAAAAAGTGTTTCTCTGGCACATTGGAGAAAAATAACCAGACTATGAGGACAAACCAAAGTGAAAAATAATGTGAAATTATTACTTTTTAACAGGAGAACTACTCCTTATGCTGCAAATAAAAGCCAAAATCCAGTAATCAAAACCATCATGAATGTCTAATAACTTAAATATCTCAATTTTCCAGATTTCTATCAATAATACTGTGAAGTAATCTGAATTAACCTGATGTTTTCTGGATGAAAACCCCTTCATGGTCTTAACAGAGACCATAATGTTATCTACAATGCTTCCATTATAAATACTGTGATTATTCTGTTTCCATGATATTCTTTGCAAAATACTAAAATACATTCCTTTTTTAAAAAAAATAATGAATCTACTGAAGTAAAAGACTGTATTTTTTATCATACTAGGCAAAGCACTATAATTAGGACCAAGTCTTATAGTCTTCTAAAATTGTTTTCTTCTACACAGAATTTAAAACTGGATTCATTAAAAATTAATGCTCTGATGGTATGTAAGTTTTCTAATGAATTTAACTCAGTAGAAAAAAAAATCCCAAACAAAATGAAAATATAACTTTTTTCATGGTTTATATAAATACTTGTAACATACAACAAAAAATTATTTGCTTTGCCCCAGAGATTAAAAGAATGGAGCGATTTCAAGAAGGTCCATGTAAACACAGCTGGTTTAATGCCCGAACATATACCTAGTCAAAGCAGAAACAATTCAGAAATAATTTGAGGCCAAGTACATTTTTTCTTAAGATTTGTTTGTGTTTATGAATCTTCTTCTGTAATCAGTCCCAACCATAAAAGCTCATCAAATATGATAAAACAAAAAGGAAATTACAACAATCTCAGTTCTGTAATGCTTTGGGAGTTTTGTTTGGGGTTGGGTTTGGGTTTTTTTTTTGGGGGGGGGGTTCCTTCCTCATTACATTTTCCAGGATATCTCCTCAGCCACCTGCTTAGCCTTTCTGTCCCTCAAAAGTATCTTAGTAGCAGAGATCCAATTTATTGCTGCTGCAGAGGTGTTAATCAGGTTTATTATGACAGCATCTGCCCTGTGGTAGTCAGTGTACACACCAGCGTCATGGACAAGCGGTGTCTCACACAGCTCGCGATCAAAGTAGACAGGAGGAGGGCGATGTTAGGGAAGAGATGTTACCTTTTGGGGAGCACTTTCCAAACTTTTGGTGAGGGGAGAAGAGTTTAATTAGAGTGTGTCACTAAGAAGGAAGGAAATGAGTAGTAGAGAGACAGATATTGTAGGGAAGGAGGTGAAGAGGACAGGAGAGAGACGAGTATAATGGTAAGCAAGAGAGTATGAAGAGAGAGGAGAAGAAACAGGACAGCTCTGGAGAGAACAGAAGCCAGCCCAAGGCGAAAAAGCACAGGTAAAGCTGATGAAGTTTCCCTGAAGTGCTAGCATCCCTGGTTTAGGTACTTCTGCCACCGAGTGGGGTCTTTACTCAGCCTTTCCTTATCATACCCTGCGCCACCTGGCCTAGAAGACTGTGGGAGGGCTGAAGGCTGTGAAGCAGGGTATAGATATCTAAGTCACAGCAGGGTTGGCCAGGCATGCTACTGTTAGCGTTGCAGCTGTGTGTTGGCCTAATTTTGTATTATCTGCTTTTCATGCATTAACATGCTGATTATTTCAAATAATTTTTGAGAATGAAGTTTTTAAAAGAATTTGTGCTCTTAAATCCTTCAGTATTCCTAAAGATGCCTTGCTATGCTATAACATGTATCTGATTTTCTTTTTACTCATTGGTTTCATCACAAAAATAGCCTGCATAACTTCTGGTAGGTTAGTGTTAGCAGTACTTTGTCAGGACACCTTTCCCAGCTGTGTAAACTCCAAGGAATAACTGTGGCTCCCCATCTCACGTTCAAAAAAAGTTAAATACATGAAGAGAGGAACTTAGAAAACAACACAACATAGGTGGAACAGTAGACAAAGAAGGAAAACATGTCCAAATGATGAAATGGAGGCATAAATTATTATATGCAAGAACACACACACACACTTATTGGCTTCCAAGCATTGAGGACGAGAACAGTTATTAGGGATATCGTCTATCACCAATAATGTTTATAGATTTCCAGGCTGATTTTTCTAGATTTTTTTCTTTTTTTTTTTTTTTTTGTCAAGGGTCAGTACTTTAGCATATTTTTACACTTCGGAATCAGACAGAGGGAAGAGAACTAGAAAGAGAAGCAAGCAAGTAATGATGAAAGAAAACCTGCATAACAATTCTTTTTCTCTTTATGATCTCATTGACATATATTACAGTAGAAATTCTAAAAGCCTTGATACACTTAGGGATGCACACAGTGCAAATAGGCTTTGCTCTTCCCTTGATACCAAACATCTTCACAAAATATAATTAAAAGACTAATAAATATGTTGTCCTAGTATTTTCCAGCCTCAGATCTCTTGTATAATGAAGAGATGAAGAATCAAGAGTGCGGGTGCTGTTGGAAATAAATTTACGGATTACTTCTATTTCATGATACCAATCAGACCACCACAATTTTCAGTAATTTGATAGATATTACAGCAGCAGTATGCATGTTGCTGAAGGCTGGGCTGTGGTAGTGCTTTCATTATAAAGCACATTTTTCAAGCATTTAATAACTCAGAAATCATAAAACTTGAAGATGCAGTTTGATGGTTTTTTACAAGATGAGTTCAGAAATACTCAAAGTTAATAAAGCTAGGTAAGTATTTGCACTTTTGCAACTCAGGAAGAGATTTTAAACTAAATTAATTTTGAAAAGTGTTTTTTATTCATTTTCTTGTTGCTTTTGGTCAGTACTTCCTTCCACCTGCTACTACCTCACACTGACTAAGGACTTCTGTGGTCATTGCAAGATATGTGCCAACCCCTTTAAGTGGAAAGGCAGAGTTTAAAATGAGAAGTTTTCTATATGAGCATAAAGATGGTCTAGGTAGTATTCCACACTGCAATGAACCAAGTCCAAGAGAGAGGATGAAACACTAGTTTATTTGAAGTTTACTGCATCAGTGAGCAAGGGAAGAGCTATGGATGTCATCTATCTGGACTTCTCTGTAAGGCCTTTGACACACTCCCCCACATCATCCTTCTCTCTAAGTTAGAGAGAGATGGATTTGATGGACGGACTGTTCAGCAGATAAGGAAGTAGCTGGATGGTGGCATCCAGGGAGCAGTGGTCAATGGCTCCATGTCCGGATGTCTCCTCTTTATCCAGCACAGGCACGTGTTAAAGCAGCACCGTGTGGCACCCAGAAGGGGCCAGTTAAGCCAGGGAGAGATCAAGAATGACTGGTCTAGAGAGCAAGGCAGAAGAAAAGACTCGCATCCTTGCATATGTGTAGTAAGCAAGGAGTGGGATTTTTAAGTCTTTTCTTCGCTCTGTTTTTGCTAGAAGAAACAAGGTTTTCCCTGGTGAAGAAATGGTTTGTTCTCCTATTAGTTTGTCATCTAATCAAACAGATCTTTAGAGAATGGAAGCCTTTTGACAGTCTTTAGGTTTGCTTGTTTCATGGACAAAAGGTGGGGCAGATCCATCTCAAGACTGGCCAAATACGGGTCTCCTTGTACTCATTACTCTAAAACAAAGGTCTACCTATTTCTTGCCCAGCTGAAAACACGTCAGCTTCAATGGGCTGGGAATGTTATAGCTATTTTTTAAACTCAAATGCACAGCATGTAAAACTCAAAAGCCAGGTAAGTGTATATATGGAATATACACCCATCCAAAGAATTATGGAATTGGCTGAATTATTTTGTGCGCATTTCTACAGTACTAGACAGAAAGGGGCAGGTGCCAAAGACAGTTTTCCAGAATGTCTTGGAATGAATGCGAAAGACTTTGAGATCCATGTGTGAATATATTCATATGACTGTGACATGTTATTTTATGTCTACAAATGGACTAGGCATGGACTATGAAATCATAAGTGTACTTGCTACATGAAGAAGAACAAGTGACAAGAATTGATGACATATACAAACAGAATAAAACAATTATCTGAATAAATGAACGAATGGCCAAAGAGTACAAGGATACCACTGAATAAGACACATTTTTTTTGTGTAGATTTAAAGCAAGAGAACTAAAAGCAAAGGGTAAAAATCAGGAAAGCCTGCTAAAACAGTCTCTGGTCCCCTGAGAAAACAACAAATCCAAATGGAATTTGTCAGGTGGAAGAAAAGTTATCCTAGATGAAATATAGAAACTGACATAATAGAATTCTGTTTATTTAAGTGAGCTACACTACTCAAACAAGACTATATTGTAGTTTCTATAAAACAAATTTACAGTAGCATAGGAAAATAACCCAGACAGATCCCTTTATCTCATTTTTTTTCCTTATTCAAAGTCTGAAGCAACAGATGAAAACTTGAACTCTTCTCTGAAAGCTTTTAATTACAGAATCTATTGACCATATTTCAAAGCAGCAGCATGGAAAATAGAGTTAGTATCATAATCTGCCAGGCATAATTGTCATTGTGCAATTTGTAATGAATTCTTGTGCCTAAACTTATTTATTTATTAAAGTTTGCTTTTCAACAAGAGTCAAAAAACATTTAAGAAATAAAAACTTGAAATGTTTGTGTATTAGCTTACTATCATGATTTGTAGTAAGCCAGAAGCAAACTCTCGAAGACATGAAAAAACTTTTAATAAATGTGAAGTTTATCTCAGCTCTTTTGCTGTCACTGGACGTAATTGTCATAGCATGCATTGGTAATGCATCCTTATGTTGATGTGTAATTTCTCGGGATATTTCAGTTTGCTTGATTGTTTTTAATTTTTATTAAAAATAGAGTAAGTGAAAACATTTTAGTTATAGTGCCAAATTATGTTTTATTTCTCTAACAGAATAAGACATTGGTTGTGTGTGTTTGTGTATACACATGTATGTGTGTATGAGATAACAGGCGAGATGAAACATTAATGGGTTTTCCCCCACATAGGCTTGAACTCTAAGTGGCCAGGTATCACTCAAACTCATAGTACATACACAACTGAAAGGTATTTTGTTTTTTTAAATCAGGTCAATGATCGAAATTGAAGTGCACCTGCAGCCTTTTAAATTTTCTGTAGTTATGCTGAGGTCCCTAGGTAGATATCCCTTGTTTATTCCTTTTCAGTGGTTAAATGGACTTTCTGCTGGGCTCATACAACAACAAAAAAGTAAAGCCACACTTTCTGAAAAGAATTTAGAGTTCTTTGTGCTTTTCATTCCGAATTCTGGAACAAGTGAACATCTAAATTGCACTGCATGCGCAGCTGCAGCATATGCTGGGTCCCCAGCTCCGAGATCTGGGTCCCTTTCAGAGCTCCAGAACAACATTTCTTTCCTGAAGAAAAGAATTTGCAGAAGGATGGTGCATAACTGTGTATTACCTTGACATGGAGTGGAGGTGAGGCTGATGTGAGCATCTGGCTTGTGACATTTCTGGGTAGAAAGATAGTTTTGTAAAACTGTATGATAAGGTACATCACAGAGACAGAATTAACCCAGCCCTGTAATGAATGTGGACAATTGCTGTATCTTTTTTTTGTTGTTACTGTTATCTAAGATTTCAAAGTAATTGTAAAGCAAGGCTGTGAAAATTCTTTATAGTTATTCCCTCTATCTGCCTGCAGTATCTAGGATGAAACTGCCAAAACAGAGTATGCTCCCTTTGTAAACTGCCTGTGTTTACTTCACGACGGTGCACAAAAGACAGGTTTTAAAGTTTCATAACTTACAGGGTAATTTTAATTAATGTTGCTGTAAGTTAGGGTAGTCATGCAGTATTGGTAATGAGATTATAATTATTATTCTTTTATTTATTTGCCACTGACACGCTGACAGCATATATCTCCTACCAAAACGCACATGGCAATCATTTACATCCTGTCCCAAAAGACAGGTTGTCGGAGGTTGAGCTCCTACCAACTTTAGTCATTTTGGACAGTATATTTACTCAAAAGGAGTCACAGTGTTGTCAAGGGATGGCTCAAGGCAAGGCCACATGTGATAATGAAAACCTGTGGCTGGTGAGAAGCCTGCTTGGCGAATGAAAATTTGGAGACCCCTGACTCATGCTACTCCCACTATTGCTTTTCCTCTGCTTTGGGAGTCAGCAGTTTCCCTCTGCCTCCAAATGCGCTGCTCTCCGCCCTTTTCCCCCCATCTTTCTCTACCGCCCGCGACTCCCCCGTGGCTGTGCGAGCAGCCCGGCAGCCTCACGCGGCAGCGGGCATTGCCCGTGCCACCTCCACGGGGTGGTCGGGACCGGGGAATGGCAGCCGGTATGGGGCAGGAAGGGGAGGGCAGCCCCTCTGTCTGACCGCACCACCCGAAAACTCTCACCGATGGGGGTGTTCGCCCCAAAGCCGGTAATGCTCTGAAGAAGTTATCAATAGGTGATGAAGGTGTATTAACATGACCACCAGCTGACGGCAGCATGGGGCAGCCTGTGGGATGTCCACCCTGCGGTGCTCGGGGACACAGGGGTCTTCTCACCAATACCTGTGCTGGTGGGGTCTTGGTAGCAGCAGCGGTAGGTGACAGGCTGGAGAGCTCACCGAGACCTCGGCAGCGGGGTAAATGGGGCAACCTGCCCTCTCCAGAGAAGGGATGGAGGCCCGTGACCCACACGTGCGGTGGGGCGGTGTGCGAGCGGAGGGAATGCACAACTCTGAGTGCGCCTGGAGGATCATAGTCCTACAAGGGTAGTTAGAAAGTCGTGTTTACTAATATTTTGTAAGAGTCCCGTGGTGTGGTTTATCTGTTGCATTGCAGATACTGATCTGGAAAGTATTGTTCCCTGATTGCTTGTTAATTATGTGCTATTCATAAATCAAGAAGACAAGTTTTAATGCTGACTGGATTTAAACCATGTAAACAGAACAATTTTTCCCTGAGATTCATGGCATCTTTGTGAATAACTTGTGATTTCTGTGACCCTTTTCTTTCTCTTCTTCATAAAATCTTGCTTGCTCTATTGAAGTTATGCTAAAAGTCTTTTTGGCTACCTTTCTCTGTTTAAAATGATATGAGTCAAAGGTGCCATCAAAGGTGCCTTTTGTGCAACTTACAGATACAAGTCCCTTCTGAGAAAGCATGCACAGCTATACAAATGGACCTCCATTTCCACATCTTCTAGAGGCAGCTAAGATATCCTGTCTAAGATGGTAGCTGAATCCCCTACCAGACATCCTGTTCCTCCAGATGTCATCTTCCTACTTCCAAAGTGCCGTTCCATCAGTCCCTGAGCTAGTGGAAATGAAAGAACATAGAGAAAAAAGTATATGAGCTGAAATTTTGTAATACCTTTTAGCAACATCTTGAGTATCACACTCTTGCATGACCTGGTTACATATCACAGAGACCTGCTTAAAAAGAATAAAAATTAAATAATTTCTTCTTGTGGGTAAGACCAGTACATGGCCACATCGGTAATTTTATATGCAACTTGATTAAACTAGTCTGCAAGAAAACTTTGCCGTGTAGTTCTGCAAAAAAAGACATCCACACTTGTTCCAAATGCACATCTTACATGTAAAAAGAAATTCTTATGTTCAGTGATGTGAAAATTTCTCACTAGCTGTCTTTCCAATTGTAATCCTATGCTAACGTTGCTTCTGAGCCGGTCATTTTCACTTAAAGCACAGTCAAAAGCTATTATCATATGTATGCATAGACCACAGTTCTCAGATCCCCAGACCTTGACAAAAACATTTTCTTCATAAAACAAGTCTGTGGATTATTATTCAGTGAGGTTTATGCCTGTGACAAATTTTGGGTGCTGGACCACGGCAATTCCAGGAAATCATGCATAGCTTTAAATATTGAGTCATTTCTTTTATTTATCCATTTTTATTATGGATCATATGTGTTGAAATTCCCAGGGAAAAAAAAGGTAGGAAATTTCAGCCCCATTAACTGAAGTCCTCCACAAGGTTAAAAATATCTGAGGTGGAGTTTTAATGACAAACTTTGCCAACACTGCTATGTCAGTTAAGAAAAACCCATGGAATATATACACATAGCATGTAATCCCTGTGCTTCTCCCAGGATACTTTATCTCGATTTCTGGAACAGTCTACATTAGCAAAAGCATAGTTTTGTTAATGTGATCTACAACTGATAATGTTACATGACACTTTATCACCAACGTTACATTAACTGGAGGCTATAACCTGAACATAATGACCACAGGAGTGTAACTCCACTACTGTGTCATAATCTCTAGAAAGGAGTTTACTTGTTTCCTGCAAGGTTTGAGTGGTTCATGAAATTCATCTCTATCCAATGGTTAGGCCCACATTTTATTTAATCTTTCTCTCGCATTTTCCTTCATTGACCGCTTGCTTGGTTTTAATACTAGGCATAGTTAATTAATCCACTCAAATATTTCCATGAGATTCTTCTTCCAAGTGGCACTATGAAAAATTACACCTCCTAAGAAGGCAGGTACTTATGGTTAGAACAATGTTTGTTGCTACTGGAGCACAAAATAGTCTAAGTGGCTTGTCAGTTGAGGCAGGTTCAGAAAGATTTTAAATATAGTGTTGTTCTTTAATTTTCATGTTAAAGAATTTTGCCAATGCCTAAGATCTGAGATAAATTAATTTCAGTAAACTCACAAATACACTGGATAAGCTTAGAGTCAAATCTCATTTCTCTCCATCTCTCTGGATGTCTGATGGGGTTTTTTTTGTTTCTTTGATATATTTTCCTTTCCCAAGTCCTTTACACTTTTTCTAGGTGTTCTCATCTGAGAAAACAACTTTTCATTTGTAAAGCATATCTAGCATTTTTTTCTTGTCATGGCTTTGGATCTTTTCACCATAAAAAAGTTTTGTGGTGAAAAGTCTCTAGATGCCCAGTGATGATACAGCTGTTTTGTGATCTTAGACAAAATTTGCTCCTGCTCAATTATCATATTCCAGAGACCTCACCCTGAGCAAATTACTACCTATGACTAGTAATAATATGGTTCTTGGTATCCAGATGTACTTCCTGAAAGGAAGTCATTTATTACCAAAAAACATTAGTACTCCAGCTTCACCCCAAGGGTCTACTCCTGCTTAGGCCATCTAAGAAAAAATTATGTTTCCTAATAATAGCGAAATAAGGGATGTCTGATCCTTCTTCATTTCTAGAGTTTTTAAATGTTATTTTAACGCCTTTGAATACATTGGGCTTCCCTCTTCCCTTTTGTATTGGGCAGGTCAGTCCGGCTTGCTAGAAAAATAGGTGACGATAAGATGTCATAACAGTATCTTTCCAGATTTTTTTTTTTTTTAAATGCTGAATTACAGAAACTTCTTATCTTCTTACTTAGGAAAGTACAGCAGTTACCATTACATATTATTTTAAAAATGGAAGCATCACAGTAGAAAGCTGTTGGAAACCAGTGCAGATGTATCACAGATCATAACATAGAAAGACTGCTGCAAGGTATGCACTGTTGTGTCTGTCGAATATATGAAAAAGGAAACAATGGCAATCAGATAGGGTGAAGTATGTTTTATTCTAGGTGACAGATAATGAAGTTTTGCACTGGATTTTCCATGGCATGTTATTCCTTCTAGAGGCTGTGGTCTAGCCTGGAGGATTGATGTGTGATTATAATTACAGCCCATGAGAAATGGTTTCAAGCTTGCAATCTAGTTTGCTTTGTGTTTGTTGTTTTGCAGCTTTAATTTTCAGGGGCTGTGTGTTTCCAGTGCCTGTTACACTTCGCATAAATTACATAGGTGGAAGAGAGACATGCTGTCAGTGCTCCGTGAAGAGTAATTTGCCTGGTATGGGCTCACAATGCATTATCTTACAATGCTATAATTAATCAAGTGCCTTTTGGCAAGTTAGTGTCAGCTGCAGAGCAAAAGAATTCTGTCAAATCATGACTCGCTAGTCTTCATTAGCTCTATAATAACCTTTAAAATTGCAGAGGCACACTGACATTACTTAAACAACAAAGGTTCTACCCCTGTGTGCACCTACTCAGCTGAGAAGACCTATTCACTTCCAGAAATAAGTACTTTGCAGTATTAGTGAAATATTCACAATCTGGTCCCTTAACTCTGAGCTTTTTGTTCTGAAATGCATGGTTGGTCATAAATTGCAAATTTTACTTCTCTTGTTTCGGAATATCTAAATGTTTGTTGGTGCAGAACAGTAAATTACTGACAGATGTAATTATAAGAAATATACCTCTTATTTACACGAAAAAACGGTTTCATGAATCATCTACAGTTTAAATTACTGCACAGTCTACAGTAATATTTACTGAAGTCTGACTTCAGATCAGTATACAACAGATTATATCTGGCCTGGTGTACATTCCTCCACAGCACACCAGGGAGGGGTATTGTCAGCAGATACGTAGCTGTGAAAATCACTCAACACCAGATCATTAATTCCCCTGAAATGAAGGCAACAGAATCATAAGTGCAAACAGATTTTGCATCCACTGTAGCAACCATATCTGAAAGAGATGCACAGGAGGAAAAAAACTGTATTTGAAAAATGACTGCCACTGCATCCTTCTTTTTCTCGGGCAGACAGAAGCAGCAATCAGATTGCAGCTCTGAGAGTCACAGCTTAGTCTTTGCTCTCTCTTTGATTTTGAAGGCTTTCATTTTCTCATGCACAAATAAAAGCACCTTGAGGGGATCCAATAGCCATATTAAGGCCTCTTTATGAGAAGTGTTCAAGATTCTGAAAGCATGGTCTTCTGAGGAATATTAAATTAGATCTCAAGAACAGAGATATATGAAATCAGAAGATATTTTCAAAAACTTTTTTCCATAGTTTTGTCTGGTTACCAGTTAATCACTAGAAGAATGTCTTGTTCTTGCTTTCCAAGTGTGCTCTAAAAGGACAAAGAAAAAAAAGATCAGTGTACTGTGTGAAAAGGAAAATAAGAGAATTAAATCACAGTGAAGTGAATGTGTCTATTATTTGTGTTTTCTAATTCTCCTACACACATCCATGATGGCTCTCTCATTTTAATGAGCTTCATATTCTCTGTTGGATCATATACACGGTGTCATCGACAGGATTTTTCCTGTGCAGTATATGGGTCACTTGCAAGAAGTATGACAAAAGGCGCTCAGCTTACCTCTGGGATAGGATTGGGGAATGACCAGAACAGAAGGAGGTCTCCAGTACCGCACCTGAGGAAAGATGGGCTTTAACCTAGAATTGCCTTTCTGCGCCCACTTCTGACTCACCCTCGTGCTGCATGGGTGAATGTAGGGAGAGCACCTGGGAGCTTCCCCCACTGTCTTTGGAGATGTGATGTTGCAGCTCAATGGCAACAGGACAGCTATGGAAGCTCTGGCCGCGATGAAGATGACTGGGCATTTTTAAATGGAATTTTCACATAAATATTTCAGTGAAGCAGTTCAAGTCACCCATTCTAACAACAAGCACATCAGAAGGATTTACACAAAAAAGAGCGGAACATGACAGTGCAACTCATAAATATTGTACAAAGCCATTTTCTGAAGTACCACTTTCTGTAAATAAAAAAGTAACCCAGGTCTATCCTGAAAATCGAAACACCAGAGGTCAACTAAAAGGAATGCAAATTTCATTCCTTTATTATAAGCTTTTAAGACAGTTCTCTAGATCATAGTTTTCAATGTCTGCAGTGGCAATCCTGTATTTTTATGAACTCTCAACACCCACAGCTGGTGAAGAGGTAAAGGAAGAATTGAGTGAAAGAAAAGACAGGGTTGAGGGAGGAAACAGCGTTAGTATTTCTGAAGCATGCCAGCCATCGAGCCAAGAAAGAGCCCTCCAGAGATCATGACATTGATATATTTATTTTCTGCAAGTTTATATGTTGCAAATTGTGGTAGAACAGAATTAAGTACTAGGGCAAGACAGGTTAGCAAAAAGGGCATAGGCCATCACTGACAGAAAATATCTAGAACATTTTCAACCACACTTCCTCTTCCCCTGTTTCTGAGAAGAGAATGTATTTGAATTTCTATGTTCAATTTACAGTGTGGAGAGCATATGAGCACACATTAATGGTCATTTTTTTCTCCTGCAATATTGAACACTTTTCTGAGAAATTCTTTTCATCAGCCAACAGCAATGGTGTGTATCTTATATAGGGTAGATAAGCAATTGATGCAGACATTTTCATGACATAACATCTCTCCTCTTCTCTGTTTTACTAACCATTTTCTTGTTTCTCTTTTGTTCTTTTTTTTTTTTTAACTAGTCCTGACAATATGTGGTGTCTCACTTTCTTTGTACTTTTTGTTGGACAACTAAACCCAGAAAAAGGTCTGTGATACAATGTCAGTGTAAATTTCAGAGTATATGTAGAAAATAGATTGTTCACTTTTTTCATCAAGAAAAATCTACAGGAGGAAAGAGGAGGAAATTACAAAGTATCAGCTGAGGAACTGTGTTTGCATTTAAGTTAGGGAGCTAAAGTGATTTCATATGCAGGAGTTAAACTTAAAAAAACCCTAGAAACAATTAATGAACTAATGGAAGAAAGGTACACCACGGCATACAAACAAGCCGATGCGATGTAACCAATGATGTAAAGTTATCTGTGAGTTGTGGGTTTGGGGTTTTTTCTCCTGTGTATAGAGAGTTTGTTCTGTATACAAAGCACATCACAAATGGCTTTTAATATCTAGATGTATGCAGTAGTTTTTCATTTCTGATGTCAGAACTAAAAACTATGGCCATCACAGGAATTTTGTCCCTGATCCTGTAATTCTGTGATGAAGTCTTTTGGAAGTCTTTATCCTCTTGCAAATACATGTCTAACTTTTCTGACTTTTTTTGTTTGTTTGTTTTCCATCCACAAGATAGAGGTAATGAATATATGCTCATCTCACAGCTGTTGTAGATTAATTGATGTGCATTCAGTTTGGAAAGTCTGACATATTTAGTATTACGTTCACCTCACAATCTGAGGCTGAGAGAATCGCATTTTTTTCACAATGTATCACAGGTAAAGATTCCCCACTTTATGGTACATTAATAGTGTGTGACACATGACATCATTGCTGAAACTTATTAAATTCTACCCTGATGTTTTCCAGTACACTGATGCCTGCTATGTTCTTTCACTGTAGGTATCAGTAAAAACATCCTGACTCTATCTCAGTAGAAGCAAACTCTTGTCCTTTCCTTGCTGTTGTTTCAGTTCTTACTACCTCAGAAAAATAAATGATTTTTCCTTTTTTTACTTTCCCACTTGGTGTTTACTCCATAAACACTGGCCTTGGAAGTGGACTTTTCAAAGACTAATGCTATGGTAGCTCCTTCTGTATAGAGTGAGACTAATATTAATTTTATTCATAACAGAGCACATGTTGCAGAAAGCTAGAAGTTTTAATTGAGATTGGGTCAAATCAGAGACTGAGAAGTGTCAACCAATTACACAGGAACAACTTTTTCAGTATTGAATGCCCTGGCTTTGGGCTGAATGTCCTTTGCATCTTGAAACTGTAGATTTTTTGTTTATGTAAGATCCTTCAGAAAGTCTAAACCCCTTTACCAATTCTCATTCGGAACCACCTACAGTACTTAACACTAAGAGAATCCCATGAAAACATACTTTCTGCATGCTCTAACAAGGTGCACTCACCTTCAAAAGGAGGTTTGTTTAACAGAGCAGAGCAGAAATGCATGTATTTAGAATGTCTAAACGTATCTTAATATCACAGAAGCAGCTTTCTGGTATTTGGGTGATAATGGAATTAAACATCTCATCCTTAATGCCGTTTTTTCAATGTCTTTGTAACTGTAGATTTGCAGGGAGAGAGGATATATTTAGTTAAATTGTCCAGGAAGGTAGAAAGAAGTAGATGTGCCTTTGAACACACAATCCCCTTACCAATGCCACATGCAAACTCTAGTTTCATATTTATGTGATTAAACCATTCCTGTGCTTTCTGCTTACATTTTATATAGCATGCTCAGCCTTAAATAATCTTCAGCCCTTTCTTACAGCTACTGTGGATAAAATAAAACAACTTCATAGTAAATTTGAGTCAACTAGGTATAGTTATTTACTGATACAAGGAAGACAGTATAGAGCTAAAGAAAAGGAAGACTGAGAAAATCCTCTTGGGTTTAAGCACAATCACGTCAGAACTCAGCTTAGATAGTGAATATCCAACCTGCCGCTGTTGGTCAAGGTCATTGTCCTCACAGATGAAATATATATTATTAGAAGAGATCTTTTAAAAACTAAGTGTCTGGCTTGCGAAAACAGTAAAAATGAAGAGAAAATTCCAGCAACTCAGGAAGTCGAAAGTGAAATAGTTTTTGAGAATTGTAAATATTTGATATTCTAAGCACATATAAGAAAAAGAGGACAGCAAGAATGCCACACAAAGAACAAAACACTCAATAGCAATCTAACTTCTATTTACATCTGATATAATTTAACCATTCTGTTGTAAAGCTGAGAGATAAAGTAAAGCAAAATAAATTAATATATTTAAATATCCTCTGTTGACATCATCTGCAAATCAATACCTTGGCACTGCAAAGTAATGAACACCCCAAATTCCCTTAATTCCACCACAACCAGAAGTTAGCCCCTGCTCACATCATTAAATGTTTTTATGCAGAGCTCCTGGACCTAGCCAAACCTGAGGCTGAGCTCTGCACCAAGGTGGAATTTCCTCCACCAGATCATCTGATTAGGGAGCTGTACAAACTGTCTCTTGTGAGACTTTAAAGCTTCGAAGAACTTGCCTACGTGTCCAAGAGAGATTTGTGTGTTTTCATATAAATTTGATTTATCAAAAAAAGCAGCTTTCAAGAGCTACATCAGATCAAAGAAAGAATGACTGCTTTGAGAGTTCCTAATTGTTTCTGTCAGTTCTATGGCATTTATAGGCCTGGATGCTGCTGCATCTGAAGGAGTGGCAGTAGATTGGAAACAATATTTTACCAATTTCTAATCCTGGCTTGCTATGGGGCCTTATGAGATGGAAAGCTTTCAGTTTCAGCACTGAAACTAGGAGTGATATTGCTTTCTTGTAAGTGTCATTAGAAAGCTAGGAGTATTAATGCAGATATTCAAATGATACGAGCATCACATAAGCTTTAAATGTTAATATAGATGGGGAGACAGAGGCTCATGGGAGGCAAAACAAGCTCCATGTGGTTTACTTCAAAATGGAGATTCTCAGTCACGTAGGGAATTGCATTTTAATGGTGGAAAGATATTTCCTCCAAACAAATTAGGGAGAGTGGATGACATATTGGTTATGAAAAGCAACTCTGCTGGAAAATATAGGATGTCACATGAGTAATAAAAAATCCCAATCTGATCTGCTCTGGCATTAGACATACTATTATCATCATAAAATGTAGTTACACTTACCGTGGTGGAAACTACAGGAAAGTTTAATCTCTACAAGAAGGTTTGTGCGAGTTTCTCTAGCAAATTTATATCATGCATAATTTCCTGGAGGAGAATAAGTAAAAATGTAATTCTTTTGTGAAATCCTTTTCCAGTATTCTACCTAATTTTTAGTACTTCTGAATTTCAGTTTAATAACAAGATGCCATTTAACAATTACAGAAGAAATACAAAACATTTTTTCAGGTAAATACAAAGCAAAATGTGTTTCTTTTGCTAAAATTTACTTGAACTAGCTAGCTTTGGTTAATACCTGCTTTTTTTCAGTCTTGTAAACAGTCAAAACAAAACTCAAATATAGTTTATGTTCAGTTGTCATTACCTGTATTAAGTACAATATTTCTCCAGTGACTTGTGGGATATTGGCACAATGGCTGTTGGAACACTGTTTCATATTGACTACGTTTGAGTGAATGACTTAACAAGGAATACAGTATTCCTCAGAGTTAGTTTCTTGCATTTCTGTAACATGTCCAGATCCTGGTCTCTCAGATGTATTTTTCATGTGAATACATTTCAATATATACATACATAATTGACCATCTTCATTTTGAATTAGTCATTGAAAGTTGACCTGCAGATATTCCTGAAGTCTTTAAGAGACCAGGCTTAAAGCTGCAATGTATTTATTGCAGGGTCAGAGCATTTACCTGCTAGCTAATCAATACTTTTTTCTCATATTTTTCATTAAGCTAACTCTGTAAAGAACAGGTTTCTAATTAAATGTAGAATAGCACTTTCCCACTTAATTCTGTTGTGTTTATTTATTATGAATTTGATGTGCTAAGTGTTTGTGAAGCATCTAAAGGATCAAACCGAACTTTGTCTCATAGATTTATAGAACTACCCTGCCTTTTCATCAGTCAGTCCAAACCCAGGAGGTGTTTGATGCATGTATATTCCATGAAATATGTCCCCAGATTAAAAATATACAAATTTAGCCATTGAATTGGGAGAAAAACATCTCTGATTTTCATTTTCTCATGATAGAGCTAAAACTATTGTCACTCAGAAGCATCTGCTTCTTCCATCAAATCTAATACAGATCTAGACCTCCATTCCGTGCACTAAACAAGCTAAAATGTTGGAGTAAACCAGGATGAC
>JAOBAS010000045.1:20143007-20162792 GCA_025311575.1 Elanoides forficatus
TACTGAACTCAAAACATAGCACCCTACCAGCTACTAGGAAGACAATTAACTCTATCCCAGCTGAAACCAGGACACAAAGACAGAATGAACGGCTACGTCGTTTTAGCCCATTGCGATACAGTACTTGGAACACCTGCTTTGGAAAGGGTGGGGTTGATCCTGCTGTACAAGGAATGAAGAGTTGAGAAGAAAATGGGGAATAAGAGAGAAGAGGAGGGAACAGGGAGAAAAGAGAGCTAAGAGACCGTAATCAATGTTTGACTTGTCTAAAACAGACACGAGAAAATAAACCAGGCAGTATATCTGTCTGCTTCTTCCAGGTGTAGTTGCCACTTGAGAGAGTGTGCTAAGCAGATGCTGAGACATTGACATTCATCCCCGCCCTTGCCTATTCTTTGTTGTTGTCTGTTCAGAGACAGCGCAAGCAGCACCATGTTTGAGGAGAAGAAAAGGGCTAGGTAGGAAAATGGGAATATCTACACAGCTGCCTTCTGTCACAAGCCCTGTATAAGTCCTATAAAACCTTCACAAATGCTTCTAGTACATTAGAAGTATTTTATATTTTTGTTAGGTATGTAAGTTCAGTAATGTGAGTTAATTAACACTTTTTAATCCTTCTCATTTTGACTGAATAGAGTCAATAGGATTTTACAGTGGCAAATAGGCTCAAAGGCATTGAAAAGTATGTTAGGCCAGATCTTTAGTGCTGTATTAGCGCTTTATTAATTTCACTGGTAGTGCAAACCCTCATAACGTAGATGTAGGTTAGACTACCAGTATTTTAGGGATGTGATGCAGAGTTAGGCAATTCCATCAGATCAAAAATTAACTTTTCAAACCTGGTTATCTTCTTTGAGGACACTTATTGAGCAGATGCCGAGAATAGCTTGCTATATCACATTACCAGATGTGCAGCTTTGGTAAGATTTTGTTTCCTCTGAGTAAACTTTCAGTACTGTTTCTATGGAAACCTTATTTACAGATTGCCACGTCTCAGCATTATAGGTCCTTTCCACATCTTAGAAGCATGAGAGATGTATATTATAGTACTAGATGGGGATTTTTTTCCCCTGTCTAAATGCTTTCCATGTATTTCTTCTCTTTTTCTTTATATCATAGTTATACGCAATTATGCGCCTTCTTAAAAAAAGCCTTTGTTACATCCCATAGTATAGTGAGACGATACCTCCTTTACAATGCTCCACCACCAGTGCTCACCAAACAGCAGAAAGTCTC
The DNA here is from genome assembly GCA_025311575.1 of Elanoides forficatus. Taxonomy (NCBI): domain Eukaryota; kingdom Metazoa; phylum Chordata; class Aves; order Accipitriformes; family Accipitridae; genus Elanoides; species Elanoides forficatus. Next base: position 20,144,244 of record JAOBAS010000045.1, read on the forward strand.
TGTGTATGTGAAGCTACTGCCTCACGCCACTCTGAATTAACTCACAGTGGGTGTTAGACATCTGCACATGAACAGAAGCCTCCCAGAGGAAAATGTTTTCATTAGATCTCAACAGTCTCCCAGCTTCCATCAGTCTACAAAGCAAAATCCCTGTTTCATCTTGAACTCAGCTCTCTACAGGACAGGGCATATTGCAGCACTATTACATAGTGGTTTAACTATGTGCACTGTTGTCATGAGTAATTTGGTTTTGAATATGGATTAGAGGAAATTATTTTTTTTTTTTTGCCTGCAGTGCAAAGAGCAATTCTTTACTTTTAATTAGCCTTCACCTGCAAATAAATCCAATTTTAAGAAGTGAATGACATCTATTTGCAAAGGAGTCTTTCTAATCCAGTTCACAAAATTAATCCTTGATTTGAAATAAAATCTATTGAACAACTTCGTAAATGTTTGTTTGTAGAGGTTCTTTTGATTCAATTAGCTCTTTGGAGTAAACGAGATGGCATCCAAACACTTTTCAGTCTGTTGATTTAATTCTTCACGTGTCATTCTCTTTTTGTCATCCACTTTTATATTCAGAGAAATTATTGGCCCATGCTTTCCTAAACCTTGCATAAATGAGTATAGATTAAGCAAGGTATTTGATCACATTTTTTTGAAAAGTCTTCTAAAAAAGGCAGATCTGTAGGCATGAGAGAAAGGCAAAAAAAAAAAAAAGTACTCAGAATAAATTGAAAGCTAGCTTCTTAGTGATTTCACATAAAAGCTTTTAGAAGTTGTTCCCTTTCAAATTATCAGGGGTAGTAATGCAGCTGTTTGCAGTTTCCTGGAATTCCATTTCTGTATCATGACAACAAAATCTTTTTGATCACATAGGGTGATAATCATCTCCAACACCCTTTCCCCCAACCCCAATGCACACAGATTTTTGGCCCAAACTAGTAACTTACTTAGACTCCTTTTGCAATCAGTGGAGTGATAAGGGAAACTCTGGATGTGATTTGTCCCACCTCGCTTGGAAAACTATCTTAAGGCAGGATGAATTCATCTCAGGAGGGTGCCCTTCTCCCTCCACTTAACTGATCTTTGACTTTAGTTGGCTAAAGGTAGATGGGATGAATCTTGCCCACAATCACTGAAAGTAAGGATGCTGGCAGTTTGCTATGTTATCCCTGGGTGTGATGCACAGCCTAGTTTTGTGTGGCACAGCTATGTGACCTTCCTTTAGCTTCTCTGAAAAGTAGAGTTCACCTGTAAGAGTTTTTAAATGAAAGACATGCAAGATGAGAAATGTAAAAGCAAAGACTGAAATGAAATAGCTGAGATGGTAATAGTTAGTAACTTGGGGTCTGGAGAGAACACCTCTGACATGAAAATTCATTTAAAAATGAGAAAACAAGAATCAGAATTGAAAGAATCTACTAGGCGACATTAGTTTCAGCTCATGAGAAGCTCAACTTGACTGATACCTCATTGCCTGACTCTGCCTGCCTAGCAGTCTCATCAGGTGTCTGCATCAGGAGTGATGAGTAGGCTAATGCTTAGCCCCTGCACTTTAGTTGCAAGCATCTATTGCATGTATTAGTCAGGAAATGCTGTGTATTCATAAATCACATTTAGTCCTGCTTACAGAGTTCCTAATCCTGGTGGAGAAACCCTAATAAAAGTGCTGTCACTTTCTACTGAGAGTAGAGGTAACCTGCTAAAAAAGGAGAGAGCCAGATGGCACCATCCTCCTGAGACTGCCAAGCACAAAGACAACTACATACTGCTAGAGATCCAACCCATGTGCTCATATGAGCCCAAATCTGTCTCAACTGACTTGAGCCAGCAAACGCGGGAAGAGTGGGACTGGCTTCCTATGTGAGTACAGATTTACAACATGGATTTGCAAACAGCTGTTTCCTGCAAGAAAATGGAAGTGTGGAGCTCAAATTAAAATATTGCCCTACTGCGCAGGACATTGCGGGGACCGTCAGGAGGCTTGGGATCTTTTGTTCTTCTTGCTCCTAACAGAAGCATTAAGTTTCTCCTAGCATGGAAATGGCTGAATGAAACAGAAAGATTAGGAGAAGGAACTCTACATTCAGCGAAAAAAATACGAAGAAGCATGGAAGAACTGTGAACTGTTGCCAGCACTTGTGGTTGCTGGAAGGCACCCACAGATCTGGTGGACATTGCCCAGCTGACCTGCTGAGACATGAGCAGAGGAGGGAGCCAGAGCAGGTCCCACAGTCTCAGGGATCCTCAGGGACACTTGGGATTTTGTTCAAAGCCCTTGTCACAGTCCTGACTCATGGGCAAATTAATTCCCTTTTCTATGCTGTTTCTCTTCTTATGCTTTGCCTTTTTCTTGCCCACTTAGCCCAAGAGCTGCTTAGAGGCAAGGTTTGTATCCCACTGTGTTTTGGCAATGCATAATACAGTGCTGCTGCAATAAAATAACTGAGCGATGCTTTCATTTTCCATAGCATAAAGACCCATTTCTATACCTAAGTATAGTTCTGGTTAGCTCTGGAAAGTTCTGATACCAACAGAAATGAAAAAGGAAACTTGACAATTTCCTAAGAGAGGTAAAATAGCTACTCTGTGGATTTTAGCCATACGACAGTGATCTACCCAGACTTTTCCTTCTGAGAAACATTTAAGACTAAATCTGATTATTTATTTCTACTTTTATCTTTGCTGCTTTGTTGTTTTGTATGTTCTTTTTTTGATGTAAGCTACCTAACATCTCAAAAGTCTTTAAGCAGCTTGACTACTGGAGCATTAACTCAGGAATGTAAGAATACAGTCAACCTACTAAAACAAGCAAAGAATTTACTGTTGAGGTTTTATGTCTGAAAACAGACTGAATAGAGGGAGGATGAGAAGGTTCCAAGGGGTTTTGATTAATCTCTTTAGCTCATTATGTATGGGGGTGTTTTTTTTTTTCCTTTTTTCTTTTTTTTTCTTTTTATTTTTTTAAATAATAGTCTTACTGGTATTCTCACAAGAAAATCCAAGCACATATTTGGTTTACAGCCAGAGGATGAAATTGTCCTGATTATGTTTTTGCATCAGTTTTATGCTGGTAGAACCCAAAATTAATTAAATGGTTAGTTACTGCATGACATCGCAGTGGAAAGCAGACTCAGGTCCAAAATATATTCTATTACTTGAATAGAGACTATATTAGCTATGAAAATGATTAAAAAGAATTTCTGTACAATGCTATTACCCATACTATCTGCAGTCCATCTCCATCTGTGTATCTTAAATGGCCATTTTAAATCTTCTTCAAGTCTAACTGTAGCTATTTTCCACCCCACACAGTTTTAATAAAAATATGAAATGCTTTATAAGCTGCAGCTTATTTTTGCTGTGCTATTGTGTTCAGTTCAGGGCATATTTTCCTTGGCATTTTTTCTTTCCTAACATAGAATGTCACCAGATACAAATATATGGCCTGATGCTGTTTCCCACGCATTGATACCTACTTTTTTTTAAGATAACAAGGAGATCTGAGACATCCATCAGGAGCTGCAGATATGACATCACATCTTTGGGAGTCCTAACCACTGGTTGGATTCCAAGTGAAATACCCCAAGGCATCACAAATAGCACTAGATAGTTATATGTGGGTGACTCAAAACCCAAAGTGAGTTTCTTACTGAAAATTTTATGGACTTAGGGAGCCCTCAGTATCAATTCCTGATTCCATCTAATCGGTTTTGTCTGAACCAAAGCACAACTGGAACTGACAGTCATCAGTCTGATCTCCAACCAAAACATATTCGCCTCTTGTTACTATGGGTGAGGTACCACAGAACTGCATTTGCTTAAGTGGAAGTTTGCTCACTTTATACCTGTGCAAGTGTGAACAAAAGATGTCACTGGCATTAGAAGGAATTTATTGTAACTAAGAATTTAACACAAGCTCAATTTGATTCACATATGAGAAAAGAATTTTTGACCGAGAAAAAAACAGAGCTCATACTAGAATCGCAGGTCCTTTATGGATCCTTGAGCCAGGAAAAAAATATACATAAACTCTATGCATTGTGTGCTTAAAATGATACTCCATCTCTAAGCACAGAAAGCAAACTAGTATATTGGACACAGTATTATTCACATGCAGAAAAACCTTATAAACTAGAATGGAGTTGGGCCCTTTCAAATATGTAATTGGCATCAGGAAAGAAATAGAGCTAGAAATATCACTTGAATATGAATTCTCGTGATATCAGAACAGTTCGGGAAAATTCAATTCCAATGGAAAATAAATACCTTAAAAATTGGCTCAAAATTATCTGATCTATTTAATGGTACTTTGAAACTTGACCTCTGTAAAGGATTACAAAGGCACACAATAGGCAGATTTGCCATATAATGTTTAATCCCCTTAGAACTTTACACTGAATGTCTGTGATAATGGAACCTTGGAAAGCCGATGGAACTAAAATATAATCCAAATTAAGACCATTTGGGATTTCTGAATCCATCTTGAAAAATTGTCTTCATCTCTTTTAACTGGATACCAGCATTCTTTCCACCTACCTAGAAATTGCAGCCCAGCACAGGTATATAGGCCACACCCTTTGGTAGCAAATGTACTGAATACTAGGACTGTAGCACTTTGATTTGACAAAGCCCTTCCTACTTATCTTCACCTTTCCTGCCAAATAAGTATTTTATATTTTATATTGCCTGTGGAAATAAAACAAACCATTTTTGAGAAGGTGACGTTCGACAGTGCAACTTTTCCCTCTTAAACAGTGTATTTTTGCCAGCAGGTTCCAGATTCCGCAAGGCTGGCCAAAAAGTATAGACTAGAAAAATTTTAATCATAGTCAACCAGTCATAAAATTCTTCTCATAAACAACATCAGGGCCATCTTAATGTTAAGCAAGTCTTGCTTGCATAAACACTACTGGAAAGCTGTTCTAAACTCTCACTGTTGCATTGATTAGAAACTTTTTTCTGATTTGCTGTGTAGACTTGTTTATAGCCATTATATTCTCCCCCCTCCCCATGTCAAAGTCACCATTTGTTTTTCTTCCTTCCTGTTTTGGAATGCAGACCTCTCTCTCTCAATATTAAGATCAGCTGTTATACACAGATCTCTTTCTTCTATTATTTCCAACTTCTGATCTTAAAATTTATAGCAAAATAATATTGTTATTAGTCAGTAAATGCATGTCCTTCCACACAGTTTTCCAGCTTTCACATCACCCAGTTCTTACTGCATATGCCTCACTTTCCCTGTATTGATGACACCTTCCAGCATCAGAGAAGGAACACTGCTATTTTTTGTATAAGGCCATCAATGAAAACTTTAACTAGGATGAACTGCATCATGAGTAATATCACTACTGATCTCCTACAGCCAAACTTTTATCCATTTTATAATTCTTGAAAGAACTGGCATTTCTCTAAGTAATAATTTATTCAATGCAGCATAGAAAATGCTTTACTGCAGTCCACATTTCCTCTGTACAGGGAAAAACAAAACGAACAAAAAACCCCCAATTTTATTACCAAAGTATGCCGTATGACTGACTTTGCACAAATCCATGTTTTTAGACACAGAGCCTGCAGAACTTGAACAGTTGTAGGTTTAGATGTCAAAAGTCATTGCCTTTTTTACCTCTCTCTTGTAACTCTCAAAACATTTTCTTTGGTAACTGTATATTGTAGAGATAAGCCCTGAATATAACAGTTTCCTGAAGGTTGTATGGCACGTAAGAACACTGAAGCCTGAGTTCAGTCTATGGTGCTTTTTGAAAGGGGTGAAATAGGATGTGTTTAGGGGCCTTGCTTAAGATATAGAGGATTTTTCTGCTCTGAGCTGCCACTTCTGGTATCTTTCAGAGGAGTAGATATGTTATATATATATTTATATAAAAAGGATGATTTTTGCTTACTAATGACAAGCTATGTTGCCTTCAGCCAAAACGAACTGTAAATGTTATACTAACCCTTACTAATGGTTTTGGGTTTTTTTTTCCACGTTGCAGAGTGGAGGCTGAGGGGGATGTAACTGGTTCTGTCTCCACCTCAAGCTTCTGCTAAGGTCAAATCAAAAAAAATCTTCAAATTCATAGAAAGATTTAAGGGCTGAGATAAGCGATTCTAGGCACTTCAGCCCTGGTAGCTGAGTCTAAGAAACCCAAATGAGGTATTTATACTTCCTTTACAACAGGAGTAGAGAAAGAGAACGGAATTGACAGGAAGAGGATTTAAGTGAAACTTGTCTGTGGTTGCCAATAAGAAATACTAGCCAACTTCATTTCAGGGACTAGGTATCTTATTCTGGGGTGTAGTGAAGTGTCTTCCTCTTTTAAGGGTTGAGTCCCGAGTCCTTCACTAACTGTAAAGTTAGTTATTGAATTCTGGAAAACAGAGGAGGTATTTCTTTCAGAGGCTGTTGTCATTGCACCCTTTTATCCAACAGACTAACAGCAAGATGCTCATGTGACAGTTGAACAGCCCGCACTCCAATTCCTTCCACTGCCGGGAGGATTTTAAAACACACACTCTGCTTATCGTGAAAGCACTGTAGGTATCAGGTTAAAATCTGTTCTTACATGACAGTCCCAAACCCGTTCCAGTCTCCAAGACAGGATGAGCTGTCAGAGAATATTCCATGGGAGCCATGGCACAATCTATGGGAGATGTGAAAGGAGCATTGTTCAAGAAATTTACCATGAAGCCTATCAGTTTTTGGCAATGTGTTCAAATCCAGATTCAGAACTTCAAGATTCTCTTAGTCCATTTCTGGTGATGAAGGAACTTTGCTGTTGGTTGGATGTTTGATATCTGATACTATGCTATGATGTGTGAACAAACACTTTAAAATGAATTATCAAATTATAAGGTATAATACTTCCTGCTAAATCTTAGCACCCATAACAAATAACAAAAGAGCCATTTTAAGGTAATGAGGAGGTGGAGGAATCACATTTAAAAACATTAAATATTTAAACACATATTATATGTAAGCCCTGAAACAAATGCATGTTGAATCAGTGATCTTACTGCATAACACTTGAATCCTTTTTGTTCCAGTTTAAAGATCATATTTATAACAGATTTTGTAGATCAGTGCCTCTTAACTTTAAAAGTTAAGATAATGAACAGCAATCTCCCTCACTAAAATAAATGAAATTAAAAAATTAAGTAGATGCAACATACTGGGTATTAATTTAAACTCAAACAGACTTTTTCTACACTGCAAAGAAAGATGGTTTTAATATATTTGGATAAAACTCTGAAATACTGAACTCTTCTTTTCCCACTTACCCTTTGTTATCTATCTCTCACAGCTTACTGCCCGATGGTTCTTGAGGGTTAATGGTGTTATGGGTGTAGTATATAAAACTAAAGAGGCTGGCAAACCCATGAGGTATGCGGTGGAAAACCAGGGAATCTGCAAAATCAGCTTTGTGCAGTATTACAAATGAGGAAAATCTGCTCTATAGGAGCATATCATATGGTTTATTGCATTGCTATTAGAGATTTTGTAGGAAAAAACTTGGAGAACTCCAACTGTATTCAGAAATAGTAATTCTGTAGACATTGGAAAATGAAAAGACAGACATCAATATTAAAAATTACCTTCTTGTCCTCCCCAAAAAGTCTGAAAGAAATGTTCTTGGCTAATGGGCCTTTGGCACCATCTTGACAAGTACAAAGAGTCCCTTTAGTGTAGTAAATGTATTTATTGCTGTGGATAAGCCCCAAGATTTAAGAGCACATTACCTGAAGAGGTTTTAATTGCTGGCATACAGAAACAATGGGATGAGATAAAAGAGAAAGAGGCTTCAGCCAGAGGCAACATTCTTGTGGAAAGCTGCTCCCACTTCAGAAATGGAGGCAAATTAGAGTAATGTCAGGGCCGAAATGGAAACCCAGAAAGGCGTTTGTTCCTCAGGCAAGCCCTGTGAAATTATGCATCCAAGCATTGCAAATTAAGATGTTCAGAGGGCCGAGGAAGTGGATATCCAGAAACGTGAAAGATGTATAACCTGGGAAGTTTAAAATTTATCAGATTGTGTGAAATCACATGCAAGATAATAGAGGAGATCACATTTAATTGTTCACTATTGCTTTGAAATAAAAAGAAGATAAATGTGTCTGAGCTCTGTCAAAAAGCTTGAGTGGTTGAATCTCACTCATATGCCAGAACATGAAAGTTCAAAAGTTTCCCAGAACTTGAGAAGCTTTTATAAGTAAGATGGAGATGAGTGCCGTGTTACTGGCTTCTGAAGACAAAGCTTAAATACTTCTTGAATGCTATATGAGACCTTCAGTAAGATTCTTTATTCACCCACACTTAGGCATATCCATCTAAACTATTTTTGAAGATGTGCTAGCCCACAGAAATTGAACAAGCTTCAGAATCAGTAAGGTTCACAAAAAGTACTTTGTCATGCATTAAATCATGCACATAAATCATGAAAGGCAAACTCTCAACTAATAGTTTGAGCTAGTGGTTCTGGTCACAATAGTGTTGAATGGACAACAACAATGCAAAGTAGGGCTGGTTTCCTGAAAGCTTGCCGACCTTGTTATAAGCTAAGCAGGACACATGAAGCAGATTAAATATTCTTGTAGAACATAAAATCAGATAAAAGATTTCCAGGATGATAGAAGGGGCTCCATTTCAGCATCACAAACATAAGCATGTGTTTTTTGGTTTGAATGGGCCCTTATTTTAGTCCCAATGGAATTATTTTTAGGAAAAACAGGCCTATAACAGAAGTGCCTTTTGTTTGGTTTGAAAATAGCATTACAAATTATCGATTTGGCACTTTTGGCATATTTTTATGTCAAAGTAATCATGTTAAAGTTATGTGCTTTTAAAAATGATTCTTTTCTTAGGGAATCTCTTGATTTGGTTTATTCCCTCACTTAAAACAAGGAAAATTATTAGAACTGGTAACATTCTAAAGGACAGAATGTACATTTTATGCAAGGGTTATTTTTGCTCATTTAATGCCATGTAATAAAAAGGCAAAATCTTTCACACAGCAGTCCATTAAATGTTCACTGTAGGCTACCACCTCTCTAAGACTTAGCAACTTCTGGGGTTTTTTTCCTCACTTCCAAAGTGCTGTACTGAATGGTGGAATAAGTCTATGATCCTTACACAACTACTCTGAAACTTTAGAAAAAATGTTTTCCCCCTTTCATCCTTTGAAGAAACTGTGGTTAGTGTCAGTTTTACTCTCAGTCCCTTCAACACTTTGTCAACATCCTGATCCCACAGCAGATTTGGAATTACCATGGCTAACATTTCCTCACCCTTAATCAATGAACTTGAGACTTTCACCAAACACAGCTTTTCATTCATCTTTTTCAATGACATATGAGGTCTTGACTTTTCCCTGTGCAGCAGGCCTACCCCTATCAATATTTACTCTCTCTCTTGCAAGTCATTGTTTTCTCAAAGAAAAGCCTTGTTTTTTCGCTTTAAAAAAGAACAAGATATTTATACTGACAAAAAGGAAAGCTCTTTGGAGTTGAGACAACATCCAATACACAAGAAAGATAAGAAAATTTTGTGGTTGAGAGGAGAAAACAAAAAAGAGATAAAAACACCACATTTTTATATTAGCGTCAACAAAACTTTATGAAAGATTATCCATTTGTTCCAATGTTAAAAAGTTAGCTTCTACCTATACAATAATTATCACTTAAACCTGTCATCACAACAGGGAACAAGAAGCCTTTCTTCAGATGATGACACAGCTACTTTCCTTTTAACCTATTAGGTTTTGAGTCTTCCCTTTTTTCACCATTCTTACTGGTCAAAAGAAGGTATTTATAATATTCAAATTCTAATATATCATTGTACTTCAGCAGCAATTTCATTTGAGACAGTACATTAGCAGAAGATAAATTCACACAAGGTTTACTGGTTTCAGAAGACCTTTCTAAATATACGTGGCAGTGTGCTCCCCATCCCCTGCCCCCACTGGATCGACCTGTATTTCCCATAATCCTGCTCAAGTGATAACCACCAGTGGCGGTCCTAATGGGTCATCTGGTCCTGACGGCTGCATCTGCCTCAAAATGGATTGGGGCAGACGGATAACATCACAACAGCCAAGGGCTAATTTGAGCAATGCACCCACCTAACTACAGTGCTGGGCAATGTCTGACTCAAGCCAAATTTGGAAGAAACTAACATCTGGAGTCCGTATGTAAATATGAGTCAATTACCTTACTCCAAAAGGAGTGGCCAGCCCAGGGCCCCTTGTGCTGTCCTGCACGCCAGGACCTCCCCTTGAGCAGGGATGCCTCTCGAGGTCACTGCTCGAGGTTGAGAGAGTCCTTGCCACAACAGATTCTCAGCAAGTGATTAACAGCGTGCTAAACTTTGAAATCCTAACTAAGTGATATAAAGGATTGATTGTGCACATATAATCCTTTAGACATAAACCGTTGACCAAGTCTGGGACTAAGTCTGGATCCAGCTGCACCTAAACTCTCCTCTGAGAAGGAGTTTAGAACACAAGGGCGTCCTTTCTGAACCTCGTGACTCAATGGGAGGGTCTCCCTGACAGTTTTGTCTGACCCTGTCCTCTACGCAGTAGATAATCAAGTGTACCTTGCTATTGAGTCTTGTTGAACCACTGTCGCATTTGCTATCAAACTTTGTTAAATCGCTGTTTTATATCAACAAACATATTGCTACTGCTCTCTTACTAGTGAAGTGTGTCACTCCCTCCACGACAATACATCATTCATGTAAACTGCTGCTTTAAATTTCAGAAAAAAATGTCTGGAAAATTTTGTTGTAATGGGAGCTGTAGCAAATCTGGGGCAAGAACATGATCTTCCTTCTCAGATGTATAAAACTGTGTCATGTGTCCCTGGAATTACTGTGTGAAAAGAATGGACTTTATACAAAACTCAAATGTTGATGAAAAGTACTTGATATAGGTTTGGGACTTCATTTGTGGCAAAAAAATCTGAAATGTGATGTCAATGAATACGCTTTATTCTGACTAATACTTTCTTTTTAATGATATTATATTGTGTTGTGATGAGATGAGTTAGAAACACAGATAAATGGGTGTGTTTCAAACATGATAAAATATAAACAAAGTAAGTTCAAGAAAACATATTGCTTATTCACATTTTTCCCCAGGTTTTGTAGATCTTTTTATTATTTTTACTTTTTTCTTTTTTTAACCTCTCAGATAGCTGTGGTGCTTAATGCTGAAAATTTGATGTGCAGATTTTTGAAAACACTTAGGAATCTGGGAATATAGGCCTACAGAATATGAGTGGAGCTTGTGCTCATAAGACATTTATTTTTCCTTGAAGTCCCAACTGTAGGTTTCAGGGAGCATATTTTCAAAATGCCTAAGGCCCAGGTACTGATTGTTCTTGTGAGTATAAACCGGTACCTGAAAAATGCAAACTTACTATCAATCAGGTAATTTGAAATGTAACTTCACACTATTCAGCTGAAGATGCAGGAGATGCATAATTTCTGGAGATGAAAATTACTGCCTGTAAAAGTAACCTATGCATCTGAACCTGCAGACAAACCAATATGTGCGCAGCAGTAATTCTGTGACAATACACAGAAAGTGTTAATAGGTGATATGGAAGTAGCTAAACAAATGTTAACTATACTTTGGTTAGGATCAAGGAAGGTGGAATAGCCCACAGTGTAAAAGAAACATTTTCTAGCAGAACACACTTGTCTCTAGTAGCTTCTTAACAGTTTAAATTTAATTTCTCCTGCTTTCTGCTGCTTTTGTGCCCTTACTTCTTGCTTCTTCTGGCCCATGCTTTGACAGGCAAACAATTTGCTTAGTAAAAAATGATGCAAGATGAATAGGTTTTTGTTTAAGCTATGGAGCATGGATGTTTCAGATATTTTGTACTTCAATTACTAGAAAATCACCACCTATAGGTTACAAATCCTCACTAGATCAAAGCTTTAGTAGGTTCAAAGAAGGGGAAAAATCCTTAAGAAATGTCCCTGTGAGCTACAGAATTACAAAATTATTTCCAGTGGGTCTATTTCAGAAGAGTAATTGACAATGCAACTTGTGTTTCTATATCCTTCCATATTAAGAAAAGAACTTATATTATTCTTGTTTAAACAGTGTAAATGGTTGTACAATGAAAATCAGAATAATGAAACTATAACTAAAGTAGTTTATAGATAACAACACTGATGATTTTAATGTTAATTTCTACAAAAAGCATGCCAGTTAAATGACTTGCTTGATAGCTTTTTAATCTGCTTCATTGCTATTTTGCTTTCAGTGTCACTAACACATTCTCTTTTTGCATAAGAGTAAAAACTCAAAGGATATATATTCAGCTCCTTCAAAAAATAGTGCATCTGAAGAGAGAGAAAACCTGACCTTACTTCCAGGATCACATCAGCCATGATAACAAACTCTCATTACTTTCACTGGGGGCAAGAATGAGCTGTAGGTTACTGCCTTCAGAGACGTACAAGGAATTCAAAATCTCAGATGCCTCAAGAATAATTTGCTTTGGTGGGGAAAGAGGGCTTTCCATGTTTCCATAACTTGTTTTAACAAGAAAGGGTGCTGTTCTGTTTTCTTTTAAAGCAGGAGGTTTTTGAGAAGTATATCAAGGAATATACCAGTTAATTTCCTGAAGTAAATTTGATCATACCCTTATCTTGCAGCTCAACCTATGCTCCAATTTTGACTTTTCAGTGACTTATTTGAAACTTTAAAGCTGAATTAAAGCTGTGGTTTGATATTTGCTGTAAGTCCTAGTCTTATAAAGTTGTTTTTCCACTTTCATGCATTACAGAATAATGTATTACGAAATCATTCATAAGACACACTATTCTAAAACCTTGTGAAAGTATAACGTATCACGTATATGTAAATAGGTTAAGCTGTTTAGGAAAAGTTTCGATAAAATTTCTTCCAACTGCACCTACAAATATATATTTTTACAGACAGATGGAAACAGACAAGCTCTTCAAGTGTAATATCTCCCATAAGTAAATCATTTCTGCTTTCATATTGCCAATGACCTTTTCCAGTTTTGTCACAGTATTTTGTTACATAAAACTCAGGTTTTGATCCTTCTCTAATCATACCCAATAAAAGGAGATATTTTGATTTTCATGGAATGTGGATGTGATACTCCAATTATATTCTTCAAGCACTGGTTGTTTTCTAACAACCTTACAAAGTCATTTTCTATAGAGAAAAATATACAAATTTCCAAGCAACTGAGCAACATGCAAAGTTTCTGCAGCTCTAATTTCTGGTGAGAGCTGGTGTATTATAAGAAATAGCTTCTAGCAATGACAGCAACATGAAAAATATTTCTGCACTAATGAGGAAGGGAAATTAGTGAAAGGGCACGTTTACAGTTATTTATATGTTATTTCTGTATGCCACTATTCTAATCAATATTTCTATTTATATTATACAGTGAATTATTATCAGAGAAATCTTTGGCATGGCACCTGGGAAAAGTGTTATTCAAGGTACATCTGTCAAGAGCTGGCTTTTCAGGTGGTGTTTTACATCCACAATATGCATCTGTAGTAGGCAACTTCTGTGTTTCATTATATTGCCTATAGCTGCACAATAAAAATTTGTAACATCTGCTGATTTTTCTTGCTGTACTTGATGAAATTCTCTGTGGTGAAAGATGGTACAAATGAACCTAGAGGCAAAACTGTCATTGACTTTCATGGACTACCCTGGCATTTTTCAGAATGGAATTTTCATATTTTGGCCAAGATAAGGAATTATTTCCAGGCTCAAAGCAGAGCAAAGGTATACCAAATGCCGAGTGAATTATTTTTGTCAATACAATGCATCCAGGCACAAATAACAATTGCCCTTCAGAGTGCCCAAGCTCTTTGTTTCTGTCTAATTAACTTCCTCTTGATGCTACACTTCCTGAAAGGTACACTATTTGCCCACATGATAGCTCCAAGTCCCAACAGACTTAAATCATAAAGGACTTATGACTTCATGCAGCTTTTTTTTTAGAAACGATTCTCAGTAACCTCTTGCAAACTCTGAAAGGACTCTTCCAGAGTAGATTCAATTACTCTTTAAGAAGCATTTTTAGTAATCCATATAGAAGAGGTAATACTCTACCAACTTACTTTATGTGTTACTACTGAAGTGGTGCAAAGCTGGGTATGTCTAAAATGGGTTAATATTTTTGTGTATTTTTTTAGTCTGCTGTAATTTTTGAGCAAACTAAGAATAACAAAATGGCCACTTGAACTTTAATTTTAAATGGATTCATGTCTTGAGGGATTAATTTAAATTGTCATGTTCAAATTTTCACAGAAGTGCTGGGAAACCCATGTCCAGAGTTGCTGACTTTTTTATATGACTGTTGAATATGGGAAGTTATAGCAAATAATTTGTCTGTGCTGGTGTTATGTTCAAACAAGTTCATTTGCTCATTTAATTGATTAAGTTAAGCTTCCCTATCTCCATACAAAAAATACCTACAGCACAGGTATATGCATTCATTCCTAGCTATTATAAATATTCAAACCCACCTAGCACTGAGTTCATAACATCTGTGACTGAAGAGAGAAAATATTCACTGTCTCCCAGTAGGTGACATTTACAGGGTACCCATATCACTCGGTGTCAGCCATCTATTTATCTCCATCTACAAGAATATAAGGGTTTGTCACCACAGTGTCATTTGTGTAGGTGATGCTCTGAGGCCCTTCCACTAGGGTGGTGGGTTCTAGAGCAGAGCTAGCAGCCCCATCTCTTACTATATAAGCCAAAGAGTGGTAAGTATTTGAATCTTTGACTCAAATATTTAAATGAACATGAATTTCCAACACACAATGATTTGCATGAAAAAATAAAAAATTTGCAGTTTTCTAAGATGGCTCCAAGGTGCTTTTATCATTTTAAGATATGTTGCCTTCCGAAGCACCTTTTCCTATAGTTTGAATATGATATTTATACTCTTGTGTGTGTGCGTGCAGGAGAGCAAGTGAGCAAGCAAGATTGAGTGGGATAAGGAGAGACAGCACGCATTTTTGGTGTCATTTTACAGTACGGTAAGAATACTTGCTTTCCTAATGTATTCAAAGCCCTACATACTCTTGCAGGCAATTAAAAAATGCTTTCTAACTGCCTTTGAGGCACAGTGCACTTGACAAGTTTGGCAGGTTCCTTGTCAGTTTGCTGAACCTGATACAAGAGCAGGTAGTCCCAAGCTTACACAGCTCTAGTTCTATAACTCCCAGAATCCCTTTTTACAAGCAAGATCTATGTGCATATCCATTCTAACAGCTTTAAGGGTTTGAACACCTGCTCCTTTTAAGTCATTCCCATCTCACATCATTATTTATAAATGCTCTAAAACGCAGTGCATAAAACATTGTTGGTGTATCTGTGAAAGAGAAAAAAAATTGCCTTAAATGCACCAATAGTGAATAGGTCCATTAAGAATACTCTCTTCCACTCATCAATAGCTTGAATTGGAACAACAATATTTTCAAAATACATGTTTTTATGCAATAAAAATAGAGATATATTTTGCATGCAAGTTAAGATTAATTAAAATTCAGGGGTTAGAAACAATTATCCTGCTGTGAGTATTTCCTGCAAGATGGAAATATTTGTTGACCCAAGATTAGAACAGCAAACCCATTAAGTAAATTAATAACCCAAATAATTTAAGATTCCCAAGATTTCTGGTGGGAGTTTTAAACAAAGATCTATTATGTCTGTTTGACATTCACGCTGCTGCTCTAGTTGTAATTTCTTGGAAAAACATGTACTCTTTCTGAGCCCCAGCAAATAGCTGTTATCAATATTCTGAGAAACAAAATGTAAATTGGATGGCCAGCACCCCAGCCTAGAAAGTGGTGCTATTGCAAGTTAACGTGAGCCGTAAAAGGAGTATAGTATTCTACCCACTTTCAGGGTGCAGTGAGAGTAGCAGCACTAAGTCACAGCAAACTGAGGGGAGCATTTGGACAGAATGATGGGAGTAGAATTGCTCCTGATTTATTTTTGTGGCAGGAATTCTTTAGACTGGAATGGGCATCTGAAAGAATGCCTTTCCCAGTTACTTTCACAAAAGGATAGAAATTTGATTGCTTTCTATGGGCAGGAAAGGTGCGGCTGTCCTCTCATCCCTTTCCTAGCTATTGTACACAGATACAGAGAGGTCTGTACTCTTATTTACCTCCCTACACTCTTAAAAGACACAGCCTGAAGACCAGCAACGGCCAGAAAACAGGCCATAGGCACGGCTTTGGTCTCTTTGCATTGCCTTAGGTCTACGTCTTGGGATGCTCAACACCATCAGCCTCCTGGAGGCAGCCTGGGGAGGAGAGACAGCGCAGAGCACTGACGGTGGAGCTCAGGGAGCCTTATACTAGCTTTCTCAGCATAGGGAATGAGTTGATCCCAGATAAGTAGCAGAAGCAGGTGAAATGCAGGCAGTGTGACTTCGCAAGGACCTGCACCCAGCAAATGTAGTCTATAGCTCAACATGAACCATGCAACACAATCCAAACACGCAGCTCAGAAGGGTCTTGGGGGGCAGTATCTTAAAATCACTTCTGTAAGCGAACAAAGTCAGTTCTATTCATCATGTCCAGAGCACTTTCTTTGGACCTAGGGCCTTGAAAGGCTTTGATTTCCTTTCTAATGTGCCTATTCGATTAGTTATATCAAGTATCAATAAATGAGGTCTGGCAGCCTACCTTAAACTAAGAAAATTTAGTGTTGTTAGCAACAGCCACAGTGAAATCCTCCTCTACCCCTTGCCCCATCTTCATTACTTCTCACCAGGACATGATGCTGTTAGGGCTTTTGTCAGTTATAAACCTCATTCTGCAAGCTAAATAAAATCTATATTACAAACCCTTGTTTTCTGATATCCTATATGGCTTACTCAAGCAGAAATGTAACATATTTTGAAAAATTTGGTGAGTAGAATAGGAGGAATTTATACGGATTTGTGTTGCTTTATGCAACTAAGAAAGGTTATCAGGTTTTCAACATGAAATCCTACCAGAATGAGAATATCTAAAAGGCCTTTCCATATTTTGGGACCTTTTTAACACAGCTTCTGTCTCCCAAAATGGACATAATCCAAGTAATACTATATGAGATACCCTTCCTTATGAATAAGAGGTTTCAGTCAAGTCTTCTCCAGTTCTTTAGTTCCTTTCCACGATTCTTAAGAGGACTATTTATTTTCTTTTAAAAGAACACCAAAAGAACTATTCATTTTCATCATAAGTTTCTCACTGGATTTCATATAACAATTTGCTTAAACTTCTACCCATTTTAATTTAAGGTGTCTGGTCAATTCTCCCACCTATATTTATATATATAGCCTTTCAAGACCCCCAGTGCCCACATAACTGAACAACAGGTGGAGTTTATGGATGAACTTGCTGAAGGAAAATGTCATAAACTACTATGTACATGATCCCAGTGTACCTCTCCAGGCTGAATTTTCAACACTTTCACAAGCTGTCAATATGTTTCTAAGAACCCACTGCTTTAAATCTAAAGGCAACGAATCATTCAGACAGTAGCTACTGCACTTTGCAGGTTGCAGTCTACTATATGAGAGGTATAAATTCCAGATTTTCAAACTTCTTTTGATTCTGTCAGATATGGTAGTTGAATGTAGTCATAAAATTGCCTAGTGCTATTTCTGCTGTTAATAGGGAGATAGTCAGTACATTCTGAAGCCTCATATATTTAGTGAGTTTTTCTGAAGAATGTAAACTGAGATGCAGGTGATTCTAATGTCAATATTTAGGTATAAAAGTTCATCACCGATTTTTTTTTTTTTAGCCATATTATAGCATTGTTTTGTTTTAGAGACCTTGTCACACCTGCAAGAAAATATCTCAGAAGAGAAATACTAAAAAGAAAAATAAGATAACCACCAGTAAGATATGACCTATGGTCCAGATGATTCCTCATGAAAGAGTCAACCTTGAAATTTATAACAAATACAATATAGCATAAATATAGTGTATTAAAACAAGACTACTCAGTCACTCTTTTTGGAAGATTTTAAAGCAAGCACTTCTTGATTTGGAAAGTCAGATGAAAGAGAAATTAACTTTCTTTCCCTCTTATGCTTCTTAGGTTAAGGTCAAATGATGGCATTAAATGATTAATCAAATTTTGTGGGCTGATAATTAAATTTAGTTGCATATAACTTAGAGCTTTATGGCAACAAGATAAAACCAGTTTACCTTGCCAAGGGAAGTAAAGAAATTGTTAATGAAGTCAGTGGGAACACATAGGAAAATCCATTTGCTTTACTAACACACCATGTTATCCAAACCCAGAACTCTAGCTAGGAGAGGAGATATTCTGGCTCGAGGTCTCTGGTTTTCAAGAGCTTCTCTAGTCCAGTGCGCAAGCAGGGTGTGAAGGCTTACCAATTTCTACAACAAAGATCAGACAAACCATTGACTCTAGGTCCTGGTTTCAGCTGGGATAGAGTTAATTTTCTTTCTAGTAGCTGGTATAGTGTTATGTTTTGGGTTCGGTATGAGAAGAATGT
>JAOBAS010000045.1:20162917-20175012 GCA_025311575.1 Elanoides forficatus
ACCCAAACTGGCCAAAGGGATATTCCATACCATGTGACGTCATGCCCAGTATATAAACTGGGGGGAGTTGGCCTGGGAGGGATCGCTGCTCGGGAACTAACTGGGCACCAGTCAGCGAGTGGTGAGCAATGTATTGTGCATCACTTGTTTTGTATATTCCAATCCTTTTATTATTATTATTGTAATTTTATTATTGTTGTTATTATCATTATTAGTTTCTTCCTTTCTGTTCTACTAAACTGTTCTTATCTCAACCCACGAGTTTTATCTTTTTCTTCCTGATTCTCTCCCCCATCCCACAGGGTGGCGGGGGGGAGTGAGTGGGGTTAAACCACAACACTAGCTAGTGCTGTCTCCAGCTTCCCTTCCTTCTCTGTTCCTAGTGCTAAGCATAGCCTGCAGAGTTAAGTCCATCATGAGGATCACCTTTCCGGACTCCATTGGGAACACTTCCTACCCTGTTATCCATGCCTGCCACTAAAAATATCAACGATATACCTAACTTCCAGTAACCTCCACTACATCCTCCACTACACTGATTCTTATCTGCTACCCCAGCTTTTCCCAGTCTGAGTGTCACCACCACTGGATGACAGTTCAGTGGGACAGAATAGCAGAGTGTACCATTTGTAACTGAGGATTCAGGAGACAAAGGCTGAAATCCTGGGATTTCCAAGTACTGCAAGGATAATTTCAGCCCCACCTATTCCTCTTATCTTTCCTTCCAGCAGCAAGAATTTCAGAGTGTATAGGTATATCCTGAACCATAAGTAGAGTGCAAATAAAATACAGTACATGTGTTGGATAGCACTTCATGATTGTTTCAAAACACACAGGGATCAAGTCTGGAGGATAATAAAAATGTTCAGAAAATAAAACAATTTGCAATTTGTATAAGTGTTCTGTAATGAGGTCTAGCAGAAAATCTTAATTTTAAGATTATTATAAAATGTGCTACTGTGCACAGCTCCATTTTTACATATGCAAATAGTACACAGACAGTATTATTGGGTACCCATGCTCTTTCTGATTAGTAATGTCTCTTCAAGGAAAAGCAAGAATATATTGATTTCCAGCCCAAACCACACAGATAAGGATTTTTTAAAACAGTATTCCCCACAAAATTATTCTTATTTTCTTATTTCATAGAAGGTTTACAGAAGAGTCTATTCTTTAATTGGAATCAGGAAAAAGACTTCTACTTCATGCTTGTCTTCTGACTATGTGCAAGTCTCAAAAAATTTAGCTCTAAATGTCTCAGGGCTACTGCCTGCTGTAAAGAATTTACGTTTGAAATGTTTTTTAATATAAAAATCTTACTGGTAATGTTCCATCACTTTTATCTTCTTTAACTGAGTTCTTTTTAAGTTTTATTGCAAGGAAAATACTTGTTTCTATATATTTGTTTCTCTTTCAGAAAGGGATACCTACAAATACATTAATGTAATTAGTATTAATTAACATGTCATTAGTCTGTCCTACATTTACATCCACATTTTAAATTAATTTCAATAAACTTGGCTTTACATGTAACTTCGAAAGTATCTCAACAATTCAGAAGTCTAGTAAGACTTTGCTATTAAATCCACAGAACTCTTTCTTGGCAAAAATACTTAAATGTACCTGATTAATTTAGATTTCAAACTCTCTCCCTTTCTGTCCTCTTTTCTCATTCTCAGTCTGTTTCTTTCTCTAGTTGCTCCTGTGGCTTGTGGCTACATGTCAGATGTAGGAAACAACTTCAAGCCTTTTAAGACACCATGCACAGCAATACGCAGAATATCAGACATTAGGGTTCTGAGATGAAGAAAGGAGTGCAATACTCCTGTGGTGGCATCTAAGTGTCCTGGGAGAGCCTTTGGATGATCTAGGAGGTGAGCTTGGACAGGGGATATGCATTTAGGACTCCCTGCTACATGCCACCTATTGCAAAGTGCATTTCTAATGCAGTGTGAAATCCCAGTACTGGGAAAATATTGTGCTGAACAACTGCTGCGGACTAATTATACAGACACAAAACAAAACCACTGGGCTAGTTCTGCCAAAAGCTGTGGAGTTCAATACAGAACATTGCATCTTTAAAACATCAAGCTGTGAGCCCAGCCTTTGGGTCTGCGTTGTGGTTCTCTGCATAACAGAGGGGAAGATTTGCAGTGTAAAATGGGATCAAGGAACTGAACAGGGAGCCAGCTAAATGCCTAGAGGAAAAGCTGGATTGAGGGATACGCAAAACATGTTCAAGAGCATAAGAGCATTACTTTGTGTTACAAAAAAGCACTTACCTCAGGTGAGGTTTCATGATTCTGCACTCTTAGATCTCAACACCTGCCCCTCTCCACCCTCCCTAGATACAGCAGGGGAATTATATAATTTCCTAAGTAGCTTCATAGTTAACATGTTTACCTGGCAGTAACAGACTTGATGTCAAATCTTCCTCTTCTTAAGGAAATTTTACCTTTTACATTTTAATGATAATTTTAAATCATTTTAATGATCACATTTTAATCCATGAACATGGGATAGGACTAGGGGGACTCCCTAGGATTGCTTATAGGCTGGCAGGGAGCATATTCCTCAGGAAGGTGGAAGACTAGCTAAAGTAGAAAGAAGTCAATTGGATTCCCTCCTGTTAGCACGTTCTCAAACCACAGAGCTGTTGGATAAAACAGCACTATCATTTATCACAGGGAAAGCCAAGCTGAAGAGGGTCCAAGCTGTAAGAAGGCATACTGGTTTGGACCCTGTGGGTAACTTTACTGTGTGAATCTCAGTCATGCTTGAAGGAGAATTAATCATTTAGCTGCTAACAACACTGCTTCTAGGCATGAGGAGGAACATAAGTGAAAAAAGATTCACAGCCTTTCACTTGAAGCCAGAGGATACCTATCTGCAGAGAGGAATAGGGAATAAATGCATTCATCAGACCTCACAATAATCAGCTGCCTGAGAGACTAGCAGGGAAAAGTTTGGGATGCACCTGGGTTTAAGGGATTGCATAATGAACCTTCAGGTACCCTGATTCCTTTGCTAGAAGCTACCTGGAATGTAAACTCGGGCTTGGCTTGTAGCACCTAGAATGGATAGAAATGGAAGGAAGGACTCTTCCCAGAGAAAGAGAAAGACAAATTCTCCTATCAGTGCATGACAAGATGCACAAGAAAAACTATAAGCAAAAGTTTTGGTGCCTCTAGATTTCAGATATGTCAATGGATAAACAATGGACAAATAGTCCTGGGGAACTCGTACATAGAACATTGCTGGAGTTGGAGCTGTAGAGGGAGGAAACAGATACTGTGTGGCTGATCGTGCATTTTGATATATTTGACTTACAATGCAATGTAGTGAGTAAGTTATATGGAAAAATCAGGCTCCACAACATAGGCTTTTAAGTTGTTCTACATGTACATGGTGGTCATTCTCCTGGAACACTGGACATTTGGTAGCTATCTGGGGCAGACAAATTAACAAGTATCTCTCCTTCTGCAAGGAAAAAACTTTTGACAGGCAAACCCAAACATATGTAGTTCTATTAGAGGAGCTGTATAATTAGCAATCGCAACAGTTACTGATTCAAAAGATTGAATTTTTTTCCAGGGCAAGCCCATTGCAGCCAAAAGATCTGACAATACTATAGGACAGAAAATTCTGTGACTCATCTTTCAGATAATTTCCATCTCCAATCAAAAAGGGTGAGTCATAAGATGACTAAGCAAAAAAAGAACTGTGACTCAGATTACAGCATGATTGTTCCTTAAAAAAATCAGACCACACACACATATTTCTAACTTAGCGTGTCTGCTCCCCATGGCTACTGAAACACCTATCTGATAACTTTTAGACTACCCCAAAGTTTGCATTTTCTCTTATTCTTGCTAGGTATGGGAATCCAAAAGAACTAAAATGGGAGAGTTTGTCTTGCCTTCCTTCATCAACAAGATATTCATTAGAGAAATTTCACTGTTAACACTTCTGCTGCTTATCCTCAGTGTATTTTATCCTATAAGGTTTCTGAAACAATTGCCCTATATATTCCAAAAGGCAACAATTCAATATGGTTCAAAAGTTCCCTTCACAATCAAGGGAAAGTACTAAACATCCTCGCAGAGTGATATCCAGACCACATTCCATTTTTTCATTAACTATATGACCTGGATACCTTCAGAGGGCAACGTATTCCCAATCTCTTTCCCTAAGAATATTGTGAACAAGTGAGAAATGTCAGGCATCTCCACCTCCTGGTTTCTCGCCCACCTTGCTTATAGGACCGATTTGTGGTTTCTCTCATAACAGTTCAGAAGCCTGATAATCTTCACCTCTCCTGCTGAACATGTGGTGCAGCTTTGGACTGGGTGCACTTAGCTGGGAATCAAGTGGCATGGACTTTCCAGCCATCTCCCTTGAGTGTGTAGGTATACCAGAAAACCATCCAACAAAAAAATAAACTCTTCCAGAACCAAAGTCAGAAACCTAAGGCTTCATCACTCCCTTCTACTTGAATGCCTTCCCTGCTAGACTTGAATCAGTTTCATTTTTCCCTGCTCTTTCTGGTTCCAGGGCTCTTCCACTCTTACTTCACAGCAGCTGAACCTGAAGAGAACAGACAGAACAGTTTCCTCCCCGTAACTCTGTGAGTAGGTAGGCGCTCACTGCAGAATTAGAGTCCTTCCTGCAGGTAATGAAGTGCTGCAGCCGAGGTTGCCTGGGCTGTTGCACGACAGCACTTCTTGGTTTAGTCTGGGTTCACCCCATGAACTCCAAGTGGGAGGCAAGAACTGTCTCCAGGTGTGTGTATGGGCACACCTCAATGACATCTTCAGTCATAAACCAGGCTCCCACGCAGTCCTGAACAGTGGTGAACTGACTCACCACTTGGCGAGAGGGCGAGTGTTCAGCCACAGATTAGACAGGAGGTAGGAAGATTGAATCAGAAGTACAGAATCAAAGTGCGGTCCTGTTGGAGTCACGTACTCTATTTACTGTTATTGAGGTCAGTATTGCGAGAGTATGTCGTTACACTGCCTCTCAATCAGGAAGATGGCACTTTCTCATACTTAACAGTGTGATCCAAACAACACTGAAGTCAGTGGAGGTTTCTCCAAACACTTCAATGGGCTTTGGATGCAGCAGTAATATAATATGCATTATTGAGCTCAAGGGTAAAAAAATCTTCAGATTCTCAACCAATTAAAAGAGAAGAACAAGTTTCATTTCTGTCATGTTGATGATCTCACATCTGCTTTCCAAGAATAATCAAGTGTATGTATAGCTAGTGTATGTTAATATGCCAGTGAGTCACAGACTTTTTTTTTCAGCTTAAATTTCAAATTAATTGGCTGTTAATTACTCAGAATTTTTGCCTAGTTACTGTGGCTGCTATTTCATATTTTGCTTCTGCTCATTTAATTGGTCATCTAGTCAGGACAGTTTGTATTATGAACTATGAATATTAGTGCTAGGTAAAAAACCCCAAATTACCAGTCTGTTGCTTTTAGCAATGCACAACATGGCAATTTATGTATTAACAATGAATAACCTGGTTAAAGCAGATACCTAAGTTATAAGAACTAATAATATGAACTTAAATAATATCAGCCACAAACCAAGAATTGTTTACTAAAGATGTCTGTAAATGTTAGCTAAAAAAATACATCTTGGAAAATTTCCCAGTCTCTGGGAAATTTGTGAAAAGTGAAAAAAAAGGCTAAATTCATCAAATAAATTATTCATGGAGAACTATTTGCTAAGCTCTGGTAATTGAGCAGTACGTTAATTACAGAATGGAATTGTGTGTGAGGGGACAGCTAGGGAATCCCACTTAGGAATGAAGTGTCCTGGGACTGAACTGGAGAAGTGTCTTCTCTTTCTCTTGCCAACTGAGGCATGCTGTTAATCATTCTGTATTGTGCAGTTTAAGAGTTCAAAACCAATAAAATGCTGAGGAAAAGTTTCTTCCATAAGATTAATTTCTTTTTCAATTAGCAATAGACTGGGAACCCATGCAATACATAATCATTATTTTTATTAATTAGCTTCAGATTCTTTTTTTCCCTAAATCAATTAACAGTCATGACATGCCATCCATCCATCCATCGGTACACGTAGGTCATTCTAGATAAATGGGACAACTGCTTAAAATGCTGGATCAATGTTCACTTTTAAAATGCTTATCAAATCTCAATACACTGTGCACCTTTCAAACTGTCAAGGCCAGAGCTTTAGACAAGATCCCCGGAGGGATGCAGACAATTACCAGTTCAAGAAGCTTAAAATGTTCTATAACCTCACTCACAATTCTGCTTATCTGCAGAAAGAAAAGTGAGCAGGTGAATGTAATGGATGAAGGTATATATATCTTTCAGATAGGGGATGCACCTCATAAAAGAAGATTGTTAAGAGGTTAATGCTTGATATTGTTAACCGAGGTTTTCAACAAAATCCTAACTTTGGGCTTCGTTTTCTGACTGTGGCCTCCTCTATCACATAAGCAGCTTTGTATGCTTCCACAGACACTACCCACTGTGTGCACAAGTTTTATAGGATTAGAGGATTTATGATTTATAGGGATGGGGGCCTGGAAGAGACCTCCAGGGTCACTGAATCCAGGTCCTTGCTTTCATATGGAGCCCTGCCATTTAATCCTCCTTTTCATAAATGGATCAGCTTTTACCTTACCAGTCGTTAAGGGGTTTTGCCACTACTTCTTCTGTTGTAAAGGTATACCAGATGTCATTCTTCTGACAGTTAGGAACATTCTGCTGAACATTTAGGACAGCTGTAATGTTTTCCACCTCCATTTTTTTGACCTATATTTGCACATATAAAATGTCTGTTGTTGAGCAGTGTTCTTTCCATTATCTTTTTTCCTGTCAAAATGCATTTTTCCATTTAGACTCTTTAATCCTGATACACTGTTAAATAAGAAAAGTTAGGTTTTGTTTTACTAGGCTGGCTAAGTCCAGCAAGTGGAGTACAGGTATAACCTACTGACAGGTTTTTCAGTCTTTTTTGTAAACTATCATGGATTTGTTTAATTTTTATTTCTTTCTATGGGAATTATGAGAATTGCATAGAATATTTGAGATATAAAAATGCCAGTAATTCATACAATGGCACAATCATTTGCCTAATTTATTTTCTTATTAGAAAAGTCTCTATTGGTGTACTAGAGATTATATCTATCTGTTGGTGGATTACAGTGGGAATTAGGGTCATCCTCTGATCAGCTAGTACATACAAATTTTTCTTTGCTGCTATTCCTATCTACGAGTTCCCCAGTTGCATCAGAAATTATTTTTATTAGCCTTCAACCTCATGATATTGAACTTTGACCTGACAAAGTTTATCCTGTTTCTGCCATTAAAACCTTCACAGTCGTCTAGTTAATCTATATAAATATCCTGACTTTTCACTCTAAGGATGATGTTTCTCAAATCTTTTAATATAAAAAATGTCATCAGTGCTCTTATCTTTTTGTACATCTCTCTTTGAAGAGAATACTAAATCAGATTATTTTTCAGCACTGAGCCTTGAGGAATGCCTTGACTAAACTACCCTCTGATGACATGTGTCACTGTAAAGACATGCAAATTCACATTTGCCTGAGTAATCTCACCTTGTTTTGCTGCAAAGGGTTGATTCAGAAGAGTTGATACCTTTCATACTAAGGTGCTTTCCTCTACACCAATTCTGAATTTGAATGCAGGGCTACGGTAACTCCAAATGCTACAGCAGGATTTCTATTAACACCTACACAAATGAAGCAGTCCTATTGTTACACTTCCTGTTCACAGACTATAGAGAGAAATCATCTTTTTTTCACCTGGAGTTCCCAATAACTACTATCTACTGAATGAAGAGATCAGAAGCTTGTTTGGTTCAGCAACAGATGTAACCAGAAGCCAGTTTCCTTCCAGCACTGCATGGTACAGGGCTAGCCTGAGCGTTCACTTGAAACAGAATGGAGAATTATTAAATAACTATGTTTATGAGCAGTGCTGCCATGAATGAGTGAATATAATGACAATCGTAATGAAAACAGATGCTGATATTTACATGCATTTAAAGTAAATTTAATTGATCATATGAGATGATCTATTGTAGGATTTAATCTTAATTTAGAGATATTACAGGATAGTGTGATCCCAGATAACAAGGACATGACCTTCACCAACGAATCTTGTCAGTAGCCCTAATGCAGATTAAGCAATCGGCTTTCTCTTTGACTTCATTTTGGCTCAGGCCAAAGGTGGCTTAAACCTGGCATTGCACAGGATACCAACACTATACAAAAACCTGCTGTAGGGTTTAAGATGGTTCTGTAAACTGATTACTTCATTTCCTTTTTTGGCTGAAAATTATTATTCTGGTCTGCTGGGAAATGAAATGAAACCATTGCTCATTTCACAGATGTCAGTGAGCTTCAGTAACTCCCAGACCGGACTGATACGGGTGGATTTGAACCATTCACCTCAAAACGAGAAGTTCTCTGTTATCTTCTCAGCTGCTCAGTTTACTCAAGTATTACTTTGATTCTCTGCAGATTTTGAGATGCCAAAGATCCTCTTTAAATGCACCTCAAAGCAGAAGTAAAAACTATAAGCTGCTTTGTGTACTGCCAAGAATTTAAAAAATGTTTTCCTTTTTTAACACTTCACATCTGTTTCCTGATACAACATTTTATTTTAAGAAATAAGGGAATAGGAGAGAAAGAGAAGCTGCATATTTCAGTAACTTAGCTTTTCAGAAGAGGCCACTTAGAGACCTCTAACTGAGAAAGAGGGATATGACCTATATGATATGTACCTTTTATTCACAAACTGTATTTACTGTTTCTGTTACCACTTGAGCTTACACAGTGGTCAGCCAGGTGAGGATTTAATCCAATGAAGTGGTAAAATCAGTAGTTATGTCTTCAGTAAACATGTAAAAAGTGTAAAAAAACCAGTGTAGAAAGGGGGTCCTGGGTCAACCACAAGATCATGTTTGACTCCCTTTCATACTAGTCATCTGCAAGGCCTAGCCTGCACATGAAGTTAAGCAAATAATTGGTAGCTCAGAACCAGAGCTCTTGGCCTCTACTGGTAAGGTTTCCATAGCAGTGCTCTGCTTCCAAGTAAATGTGGCAGAATCTGCTTGTATTTTTTCATGTACTGCGATGGTATGTATTAACCAAAAGTTTAAGCAATTCTTGTTTCAGTACTGCCTCAATCCTGTTTCTGCTATAAGCACCTTTTGATTATCACTCAGAAATCCAAAGGGATTCCTTTTTCTGGTGAACATACTTGGCTGAAAAGTGAGTTACTCAGCAGATACAATTCTGTTCAGGTGATACTGATTGAAACTACGTTGGAAGAAAGTTAAATACAGGGTCTGACACATTTTCTAGTATCTCCACTAGTTCATAGACTACAGCAGCTGTACATTCTAGCATTTCTTATCTTCCAAAATCTTATTATCAGCTAGATTGGTTTGTAAGATCATTCAAGAGTGATGCGAAAATCAAGCAGTACTGGCAGCTATAGTCATGCCCTGGTTGAATCTGTCTGTCACTCATTACTTACTATTCAATGCATTTTGGATGAGCTGCTTGTTTTCTAGTGTTCGTATGTTCTCCATATCTAGGCCTCCTTTGAGTCTGCATATCAAGAGTCTCTTACCATCTGTTTCTGATTTTCTGACACGGGGGTTTGGTTTTATTGCCCCTACTCTCTTCATCCTGCATTCCGCCTTATTGGGAAGGCAATGGAAGAGGACAAACTACTATACAGTTATTTAGATAGTAATCAATTTTTAATTAAAGAAAGAACATTTGATTGAAAATATATATAGGTACTTTGTTGGCCACAGATTTTTTCTCAGTTTCACAATTTTTTGATGTTCCTGTGAGCTGCTAAAGTCATTTGCTATGAGTAGATGAATTTTGTTTCTTATGCTGTTTACCAATGATTTTGGAGAAACCTTTATTTGTTATTCAAAATTAGGCATCGAATCATATTTCTGTTGATTCTTTACCTTTTCCAGAATCATGCCATTGCAAGGAAGCCTCAATTGAAATAACAACAAAAAAATTATTATTTTTTGTACTGCAAGTTCCTGTTTTTATACTTTAAATTTGAAATTTCTTCCTCATCTAAATCTCACAATCAGCTCTGTGAATTAGAAGTCTCACTCTTGAAAACTTTGATACCAAACAGAATATATGCATTTATAAAATATATTAAAAAAAAAAAGAAAATGTTAGCTTCCATCCAGGTTGCTGATGTCAATGCAGTACATATTGAAAATTATTGGTTTTACTATTTGCTGGTGAGTATTGAGTTTCTTAAGCTTACTGTCCTCCTTTCTATCCATGCTTTTTTTTCACTGATTCAGAGGAAAGCAGGACTGAAAGCAGGGCTGTGAAGTCCTTGCACTTTCCAAGTCTATGGTGAGAACAGGGCTGTTGTACGAGAGCAAGCTTTGTGTTTTGCTTGCAGCTAATTGTTCCAAAAACTACTCACAGGTGCATATCTGTTGTATCCCAACTTTTTTTAGTGTGATAATACATGTGTGTTTTTATATAAATACATATATATACACACATGCATATACACATATAAATGTTTGTAAGTGCGTGTGTGTGTCCACGTGTATGTGTCTCTGTTTGTGAATATATTTATTTACTACTATTCCTAGTAGCATATATCCAGCCCAGCTCTGGGAAACTGACTGGATTCCCGTCTGACACATGCATCACTGACAGAATTGCCAATTATTTCCAGCACTGAGGCTTAATTGCCCGTGTGTGAGCTGGAAAGAGCCCAGGTTTATTAGCAGATTCCAGGTTCAGTCTGCATGTAATTTGCTAACAAAGAAGGTACATCACTCTAGCCCAGACTGTCATTCTGAAAGCTCTATAGTTCTTTCTTCTGTTCTGATCTGTATTAATTGTGTTTTATTGAGAAATGCTGACCATCATTCAGAACAATTTTCAATCCTTCTGTTACAGAGTTTTTCCTATCAAGCCATGAGGAGACTATTAACACCTCTCTGCTGGAAGCACATAAAATAATCATGGGAGCTGTTTATGTTAATTCAGACTAACTCAGACCTCTTTTTTGTTTCAGAATAATTACTGTTTCGAAATATCAGCATGTGTTAAGAGATCAGGATTAATTTGTAAGAGCTGAATGACAACATTTCCAATGGCTTATTAAACACTAATTAGATTTAAAACGGTGTGACTCTACATACACTTGTGTGCATCAAGAAGTTTAAACATCTGTTTTATAAGTAATGTAGGTTGTAAGGTTACAAAGTTTAATACCACTAGGGGATATCTTATCACATTAGATAACAAGTGATACATTCAGTTCTATGTTTTCCAGGACCAGCATAAAAGATTTCGTTCTTTTTTTCTAGTGTGTTATGTGCTAATTAAACAGTTGGCTTAAATAATTTGGGGCTCTACTCATCTGACTGCAGTTTAAACATTATAAATAACAGGATTTTCTTAAATGTCTGGTTGGAAACTAAGACAAGCTATAGTTCCCCAGTAAAGTGGAAAACAAGGAAGCATAATGCAAAAGAAAAATAATTATTTTAATATTACAAATGTAAGGGTCAAAATTTGTGTCATTTATTCCTGTGTCAGTAGTGTAAGGCATCAAAAATAATTGGAGAAAGGACAAACAGAGCAACAACAACAAAAAAAATCACACTAAAATCTGCTAGAATGCACAGCATTAATCAAAAGTAATAAACTTAAATAATGCCAACTACAAATCTAAGTGTGTAGCACCTGAAAAAATTGTCTGTTAGCTTAGCACCTATAGCATACACTGTACTACAAAAACTGAGTTCAAGTCAAAGATAGCACTGAAGACATTACACAGTGAAATATGTTCTGAACTGACTGTTCAAGACAACCCTAGTTAACTGCAGATGCAATGAAAAGTCAAGTAAAAAAGAAGCTTTTGAAAGTATATATATTTTCTTAACTCTTCTACAAGTTTGTTCAAAGCCAAAAATATTCCATCATGGAGAACTTAAGGAAATTGTTCACTTGCTTCTCTGAAGGCGAAGCCTGTCAAAGAAATATGTAGTGCTTGAATGGG
>JAOBAS010000045.1:20188906-20205636 GCA_025311575.1 Elanoides forficatus
CCCCAAACAACCCATAACCTGGTGGATGATTCACAGATTAGATATGAAAACAGATTTTGTCCTACTCTGGGGATATGTGATCCATGAAATGAACAGGTTAGCAAAGATATATGTTGATATATAGTATCCACTGAATTATTATATTTTCAAATTCAAAAAAATGTAGCAGAACTAGTTAACCTTGTTTGGGGATCACTAAATTTAACTATGCAGAATCATCAAATTTGACAATATCTGATAGCACAGGTTTGGCTGCCTCTAGATTGAGTCTGTAAGAGTGTAACAAGCCCCACTGAGCAGCACAAGTGCCCCTTTACTTCATAAAGCAAGTATGCAGAATTGATCATTGATATACTATACTTCACCAATACTTATGTAAGCATTACTAGGGAGCTGCATTTTAGTGGTGGTGTTTTATTGGACTGGTGTGGTTACCTACCTTTGAGGACTGGCTGTCAAATCTGGATGCAACACTCAGCAAAGAATAAGGGAAGCCTAAGCTTTAATATTGATGCATTTCTAGAAATGGAAGAAAATAAAGTATTATTAACTGATAAATAGAATTAAAATATAGCTTAGCTCCTCTGCGAGGAAACATTCTTTGCAGGTGTGGGGTGGTAAAGTCAAAACCCAAAGTTCTTCAGTGACTGTCTAAGAAAACCTTCCGTGCTGTACGTGTGTATTAGAAATAACTTGTTTCTGCATTGTCCAGATCCCCCAAACAGGGCAGGACATGGGCTTACTTAAAACCATGTGATCCCTGGATTTTTAACAACATATCCGTGTCACTGGCAATGAGCACGGGTAAGAGCTGCCAGATGGCCCAGGACTGCAGGAGAGATGCAGCAGGGTCTAAAAGGCACCTTTACAATCCTCCTAAATCAACTCTGGTGAATGCTCTCTGGCTGTGGCTAAGACTCAGTGCCAGTGCAATTTTGCACAGAGAATTTGAAGAGCTGGAAATGTCTGCAAAGTGAGTTTTGCTGGAAAATCTTGTTTGGGTATATTTACGCAATTCTGTGTCAGAATTCCATATCTCTGTTAGTGATTGTAATTAGTCCCCTTTATCAATAGTATCCATCACAGGGAGTGTCCCCAGGTACCTTCTTCAAATTCTGTTCAATTTCTAGCACCAATTACAGACAGTGATAAGCTATCCAATGTGTTAGAAACGAAAAAGATAGTATTTTGGTGAGAATAGAAATGTGTCTATGTTTTCCAAGAGAGCCTTTTTTCAAAAATGCATTATGGGAAGAAGATTTTTTTTTCCCCCCAAGAAACCCCTCCCCCCATTTAAAAATATATTATGGTGTTACAATGAAGTAATCACATGATGAATTAATGCCAGAAGGACTGAAGTCCTTTTCTAGAAAAAAAATTGAAGAAACTACTGTGATGATGCTGTAGTGAATTATGGCCTTTATTGCCACAAGATAGTCATCAAAGATGAGGGGTACACTTCCATTCTAACATGTAGTTTTCCGTGGAAACTCATGCTTGATGAGATGCTACTTTTCAGTTATAAATTATGATAGTTTAATCTTCTGTTGGTTTATTGCTGTGAAATCTGAAGATACATACGGGGTTCTACAATTTATATATGATAAAATTGTAATGCTATTTGATGACACAGACTAAATAAAAATTCACATTGCTTAACAATTAAACTGTATCTCTAATGAGAGCCAAAACTGAACTGATCATTAACAACAAAACCAAAAATCCTCAGTTTCCAAGAATCAGAAACCTGGTAGTACCAGGAGTGTCAGATTATCTAGTTCTCAAGGAGATTTATATGTGTACTGGGAGGCATGAAACGTGGAAATTATTGGAAAGGACACTTTTTCCTGACGTTCTCTAGGAGCTCCATTATGCTGAAAGTAATTCATTCTTAGCACTCATCCGAAGATGTTGTTCATAAGAAGAGAATATTCATTATTTCCATTAAACTCCAGCAAATGTACATATCCCAGCACATCTATAGTCCCCAAAGAAATTCCTACCATCAAATCTAATTTGACCAGCCACAAAATCTCAGCAAACAAGGTTAATAAGACATTATAAAAATGCTGATGAGTTTCAAGTGAATCCCAACTTGACAGTCATCACAAAAACTATTACTGTTCAAAAATGATACTATGTCAAGTTAAGGTCCCTTCTCCCTCTCTTCCACAGTTGTCCAGTGTGCAAGATCTTTTTCAGCATTAGGGATTTTTAACTTCTATGTCCAGCTCAGCATTCTTCCTATTAAGAAAAGCAAGCATTTTGAATAACATTTAGGATCCCCACTTAAATGTTTGTTTTCTCTTGGAATTGCTTCAACAGTTAGCAGTCTGTCTGTAACCTCATACTCCTGCAAGGGCAGGAATTCATCTTATATTAAACAGTAAAAAGTATAAATCCAAACTATGTCTCTTGATCTTCTAGGCTTTCCTCTTCACTGTTCAGATTTTCAATCAGCATTCAGGATTTTATTATGTTTCTGTCCTTCAAACAGGACATTTAAGATGCTGTCTGTCTGCAGCAACTTCTTGCTGATGGTGTTTACTGCTACTGTGTCCATAATTGACAGTAAAGTAATTGAAGATGGATAGACAGGCAGAGGGCACTAGTTTCAAATCTGCCCCAAAAAAGGAACATTCATGAATGAAAACAAAGTTCCAGAAGCTCTTTTTACATAAAGCTGTTATGTGACTGCAGCAAGTTCCCCTTTTCTGTTAGTGAGAAAAAGGATTTAAAAATACGAAGAATCCTTTGTTGTGCAGTACATTGCCACAGTTACTGTTACCGTTATTTATCTTCTAAATAGTTGTGAGCAGAATTTGTGAGTAGACTCTTCTGCCAGGAAAGGCCAGGTTGTTTTAAGCACTGAACAAGCATATCTCAGGAAGCCTATCATCCAAATGGCAAAAGAAATGGAGGAGACAAACACGGTCTGCAAGGAAGAACAGATTAGTTGATCAAGAGGTTCAGATATATACAAATTTTAGAGAATCAGGAGTGGCAATTACAAGTTGCCACCTGCTTGATCTTGCAATTAATTTTATGCATTGCAGGATAGGTACATTTTGAAAATGTTTTTTTGAAGAGAGTGAATAACAATTAGCAGGTGACACATTTGGGGCTATAAAATGCATTTGGGGCAACAAAAACTGGTTATGAATTTGTGTTTTGATTGAAATAATCTTACTGATTAGACAACCCTGGGAAAAATGGAAATAAGTTAAACTGTATTTGCATAACCAACATAAGTTGGTTATTATTTATATTTTTATTATTTATTATTTATATTGTATTATGTTTAGTTAGTTTTATTATTTTGTTAACTAAATTTAGATTTAAACATAACTGATTTTACTTTTTTGTTTATCTGAAAATAAAAGGCTCCTTGAAAATTAATCAATCTTTTGGTTTAGTCAAATTTTATATGAACAAGAGTGAATTTCTTTCAATTTTTTGTTCTGGTGAGAAAGCTGAAATGTTGTTTCAGTTTGACCCCAAAAGAATTGGGTCCAAGGTAATTTTAATGTGTAGCTTCACTAGTGAATCAAAACCAATACTTTATTCCAATTTTTTTTTTCACTACTTGCTCTATGAATCTGGTATCCTAGTTATTGCCAGACATTCTGGATCATTAAGTAAAAGTGATTTCTTCTTAGTCTCCTGTGGTTTGTTCAGCTAGCCCAAAGCTGAAAAACTCTGATACATGAATGAATAGTGTACCTCTGAGCTATACCATGTTTCAGAGAAAAGGCAGGACAAAATTCAATATCAAGTGGAATTAATTCCTTACTTTCCCAAAGTACTGTTGTATAGGATCATTCACAGTTAGCAGGAGAATGAGTTCTCTCTCCAAGTAATCAAGTTTCTTGCACGGTCTTTTCTTCCTTTTCCCCTTTTTTTCATCTCTGTTTGCTTTGACTGATTATTTTTTTTTGGTGAGGTTTGTCTCTCATCCTGTTTCCGAATATCCCATGAATTTATACTGAAGTCTATATCCCAGTCACAAATCAAGCACATCTAAATATTCCTGTCAAGGAAAGATGATTTCATAAAAATGTAATTACATCCAGCCTGAAAAATACCCCTAAGTACCTTCCATCCCTTAAAGCTGAATTTCTGTGCGATAAGCTACTGTAGATATTCCTGAACTACAAAAGAGAGTTTAAAAATTACTGTTGATGGGTTTTGTGCCATGACATCACAGTGGCCAATTTCCTTGTGTTCACTAAGTAATTTTCAAACACTATCTCTTTTTAATACATGCTATCTACTTAACAAAAGGAAACCAAACACTGATTTCTCAGTGTATGTCTGGAAGTAGATAAGGCAGTAATTTGGACAGCAAGAGATTTCATCTGACAAAGCCAAGAAATTCTGTGATATCTTAAAGAATCCAATCATTTTTCTTAGCTTTCTTGCTGTGAGTTTTTACTCCACAAGAATGATTTTCCTTTGACCCATGAAACTCTTGTGTTCTTGATGCCTTAACTCCTGGTAGAATCCACTACAAAACAAATTCCATTAAATAGCTTTGACAAATTCAACACAACTGTTGCAGCGACTTTCCACTTAGCTCACTAACAAACTCTTCCTGCATTTGGTTTTGATTTCAGTTTGTTTTTAACTTGTACACATCATTCATTAAACACATTTGTAACAGTAGCAGCAGTGGTACAGAAAGGTGCAAAGAAGGTGGGAGTCCTCGTGGTATATGCTTGTGTGTTTTTACCAGACTGACTAACTGTGGTCTGAACAGTAACGGAGCCTGACAACACATTATAAGACAAAGCTTCGTTGCTGCTCATCTTTCTTGCTGCATCAATGTGCCCGTACAGCGGCTCACCCGGTCGCCTACAGCAAACACAGGCTCATAAGTGATGCCATGGCTCTGGTAAGCTGCCAGGGACACTTGGTGTCTGGGTCATCTGGCAGCAACAGCCAATCATGCAAATGCGTTTTTAATGTGGGTAAGAGTCGCATTGCCCCTTGGCTTTGCCAATGGTAGTGCAGTATGAAAGAATCATACCTTACACGGATAATGTGGGCAGCATCCTGCCTACGCTGCCGATGGCGGTCAGGAGGCAGGGTGTCTGTCAGCAACCATACCGAGCCCCTCTCAAGGGATAAAAATAGTGTGTTTCATACCAACTGAGGATGTGAGTTGTGTGGCCTCTAGCATTACCACGCTTGAACACCTGAGGCTTGATGCTTTTCAAATCTGCCAGCACTGACAGGTCAAAACTCCTGCTGGGTTTGCATGCAACAGAGAAGGAGCAGCTGGCTCCTACTGTGGGAGGTACACATAGTCCTGCAGCTCTCCATCGCTTTAGGTTAATCGTCTGCTTAGGGTAGAAAGCCTTTCAGACCTTCATATTTTGTCTTCATGACCATTTCATTCTGGAGAATCCCATTTTGCTAAAAATACGCAAGAGGGTTTCTGTAAGGAAGCTGTAAGAGCTGGAATACATATGCCATCATACTCTGTGCAGGAGTCTGTGCGTACATTCTGATGTTCTGCCTGTGTCATTATAACAATAGATCATAGGGATTCATGTATTAAAATCCTTCCTGAAAGTTCTTATTCTAAGCAATGTCACTGATGTGGATGTTATCACATAACAATGCAGGTGTATGAATTGGCTTCTTTAAAATGTTTCTTCTATATATTGATCTAATTTGTTATATTGTAGGAACTTTTATATTCAACCATATGGTTCTGAATAGTTCTGGGGAAAAGCCTGTGAACAAGGAGAAGCTTCATGAAACATATATTCTAGCCAAGACAGAGATCCAGCTTCTAGAGACTTCACTAGTTAAACTCCTGATTACTGATGAGTTCAGCAGGAGTCTGTAGGAGTGGTCACCTTGGTAACATAGGTATGCTTCAGCTGTGAGCAGCACTATTACTGGTACAACCAACTCTTATCTTTTCAGTTTCCTGTCCAAAATTCTCATTGTCAAATGGAAAACAAAGCCTTTTCATGTAGGTAAAGCAGCCAATGCTCTTGACACAGAATGCAGTTTGCATTGGTACGTGTTCCTTCAACTCCAAGACAAAATGGCATATTCCCCGAAGAAATGGGTCTGAGCCCTTCATTTTAGGTTTGGGTTCAGACACTTCAAGTGATTGCACATGCTTTTCAGGTTGATTGCTGCTCTATTCTTGTTCCTATTTTCAAGAGTATCATTTGGAAGACACCAGTGTGCAGAAATAAATGCTCGAGGACCAGGAACACATCCATCTTCTCTTTTGCTAAATGCAAGAGAGTTACTGTCACTTAGAGATTGGAAGGTGATGAAAAACATATTAAAATACTGTCTTGCTGGAAAGATATGTCTTTCACAGGAGTAAACAGTGTATGACATTGATAATGATCCTATATAATAAAATTACTTGGCTAAAATAAAGTGATAATTCATGCAGAAACATCATTAGTGGTTAAACACTCTTAATTCAAGGTAGAAAGCAGCTGCAGGCTAAACTAATTTTTCAATAGCATGGCTATAATTCTGGAGAAATATCAGTGATACATGGAGTTGTTGTTTATTCAACTTGAACATAACTGAGATCAAAGTTCAGACTTATGTGTCCAGCAATAGGTCCGTGAAGACATCAATCACCACAAGTTTGTTGTTGTTTCTAATACTTGTGGGCTAAACAGCTGAGAAAATATTTATGTTCTCCTAAATATTAAATATTTATATTTGCTGAAATTAGACATCTATTATCTGTATTATGGTGTCTATATGATAACTTCCAGTCAGTGCTGAGAAAAGCCTTAGTGTGCTGGGATCTGTTTAAGAAGTACAAATGGAAAACAAAGGAAAGATGAATGATTTATTATTCCATGGTTTATATATGTAAAAGGTATCACTCAATTCAGGAAAATACTTCAAATAGTATAAAGTACAAAGACAAAAGATTATCATTGTTGAAGTCATACTTCTGCTGCTGAAAGGTAGCAGGAGTAGCACTGAATGAAAGCAGCTTTTTTAGCATCCTTAACACACAGCATTTTCATTTTATACTGTACTTCAGACGCCTATGCACGTCACTGATTTGTATTGTCACAGGAGATTAGTATCAGCTAGGTACATTACTTGATTTTTGTTAGACACAAAAAGTAGTGTGAGAGCTGTCAGAACATTATAGAACGTGCAGAGCTATGCACAGAAGCGCTGACAGCAGACACTCTTTCCCCTATCCTTGCACTGGTGCTAAAATAACAAGATTTTTAATTACTACAGCCCAAAAGTTGTATATAAAAAGTGATCTTTTCATAGTCTGGGTTTTAACAAGCACATTTTTCAGTTGTTGTGTCTCAGATGATTGTATCATAAAGGCATTTTCAGTTGCATTTTATTTATTTATTGCTGTTTTGGTTTTGTTTTATATTCCACATGTATATCTGTCCAGAATTTTAAGTGTCTGCTTTTGGGGTTTTCTTTTTTCCACCAGAAAAATTCAAGGATGTGATTTATGAGCAGAACACAGATCAACAAAATAAAAGACTCTAAGTTCCAAGGCTCAAATTTTATTCTCATTTTATTTTAAATGACATTTACTAGCTTGTTTCTCAGAAATTAATTGGTTCATTTGCAGTTCAATCTGTTTAAAGTGAAGAAGTTTGTTTAGACATGCCTATAATACATCATAGGAAAAGTTATTGGTAAAAAAAATAGTCACAGCAAGTCAGCAAGATCAGTATGTATGATAAGAAGTCAGCTACAGGTTTTGTTAATTACCAGTGTTATTTAGCTCACATAATGAATAAAAATGAAATAAAAATTGAAAAAGGTAAGAAACTGAACTGTAAGTGTCCAGTGTCTAAAGCCAAGATTCACCTTTTCTTTCTTTGTCCATCCCATTTACCTTCATTGTAGACTGGAATTCCCTAGGGTAATGACTCGGTTGGAGCTAAGATTTCACAGAACTAGAGCAAACCACCTTCTCATGGAAGATTAGTTTATTTGTTAAATAATGAGCACCAAGCTCAATTAGCACAGTGGTAACAATTATTTCAGGTATGTCTTAAAAAAAAATAAATAAAAGAGGAAAAAAAAAAACCCCAAACCAGGCCTTGAAAAATAATCACTAAAATGGCAATGATTGAAAATGGGCTGACAATGAATTGAATTGAAGCATTTGTTTAGAAAAATCTGAACAGATTTAATTTTTTTCCCTGTCATAAATATGCTTCATATTGAGAATTCTGATAATACAGGTACATTTATAGTTTGCAAACTTTGCCAGTGAGGAAACAGGAATGCCAAAATCTCTATTGCTGTTCTTTACATCATGATCCTGGTTCTTCAGATTCTAGTTTAGCCAATGAGAATTATTCTACAGAGTAGCTGATGCATGGGTCTTGGGCATTGAAAAAGGAATCTCTGCACATTTATCTTTGTAGAAATAATTTTTCACGCTTATGAAACAGTGCAAGACCAGAACAAAAGAGCATGCAACTTTTCATGACTCCACAAAACATATTTTTCTCCCTGATCAAATTGGTTTTGAGATTTTTTTTCCCCTTTTTGCGTGTAGAAGATGAAAAATACATGGACAAGTCATTACTGATAAATATTTCTTGTGCTAAGGTTGTAGTCTTCTTCCATTCCTACCCCCTTCTTAATGAAACTGCTGCAATCTTATTAGATTCTTGTATTTCATATGTAACTTCTATGTAAAAAGGTAGAATAAAAGAGTGGATAGGCAGATGTCTGTCATTCTATTTCAACCTCCTTCCTTTTTCACTAAAAAGAAAATCTTAAGTTTCCCAAAATCACAAAATATGAAACAGAATAATGAAACACAGATGAAAACTACAGGTAAACTCTTTCCAAAGAACTAAATAACTAATGATAATGCCATTTAATTGCAATTTGGATGGGAGAGGCAGAGCTTGGATCTGAGTAGTTCAAAACCGATGAACAGAGGTTGGGTTTCTTATGTGATAAGCTTGGCTGGTGTCAGGTTGTTCAGTACTCTGGAACAGGGACCCAAACCTGCAGGCAGCAAGTCCTAAATCCTTAGAATGGCTATGGTATTGGGAACCAATTTATTCTCTTTAGGAACAAAATAAATGACAAAAAAAAAAAAATTGTTGAGCAGTCTTTTGTTTCTTCACATGGAGAGGAAAAGAAAGAATCTGGTAACTGTAATAATGTAGTTTTGCAACAAATATAAAACAGTGACTGCAGGCAGAACATGTTTGTGTGTAGGAAACAAAAGCACAGGGAGAAACATCAGTGGAGAGTGATGGAACTACAATAAAGGTGATCTACACTAAGCCATCAGATCGGAGAAAGAGCAGAGAGCTCAGAGCACCCCTGTGCTGGAAAACTATGGAAAGATCCAAGGAAAAAGAAAAGGTGACCTCCTAAAAAAAAAAAAATACAGGGAAGGTCTAGGAGTAGAAAATGTTGTGAAACAAAGAGAACAGATAGAAGTGGGGAAAAAAAAACCTCTTAGACCAGAGGGTAACTAGAAAACTACCAAATAATATTCTCTTGAGAAGTAAGTAATTAGGGCTGAGAGGCTGGAAGAAAATGAAGGCACAAGGGCCAAAACAAGGGAAAATAATAAAATGTAGCAGGGAAAATGGGTGGGGAAAAGAATGATGAGAAATAGGCAGAAGGAAAAAAGATGCAGAAGGAAAAGACATCAAGAAAAGAACTCAAATATCCCAAATGCCCAAAATTAAAAGTAATTCTTTAATCATTTGGTATAAATTGATTTTGAAACACTAGAGCAAACAATCATTAATTGGTCACATTTTTGCTGGAAGATGAGGAATGTTTTAAAAACTACATGTGGCTTTAAAATGAGTTTCAATATATAGTATCCCTTCTGGAGATAAAGATTTGCAAAACATGTAACGTTAGCACATAATGCTGAGAGTTAGATGTGAATATTAATACTTGATGAGAAAAAGATAGACTTACAATCAAGATCTTTTGTACATCTTTATTTGCAGTTATAAGGTATCTAAATTACTGGAAGTAATATTTATTTCAGTCCTCGTTATCTTTGTATCTTCTTAATACCTTTATTTCTGGACATCTGAGATGCTAAACCAAACATATCTTTTTCTGCTTTAACATAAGTTTGTGGACCTCCCATGTGCAAAGAAAAACTTTAAAAGAACTTTGACGTTTCTAGAAGGAACTAATCAAAAATAATTTAATGTGTAAAATTGAAGATATGTATAACAAAAAGACAGTTATTTGGGGCAGTTGATTCATGATTTTTGAGCCATTAAGTTAATTGCAATAGCAATCTCAATAGACAAAATACAAAGCACATATAATTGCAAGATATAGACTTAAATTTCTATTTACTTTTCTGGCCTCTTGATTATTTTAGTTTTGTTAACTGTGTGAAGAGAAGTGGATTTTTTTTTTTTTTTTTAAAGAAAAGGCAGCTGAGTATCTTAACTGCTATTGGCTTTTAAAGTATGTTAGATATCTGCTGTTAGAGCATTTTAAAATTCTTATCAGAAAACAGATGTTAAGTTTTCATTCTTTCACAATCAATAACGTTTTATGGATGAGTAAAATTAGTGTGGCAAGTGATACTAACCACTGATACTGCAGAACTTCATGTTATCGCACTTCCGATTATCCTTAAGGGCACAAAGCAACTTATAGCTGCCCTTACCCCAAAAATGTCTTTGCCCTAGAATTTTGGCTATCTGTGATTTTAGTTTTAGCTCTGTCTCCATGTCCTGTCTTTCAGTTAAAGAGTATTGTTCAGTAAATCATCCTTCAAAATTATGACCACTGAAGCATCTTCATTCCATTGTTGACAAGCTGAAACAACATTTTAAAAAAAATAATCTTTTAAAATTTCTGAATGCTGTGGTACATTCATGCTTCATCTTCTATATGTACTTAAGAAGAAAAAGAAGTTTTCTTGGCATCTTTGCAGGTCTATGGGGCCAGAAAGGGTCTTAGAAACAAGAACAAAGAAAAAATTAGAGCAAATACATATTTTTCAAAATTTGGCACAATTGAAATAAAAAATATACTTTTTTGACACCCAAGTATATGGTTGTCTCCATTGAAATCCATCATGAGTTTTCAGAAAATCTCTGCTCTTTTCATTGGTATCTTCAGAATACGAAAGCTAAAATGTCATGGAAAAAAATAAATTCTTGTAAGTCTAACTTGAAAACAAAAAAGAGAGAGAGGGAGAGAAGAGAAAAGCATCTTGACTGTGCTTAAATGAATGTACATCTGCAAGAATGATCAAGCATTACTTTCATTTGTAGCAGAAAAGCAGTCATTCATATTACACATATTAAAAATGTGAAAACATAAAGACAAAAATTCACTAAAATTCAGCCCCTTCATGAAAATGCTTGATTAATTCTTATTGTCAGGGATTCTTCAGGCAATGCATCATTTTGTGGATCTATTTCAATACCTTGAGGTGGACATGATTTTACTTTGCCCTGATAACTGAACCACCTACAGTCCTGAATTCTCTGATGTTTCTCACCCTTATGATTATATCATGAGTCTTGTGATAACTGATCTTTAAATTAAAGATCCAGCTCCTGGAGAGATAAGAACAGATCTCAGCTTTCACAAGGGGAAGAAGAAAAAAAAAAAAAAGAAAAAAAAGGGGGTTAAGAGGGTGTCATGGATTAACCCCAGCCAGCAACTAAGCACCACACAACCACTTACTCACTCCTCTCGCCTTCCAGTGGGATGGGGAGGAGAATCAGGAAAAAAAGTAAAACTCATGGGTTAAGATAAGAACTGTTTAATAACTAAAATAAAATAATAACAATAATAATACAAATATAATAACAATACTGGTAATGAACAGGAATATAAATATAACAAAAAGAGAGAAATTAGACCCAAGAAAAGACAAGTGATGCACGATGCAATTGCTCACCACCCACTGACTGATGCCCAAGCAGCGATCTGACCCTCCCGGCCAGCTCCGCCAGTTTATATACTGAATATGTCATCCTATGGTATGGAATATCCCTTTGGCTCATTCAGGTCAGCTGTCCTGGCCAGGCTGCCTCCCAGC
Source organism: Elanoides forficatus (assembly GCA_025311575.1). Lineage (NCBI taxonomy): Eukaryota > Metazoa > Chordata > Aves > Accipitriformes > Accipitridae > Elanoides > Elanoides forficatus. The sequence continues at coordinate 20,200,959 of JAOBAS010000045.1, forward strand.
TTCTTGCACACCTGCTTCCCGGCAGAGCACGGGAAACTGAAAATTCCTTAACTTAGGATAAGCACTACTTAGCATCAACTAAAATATCAGTGTGTTATCAACATTATTCTCGTACTAAATCCAAAGCACACTGTTCCAGCTACTAGGAAGAAAATTAACTCTATGCTAGCTGAAACCATGAGAGAGGGAAAGAGGAAAGCGAGAAACCATCACAACTAGAACAGCTGAGCTAAACACACTGAGAGGGGAAGGAAGTTCATATCCTACAATTGGGACTAAACATGGCTATTTTTTCATGGGTATGTGGTTTGCGACAACAGGAGTCATAAAGGGATCCTTCCTGTTACAGCATTTAAAGTGTCGTGTAACCAAGATGGCTGTGAAGCTGCACAGGCAGGTACCTGGGCAGGCTGCATGAAATGCAAAGCAGCGCAATGCAGAGCAGTCAGAGGGGGACTGACTGTAGTGGCATAATCAGCCTGAAACTCATGGCAAAATGACTGTTCCAGAGGGCAGTTATGTCACTTCCAAAGTGAATGAATTAAAACAAAATTAGGTACTGTGTAAGTAGAGAAAGGAGTTTTATGAGTGGATATGAGGTGTTTCATTATGGAAAAAGAGTTCATATGGAGACAGTGGCAGTGTATGGCCCTCTGTTAATGTCACCCGGTTTCTGGTGAAACTTAAATCTTGTTACTGCTTTTTATGTTCACAGAACCTCAGTTCCTGGTTAGTAAAAACCCCTTCCATTTTTACTTCAGGGTAGGAACAGCAAAACATAAAAAAATTATTTGGGATAATTTAGATGTATTTAGTAGATATTTCATCTTCACAAAGATACTAGTAGCAAAATTCTGTAGTTTCCATGGATCTTATTCTGCCACCTTTACTCACTGCAGATAAGCAAGTAAACTGGAAGAATAAGGCTTTTGGAAACAACGAATAAACCATTTGTCACTACAGAAGTACTAGAAGACAACAGTCATAGCTAAATGATTGCTAATAATCATGGTACCAAGCTGTACTAAAGCAAGAATATTACGTGATCAGTTGACAGCAACACTTTAAAAAACTCGTTATTCCCCTTACCACATTGACTTAACTGTTCCACAAACATTCAAAGGATATAAAGAGATAAGAAGAAATAAATACTCAGTTCTTGCTTGTACCGGCCAGAACAAACAGTAATAAACAATCAGTATTATCTGTCCTCTGTCTGGTTTACCCTGAAATTCAGAGTTTCATCTTTATTTATTTGAAAGTTCAAAGAAATGGTAAGTCTTCTGAGCGTTCTAAACTCAGTCTTAACAGGTCACATTATGCATTTTACCTGAGCACTTTACAAAATTAATACAGCCATCCAAAACATTTAGGCAATGAAATGACATTCAATTTCCCTTCTGTATTTTGAACTTTTACACTTGAACAACATTTTAGGCTTCTTCATAGGATTTTAATTACTTGTGTTGCATGTCTGTCGTGGTTTCAGCCCAGCTAGTAACAAAGCACCAGGCAGCCACTCCCTGCCCCGGTGGGATGAGGAGAAAATATAAAGAAAAGCTCATAGGTCAAGACAAGGACAGGGAGGGATCACTCCCCAATTATGGTCACGGGCAAAAGACAGACTCCTCCTCACTCATCCCTGCTCCGGCCTGGGGTCCCTCCTGCAGGAGACAGTCCTTCACGAACCTCTCCAGCATGAGTCCTTCCCGCGGGCTGCAGTCCTTCAGGCACAGACTGCTCCAGAGTGGGCTTTCTCTTGGAGTCCCGGCCATCTTGGGGGGCATCTGCTCCCATCCATGGGCTGGGAGGATACACCACAGGCTGCAGGGGCATCCCCTCCTCCTTCCCTGACCTCGGTACCTGCAGAGGGGTTCCTCTCACGTTCCGCTCCCTGCGGGTTCCCCTTCTCAAACCTGTTCTCCCACAGGTGTTACCACTGTCACTGACGGGCTCGGCCTGGGCCAGAGATGGGTCCAGCTTGGAGCTGTGGAAGCTTCTAGCAGCTCCTCACAGGAGCCACCCTTGCGGCCCCTACCCCACTACCAAAATCCCACATCACAAACCCGAAACACCATCTTTTCAACATGTTACAGGATTCTCTTTTCCCATGGGTGGGAGGTGAGAAAAGACAGAAAATTCCACTAAAGTTGTATAGGGTTCAACAGGTACACCAAAAGGAAGAGCAGAGTGCTGCAGCATAAAAATGTTCCGAGCAAACTGGTTAGCCAAGGCAGAGTGCTTGGATGGAAAGAACATACACGTTATTCCCATAATCATCATTCCTATGTATTTCACATTAATTCAGTTCAAAACCCTCCCAAGATTTCAGAGATAATCACTTTACAAGAAACGTTCATGTTTATTGACTACCATAATTAGAAGTACTTTCTAATTTATAAAGGAGATATAAGGAAGGAAATTAGCAATGATTTCAGTGTTCTTATGGAATGAAAACCCAATGGCTTTGCTGAGAAAGAAACCCAGCTGTGTTGTTTCTTGAATTCTGGGTAGGGAGACTTTGAGAATTCTCTTTCATGCTGTATTGACTTTTTTATATGTGTCACCCCAGTTTAGAGAGACTGACTTGTTTGAAAGAAAATGCAAGTGCAAAGCTCATGTCAGGAAGTGTATCTTTCCCACACAAATGGAAATCTGAATTTAGCATTTTTTTTTTTTTTAATTCTGTTAGTACACTTGCCAAAAGCAAAGCATAAAGAACAGTAAGAAAAAAAAAAACTCTTTATTTTTTTTTAAATGATCACACTTACTTAGTCATGCCTTCTTTCTTGCTGAGTCAGATAGCAACCAGCACTTTAAAGGGAAGTCCACAATTAATGACATCTGTTTTCAGGAGATCTACCTTACTCCATAGTTTTGTCTAGCTTCTTTATAGATGCCTAAGTCTCCCAGTTATGGCTTGCTCTGTCCTAAATTCCCTGGACACTAATGCACACTTAGAAGCAATCTCACCTGGAGAGTTCTGCATCCTTCTCTTGCCTTTGCTTCATATAAGCTAGAGTTTATAAGCTTTTTCAACAATTCCCTTCCCAAGCCATATGTAGGTCCTCTTCTCATGGCCAATATTAAATTCAAGGTAAAGGGGAGTGAGATGTGACTACTTAGAAAGTGGAGGTTAATCTTTGGTTGGATTTCTTGTGATTGGAGTACAAAAAACTGGGATAGCTCTATTAGCATTTCTTGTGAGATATTTCTCCCTAGTGGCTCATAAATTATGTAGGGAAGGGCTACTTTTTACCTCTCTTGGAACAGCACTATTGCATGATCACATGGAAGAACCATCATAGGACTGTTCCTGAACTTTTAAAAGTGATACAAAAGGAATCTTTAGATATTACAGTGCTTTCTATTCTGAGGACCAGGGATGTAAATGTTAAGAACTTCGATTTAATTGGTGTCGTGGCTCTAGCCCTTAGGGAAATGTATGATAGAAGAGAAACTGGACCACAGCTTTTCTGAATTGCAAGTTAATGCTATAACTCACTGCATCATCTGTCTTATTTTCACTTCTGCATGATTAAGAAATTATTTTTTAACATGCCTGCATACCTATTAAACCACATGTATGTCTGATGCTGGGTAGTTGTGTCTTTTACTTAGGTCAGTGAGAACACAGGTACTTTAGGTTGGTAAGACTTTTTAAAGGTCATTGTTTCAAAGTATCTAAAACCTTTAAAAGTCTTGCCTTCAGAACCTTTCTCAGTTGGGCTCTCAGTGGCTGAGAAATTATGTAATAGAATTTTACTGGATACCTTAAAATTCTAATTTTGTCTATCATCTAGTGTCTTTGCATTTAAATTCACATTGAAGACAATTAGCTCTTGGTTAGGGCTTAGTTAGCAATCCTGATCGGCATGGGAACTTTCTAATAGATGATAATCTTTGCAATTGCTCCTCAGTCTAACAGCTTATTGTGACATACTGTTATGAAAGCTTATTAAAAACACGGGTTAAAGTACAAATAAATGAAATTAATCAATTATAAAACACCATTGTTTAAGTCACTATGACTAACATCACCACTGTACAATATGTGATTTTTGCATATAAACACATGCTGCACACAGGACACTTTTGCACATTCCGACATACATATTCATGTATACGAATGTATGTGTAAACTCAATCACATTACACTACTGCGATTAAAGATAACAAGTAATTTTTACGCTAAAAATAATATTGCTATTTCCCTTGTCTACCATTCTTGATAAAAAAATATAGATTAAAAGACATCTAGGAGCATCACACTTAAGTGTCAGTCTTAATTTTTTCTGCCAATCTGTTGATGTCTTGATGCATTTATTATCTCTGTTAATAAGAATTCATGACTTTTTAGAGTTGGAACTGCAGCTTACCAGAGGTGTTACCCACATAATTTCAAAGCATTCCTTCACTGCATTTCTGCAGCAGTGTTTTGACTTTATGGAATATTGGAGCTGTAGGCCAAGAACTTAATCTGAGGGTGTCGTGGTTTAATCCCAGCCAGCAACTAAGCACCACGCAACTGCTCACTCACTTCCCCTCCCCTCCCCCTCAGAGTGGGATGGGGGAGGAAATAGGGAAAAGAAGTAAAACTTGTGGATTGAGATAAGAACAGTTTAATAGAACAGGAAAGAAGAAACTAGTAATGATAATGATAACACTAATAAAATGA
>JAOBAS010000045.1:20205736-20224729 GCA_025311575.1 Elanoides forficatus
GAAGCTGAAAAGTCTTTGATTTTAGACTAAACACTACTTAGCAACAACTGAAAACATCAGTGTTATCAACATTCTTCTCATATTGAACTCAAAACATAGCACCGTACCAGCTACTAGGAAGACGATTAACTCTATCCCAGCTGAAACCAGGACAGAGGAATATCTATTGCTACTGTTTATCCTAGAGTGCTTAAAGCACTCATTTAAAATAATAATTGAAGTGATTCATGATGACTTTGCTTTGGAAGAATTTGAGGGATTTTTCCCTCAGGTGTTTTTTGACATTTCTTGTTAGCATTTTGAGTCTAAGACACAATGTGCAAAGATTTTCTCAGGAAAGAATAAGTTCCAAGCCTGCAATATTAGGTACATGAGCAATAATCCAAAATGGAAAGAATCAAGCGTATAAAACTATTCATAAGGGCCAGGGCAAGCAAGAACCAGACCTTAGACAGTAGATTTAGAAGAAAACAAGTTTCTGCAATGGGAATAAAGGAAAGACAAAAAATAATTACCACTTTATCATCTTACTCAGCCCCCATCTGAACCCTCCATAATGCCTTCCTATCACTGCAATGTTCTATGGCACTTGAGATCAAATCATGGCATCTTAGTTCTAATTTTGGCAAAACTAGTTTTGGCTGGAGCTGGAGGGACCTGAGTAAATCCTCACAGGCAGGCTGCTGTAGTAGGTGCTGTAATCTCAGAAAGTGAGTACCCCCAATCTGGCCCCATCTGACCAGGAGAGGCACCAAAAAATATCCATAAATGTTGTATGTATACACTGGATGCACTTCAACACCCTTCTTCTTGGACCTGTTTTCAAACTGACCTCATAACATCTTTGCAAACGATGCTTCCACTTTCTACCAGCGGAAGAAAGTTTTGTGTGTATTAAGTATAGAGAGACATAGGCATCCCAGCATCCTGTCCCATACCTGGGCTGCTCTTGGTGCAGGTAGAGTCTTTTGATACTTTTTATGGGATGTGTAACTAGCTTTATATTACAAAGAATGATGGGAAATTTGTAAATCAATAGTAAAAGTAAAGGTAACTTTCTGAACATTCAAAACTGGCTATTAGTCTCACAGAGTCATTATTTTAGCACTTCAGCACTATTACTCAGTCTTACCTATGAATCCTATATATCACATTGTAGCATACCATATCTGGAATGCTAATATAAATTACCCCATTTTCTTTTTACTGTTCTACAAATTGTTTCTAAAACTCTACATATAGCTTGTCATTAATGACAAGGGATATGTGAATCGGCTCACATTCCAGCAGATGTGTCGGTTTGTGCTTTAATAATTTTAAAATCTTCCTTTTTCTCAGCTGGATGTGGTCATCCTGCTTTAAGGGAGGATCAACCTCTTTTCCAGATTAAAAAACAAAAAAGGAAACAACCCCAAGACCCCAAGGAGGCTTCTCATATGGAAGGACTTTTTAGGCACTTTATATTCATTCCTTAGCAGGAAAGACACTATTACCAAAATGAAAAGCAGAATGACCCAGAAGTATTTCCTTAAGGCAACAGACATCTATCCTTCTTCCTTGAAGAGAAAAGTCTTCATCTAATATTTCAGTTTTGGACTAAACGTCATGATCATAAAGTGGAGAGTGAAATTACTGCTTGAGGACGCACCAGGAAAGGTTTCCACACTAGCCCCAGACTCACAGACACTTCGTGAACCTTGAGCAGACTTGGAAATGAGTGTTGGGGTCCAATGGTCTCACATATTGTTTCATCACAAATACTCGTAAGTTAGAATATTAATGCTATCCTGAGACGATGTAATCTGCCTACAAAATTCCTCCAGTCTGTGCAACCATTACAGAAATTTCTGAAGGTATGCCTCTGTTGACAGGGCAGAAGAATTCAAGGGGATGCAAACCCCCTTACTTTTTATGGATACAGGGCAGGGCAGCTACCTGGGTCTTATCCTGACATGGAGTCACAATGTAGCCAAGCTACGTTCCCAGATCTAGGAACAGAGGAAAATTTCTTGATCCTACCCTGCAAGTTAATGTTATTTTAAAGTAACTCCAGGTTGCAAAAGGAAATGGTTCCCAAGCAGAAAATCATGTCAGCAAAACTTGGAATCATGCTTAAAGTATTCTTTCTCCCATTTTTAGAGTAGTATCTTATTCTGACAAGATTAATGTACACATGGTTGCAGATGGTGCCAAGGTATGAGTAAACAGGAGTAAAGGTCACAGCCGTTTGGTCAGATGAAAACCAGCAAGGATGTTTGCTGCAAGTTTTTCTTGTCCAGTTTCTCAGACATATTTAGAAAAGAGTTAAAACAAGTAATTGATAAAAAATGAAACTTTATTTCATTTTAAATAGAAATTGAATCAGAATTATTTTAATATTTCTCTATTAACAGGACGCTCTTTTGTCAATTTTACCAAATAGCAGTATTACAGATATGAGTGGTTTATATTTCTAAGATGAATTAACCTCTGTCACTTTGATACATGTTTCTACAATGTTCTCAATGTCGCCTGCTGAACTTAAACCAGAATCTGGATACAGATACGTCTGTTGTGTTCTCAGCAGGTGCTGAGGCTAAATATACCTCAACCGGTCCAAAATGACAGAAGCCTGTTCCAGCTTTCCCTGGTTTTTCTTTGACAACATTTATTTCCGATCTGGCTTAGTGTGCACATCTTCCTTCAAACTCACCCCTTCATAACTGTGCCACCAGGATCAGATGACTCTCTTCTTCCAGCTCTGTTCCTTTCAGCATGCACAGTGATGAGTCATTCCTTCAAACCAAATGCAGCTATATCCGTGTGAAATTCCTGTAATTATGATTAGAATCAGCTCCTAAACTGGAAACCCTTAGGGAACTTTTACCCCCACCCCCCAAGACAGCGTGGCTTTTGAAAAAGGTGTTAGAGACCTGCCAATCACCTGACGTTCCTTTGTGCTCTCGGTATGGTGCAATCTGCTACAGAGCTCCATGGAGGACTCCTGGATGTGTTAATGTCAAACTCGCTATGGCAAACAACAGATGTGTGGACAGCAAGACTTGTACTGAGTGCCTTGGTGACTTCTTTGGCACAGTATGAAGCATGTAGTACAAATATTGCTGTTCAGTTATGTCAACATGTGGCCAGTTTTTGAAGAGGTTGCAGAAGGATGAGTTCAGATGTTGCATTCAGAACAAGAAATATTTCTCCAACTGCTCCTGAATCTACAGAGCCCTGTCTTTCCTCCTCCAAAATAACAAATTGACGTGGTTGCACATATGGACACACACATACACACACAAACACAATAGAGGAACATAGATACATCTGTTTGAACAGAAACAGGAAAAAGGTACTGATTTGAAAGCATGCACAGGTTAGGAGGCTGAGTTTAGAGACTCTTTCCTTTAGACACAATTTACTGCAGCCTAGCTAATCTCATTTACATGAAGCTGCAAGAAGCTTTTCCAACTTTCAGTTTATTCATATACCTTTTTAGAGATTGATACAAAATTTTTGGTTAAAAGTCACAAGTCATACCTGTGCTTTATTCAAATAGCACTGGAAAAACAAGGAGGTAAAAATTGGTCCTTTTTGCTTAACAAACAAAGCTGTTTCATTTATACTTTCCTTTATCTGTATTTAAATGTGACAGTTCTCATAACAATATTTTTTAAAACATATTTTAGAAAGTAAGCAGTGCTTTCAGCTGGAACTTATTAGCACTTTTTTCAAGATATCTTTTATTGTGCACCAGATTCAGAAGAGGTCATGTTGTCCCACAAATGGGGTTCGTTTATCCAGTGTGCAAACCAATAACACACAAAGTCGAGGTATTTTCAAATTAATATCACTGATGCGCATGAATGGGTGCCTGTCTCAAGACAGCACACCCTTGTCTCAAAAATTCTCACATTTATACACTTAACTAATACATATTCATTGTTTTTTTCCTTAATGATTGGTTCTTTCTTCATTGCCCTTCATGTAAATTAGCGTGCAGACTCTGTCTTCTTCCTTCATTGTCTTCTTTTGAGTATATGGTATCATTTGAGTAGGTGGTCAATGAGTCAGTGGTCGCAATCTCCCCCTGTAGGAATTACCTTTTAGCTACTTCTTCCCTAATCTTGGCAGTTCTAAGCAGTTCTTCAACGTTTATTGACTGGACCACAATCTATTACCTTTTCTGACAAAAACATAAAGCCCCATTGTCTAGCAGTTAGTTCCAAAACCCTAAATCATGTCTAGTTATTGTTTCCTTATTTTAAATATTGACTGATGGAGGTTGTATACAGGACTTTAGCAGCTCCCTGGTTATTTCAACCATATTATGTATATTAACTGATAACAGTCAGAGTACAACTCATTTCCAATGTCATATATGAAATAACATGGTGATTACTTTGCACTGAGTATAAACATCTTTGCAGCGGACAACCTGATTCAAAAAAACAATACTTTTTCTCCCAGAGTTTTACTTCAGTGTCATAGTGTACTTTCATAAATGTACTGTCATAAGCAAAGTGACAAACAAAGGATGGAGAACTCAATTGGAGTCACCCACGTTCATTCTGCTAAGGCACAGAAAGAATGTGCGGCCCATACAAGTTGCAGGACACATAGGGAATGAACATCCCTTTCATATTAAACCTACACAAAGACGTCTCAGAGTCATCAGCTGCAGTCAGAGGTAGATCAAGAACTGTTGTGTACAGCCAAAGTTAAAAAAGATAGAGGTAATAAAGAAAAATGAAACTATTCATACATCCTCAATATCACGTTCACCAGAAGTTCGTCTTTCCTTGAGCAAATGAATCAGCACATCAACTTCTGCTTGTTGTTGGATGCTTGAAACATTAATTTTAAGTCAACTTCATTTTACATAGGACAAAAATTCTTGACTTTTACAAGCAGGCTTGACTGGATCACAGCTATCCATAGAATCTTGCTCTCTCAAAACGATCACTGCAGCGAATCTTGGCTAACAATATGAATTGAAACTACAAAATACATCTTTACATTGACAGTATAATTATGCTATTTGCTGGCTGTTTAAGCTTGACATTCAGACTATTCCTGGATAGCCATTTTGGCCAAACCTAGGTTATGAATTTGCTCCCACAAGGAACAATGTAGAGATCTATAATGTAAATATTAAGGTTGGTATGAAATGTGTTGCTCATATCAAGATCAAAATGCCTGAGCAAGAACAAAGCCACAGTATAGACAACTCATCAGCAGAAAACCCAGGCTGTGATTACAAGAGGTGACAGACATTATATGTGCTGCTTCTCTTCCTGCCATTGCAACAGGAAGGGGCACTGTAGTCATAAAAATACCTAGAACAAGGAAAAATAGATAATGGGCGGTAACCTTGCCTAGTGTTTATGAAGGGTGAAGTAACCAAGATTCTGAGGCAAGACATCAAAGAATAGTAACTGCTGACTCCTGAAGGGTAGGAATGACCTACACACATAACAGTTCACCATTACCAATCCAGAAGAGCCCAGAGACATAGTTGTGCATGGTGAAGACACATAGCATGATGGGTCATACTCAAAGTACAGACTAAGGAGATAGTATCTGTAACTGGCATCCTTCATCCTCCATGTAAGGTGCAAATAATTGTGGCCTGACCACTTACACATACGTATATTGGTACTTGTGAGTACGGGAGAATGAGCAAGTGAACTCTAGAATAGAGTACATTTGAGTGACTGAAAACAGTTTAGCTTAAAATAATTATCACTTTCCCTTCATTTGGGATCTCACACGGAATTTTGTAATGTTAGTTCCTGCTGTAAGCTTGAACACAACCTTCATTGCTTTAGGACATAATAGTTTATCTTCCACTTTAGATTTACTTGAGTAAAGTTTTGTGAAATAGATGTGTAGAACCGTTAAAGAAACAATAATCTTATGACTCAATTAAGCTCTCTTTTCTACAGGTAAGGAGAGAAATAAGAGAAATTGCATCTATTTTTAAATATTTGAAACTTATATTGGGACATGGGCTGGGGATTATCCAACTTGATTCATAGATCAGAACTTGTGCCTGATCTCTGCCTTGTAGCATATGCATGCAGAGCTTCATAGCAGGCATTACACTAAGTCTGGCTTCAGCACAGGCTAAAAAACATTGGAAAGCTGCTGCTGTTGTTGAGTTTAACCCTAACAGGGCTCTGCCTGCTTCTCCAGCTAAAGCCATCAGAACTTTTCTTTTTCTGCCTTATAACCTCGGTCAGGTCCTGGCAAACTGTGAAAAAGGATGTGAGATAGCCACACGATTACTACCACAGAGAACAATCAATCAAATTAATGTGTGCTGCTGTGAGTAGTGTTAATGTACATGTTACAGCTCCTGACACCCTACCTCCAAATATGTTAATTCTTCTAACCACTGGATGGGTGCTTTATAGAGATTCCTAGCTTTTTTCTTAATGCGTGCCTGGCCCTAGCCCTGCCTCATTACTTTGTCCTGTATACCTAGGGGAGTTAATAATCTCTCTGCTGTTATTTTGATAAGGCATCTGCACTTTTTTTTTTTTTTGGAACATTTAATTGTACCTTAGACATAGCATTGTTTCTGCTCTGACTGTTGCATTTCCATAATGGACTTTTACCATTCCTTTTATTAATTGAGTTTATAAAAGGCTTTTGACTCTTATGTGCAGGGGCTATTGCCTCTGGGGTTGCTTAAAAAATAATACCCAAATGCTAATTGAACTCAGCAATCCCTATTGCACCAGTATTATGTGCCTCATCTTTGGAAATCAGACCCTGCTGATACTGTTGACAACATCACAATAGGTTTTCTAGGAATAAAGTGAAAAATTTAATTAACTGGTCTTTTAGTTGACCTGCCTTTTAGTTTGCTAGGCAGTTGATACTGTATAGAAGTCCTCCAGCCTCCCTTGAGTGAGGATTGCAAAAAATTGACAATACTTTTTATTCTACTATAATTTGGAGTTCTGCTCCGAAATCACTCGCTGTTTGTCAGAATGCAAACACTATCTTGAAAGATTAATTCTTGCACAGAATGCTCATCAAAAGCTGCTATGGTTTTTTTCTCACTAAATGGAGTATGGGTAGAATTACATACAGTGTCACTATCATTAATGATTTTCTTTCTCATTAAATATTAAATATAATATGCCTAAACATAATATTTTACCCTCTGACTCATCAAGATAAATAATATAAGCATATATGCATATATAAACTGAAGCATGCATGTCTGCATGTATGTGTATGTGTGTATATTTGTGTTCAGTAAACATTTCTCTGTGCCTAGAACATTTTAAAAATGGTAGGAATCATGATGAATATTTAGGAAATTACATTCAGACATCTGTTTCTTAAATATCTATCTCCTGATCAAATTTGTGGATTACATAAGGTTTAGCAGAAGGATAATAATAATGAGGACAAAGCAGGAGTAGAATATAATTTGAACTATTTTTTAAGCATATTCAGTTCATACAAAAATGCATGATAAAGACAACTGCAAAAAAAATGTACAAAGCAAGCTGGCCGTTCTGATACAATAGCAGGCCGCAGCATTCCCTGTTTTTACAGGCTACATAAACTATGTTTCTACATGCAGATTAAATCGCACAGAGGCTCCCAGATCTGTTTCTGCATACCCACAGCCTAAATGGGAAAACTTGTGGTATGCCCTCAGCAGGAGCCTAGGTGCCACCTAGTAGTGAGGTCTCAAGTCCATAACTAGAACTAGCTTCCATCCAGTATCTGCACTTAATATCTGGTATCAGCCTGTCCTGCTTTCTTAAAGATATGGCTCTCAGGCCCTCTTTGCCAAACTCTGGTGGCAGGAACAGGTAACTTTCACCAGGAAAGGATACTACTTCTGTGGATACTCATGCCTCTTAGCTCCAAACGTACACAGAATTATATTGGGTTTGTGACAATTTCAACCGTGGACGCTGTGAACAATCATGACTAACATTTTGCCCAGTGAGATACAGTGTGTGGGAGCCACTCTTTGTAATAAAAGCACAATACCACTGACGATTTGAGATATAAGCAGAAGCTGGCACCCTTGCAACTCACAAAGGCAAAGGCCGTCCTGGGTTTGGGAAGATGGCAGCCAGATCACTCTGCTTATCCTTTGATGAAGCACGTGGGCTTGCCACTGATTCTGAGAGATTGGTCCCTGGGCAGTCATTCAGTTATTTTACAGTTTACCTGTGAATACATAAACGTAGTAGAAAGCAACTCAAAATGGTTGCCCATCGCAGTAAATAAAAAATGCATTAAGTTAATGTTATCTCTGAATACAGCACTGGTGAAAACTATGTGGAAAAACTGGGTTTAGTTTTGCCATCTTCCTTTTAAACACAAGATTGAATATCTGGAGGCACTACAGAGAAAAGACACGGATGTGAACTGAAAGCTGGACAGAATGCCTTACAAAGAAAAATGTTTAAAGCTAAAGATATTTAATCTATCCCAAATGGAGATAAAGAGGTAACTTGATTATATTGGTTATACAACATCATCAGTGGAAAATACTGTGCACTAGAATAGATGCCTTTCTGAAAAGTACTCTTCAATCGGATAGTTTGTTTGGCTTGATGATACAAGCAATACCAGATCAGATAATCTTACAATTTCTCCTGGAATCAATGTTTGTGAGTTTGTGACTATACAGTCACACAGTCCTGCAAAACTGAATCAGACAAATGAAATTTCTCCCAAAATGAAACTTTTGAAATTTTTAAACAGTATTTGGTGATAATTTTTTTACTTCAGCAGGATCATATGCAAAAAATCAATAAAAAGTATTAGAGTATAGGGAAAAAAATCTCATACTTGGGATCTGAACCATTGTGTAGTCAGCCTAGGCAGACAGAGCTTATCTTGTATAATTAAAATAGTAAAATATGCTGAAATCAGTTTCAAATTGAAAGATAAACCTGTTATAATTGTAACTGGCCCAGAACCATTAGCTTCATTAGAACTACCCCAATTTAGATCCTCATTTTCTTTGATCTTCTTTATACATTCATTTTAACTGTCAGCACTGCTCCAAGGATAAACAACAAATTCAATAAACAATTCATCAACAGTTCTCCTTTTCCCCCAAATAAATACTCTTTTTTACACTGTCACTGATTTTAAAATGTTTTTCTGTTTTCTTTTCCCCTCTTCTACTTTGTGTTAGTGAATTAGGTGAGGCAGTTGTGCATCTGAGCCTCCTCAGCACTGAATTACAAATCGTTCATGGAGAGTGCTTCCCTATAAAGAAGAAAGTTGAGCTTCAATGACTTACAACAACAATCTAAAGAACTTTTAAGCATTGGCTTATCCACTAGTGCAGGGCAGGCTTCATTTTTCAGTTAAGAAAGAACATTTACTGAGAGATGAGAGTGAGATTTGTAGCCATGCGAAAAGATTTCTTTCCCCATTCTGTTTTAATGCGGAACTATGTGTGACAAGTTTTGCATGACCTGAAAAGATTTTCACAATATGGCATTAAAAAACATCCATGGCATATAGATTCACTGACCCTTCTGACTTGGAAATTTTTCTGTGCGATGTTCTTTCATTTAATCTGAAACCTCCAAAGTTTTTGCTATGTGACAAAGAAGCTTGTTTCACTGTAGGAAAATTTGTCGTGCTCTCTCAAAGGGAAAGATCATGTTCTGTCAAGGCAATGGGAGTTTTGCCTTTGGCTTCAGGGGAGGACTGCACTACTTCTGTCTTACCTACCACTCATAGGACCACGTCTGGAAATGCAGCAAGTAGCCAAACACTCCAGTCTGGGGTGCCCAGAGATCCGCAGGCCTGCGAATACTGTTCAAATCTGATGCTCAGTTCTGCCAACTTCTGAACCTTGAGAAACCTACAGGTTAATGAACTGCTGGACCTCAACACTGACAAAGAATGATGTCTGTGTGGGATTGCAGTATGTGCCCAGCGATTAGATGTAACTAGTAATCCTCTCTGCCTGCACTAGAATGAACACTACTGAAGAGGTGGGAAGAATGTATGTACACCTGGAAGGAGAGAAAAGTGGTAGGTGGGAGCCAGCGGCTAAAGAATAATCCTGAACAAGTCTAAACAATAGGCAGAGCAGTCTTTTTCATTGTTTCAAAGACTTATAGTACTACTTTGATGTAGGATGTTTTCTTTCTTTCTGGGAGAAAATTTAAGGAAAACAAGAACAAAGGATATTCTGAGTTCCACAGTAGATATTAACATCCTCTCAAGAGTTTTTCATACCATACTCTCTTACAATATCTGGGACTGAATATTAAGGCCAAACAAATTAAACTAGAAATGGGGCACTTGTTTCCAATAAGGGCATATGTTAAACATGGATATACACTGAACAGTAGTGCTTTGCCCATGTTTTCAAACCTGCTGCTCAGGACCGGATACTATTGTGAAAACTGAACCCCAAAGGCTGAACCTCTTACCCTCTATGAAGAGCTTTTGGAAAAGATGAGGCCTAAGTTACAAGATGTATTAAAAGTTATGGTGGAATGCAGCTATGGAAAGAACCGTTTGTTGGTTATTAACAGTCTGTGGCGAAATTAGTGACAGTATCTCTAACAGCTTGTAAGGTTGCTTGCACCCCAATATCTCCAGTTTCACATGACTTTTTTTAAATGCCTTGGGTCAGTGGGGGTCAGCTGTCCTGGCCGTGTCCCCTCCCAACTCCTTGTGCCCCCCCCGCCTGCTCGCTGCTGGGGTGGGCTGAGAAGCAGAACAGCCCTTGGCTCGGTGTGAGCACTGGTCGGTGGTAACCAAAACATGTTATCAACACTGTTTTCAGCACAAATCCAAAACACAGCCTCATACTAGCTACTATGAAGAAAATTAACCCTATCCCAGGCAAAACCAGCACACTTACTCATTTCAGATTTATGCAGTAGCTTATCGTAGAACCCACTGCATATCAGGAAGGAAATACAGCCTCAGACTCTTCTCTTTACATAGTATCTCAGCTACATCTAGCACCCAGCAGGAGATCAGTTCTTACGCTTTCTTGAACATAGGTATCTTTTTTCCCACGACTGACTGACTGATTAGCTAAGCTACCTGTCCCTCTGCTGTGCAGCATCGTAGCATCTGTGCATATAAACGTACGTGGATATTTCTGGACTAGTAAAAGATTACAGAATAGATGACTTGGATAGGTCACATGGACATCAGAGACTATGGGAAACTAACAAAGGGTTATCACCACATTGTCCTACCCGCTGCCACCGTCCAGGATCCCCACAATATTTAATGTGGCAAAGTATTGGCATTGTGGTGGCCAGGAATACATGCGGACATCAGTGATGTTGGATTTAATCACACTCAATTTCTTGTTTTATTTCCTATTATTTTAATCTACAGACTCTCACACTACTAAGTTGCCCCTTCTAGCTTTCTAAACCACTGGAAGACATGAGGCCATTTATAGGTACAAGCAATAGCAACGTGCCTGTCAGGCACTTCTGTTTTCCATTGACAAGAAACACTGACTGCATCATTTCCCAGCAATCACACCAGGTGAAACCACTAGCACATGGATGAAAAATAATTGATGAAGGCTGAGCATTATCAAAACATAGATTAAAGAGGCATGAAGGAGGAATAAAGAGGGTAACTTTTGCTTTATCTTCAAAATTAATTGAGACAAAAATGGATTTAAAAAAAAACAAACAAAAATCATATTTAATAGATATATGTCAGTATTTATGTGCCTGTATAGCTATATGTAAAATATACATATATGTGTACATGTGTATATATATATATATGTAAGCAAATCATTATTTGATTATCAAAACAATTATCTATTTAAATAATATTTCAAAGGCACCACCTTATTTCTGTTATCAATTTCAGTTTTCCAGTGTTCGGAAATATTCTGTTGGAAGCTGTCTTAATAGAACTAAATTCATTATGTGTTATGGAGATGAAGAAAGAACAATTCAGAAATACTAAGCAAACACAGCTATATAAATAATTAAAACAGTCCCATTTAAAATATGATCAAAATGTTTTTATCCTTAGTGTCTAAGTCAGCTACTAATGAGAAAGTGTTTTGAACCTGACTTTATAAAAATTATTTTATAGATGTATATATATACACAAAAGCACATATATAATGACATGTATAGTGATTTTATAACCCTCCTCTGATGACTGAAAAAACTAGGATATTTGATTTAAATGTTCATTGGTGTAGGCTGGTGTGCATTCCCATTGCTAGCAACATTTAGTCAGAAAGCTTGATTTTTCATGCAACTCTTCAAACCCTTATTTCTACCTAGAAGCATGAAAATGTTACTTTAAACTTTTCATAGCATTGGTGTTTTGGACTTTAGTTTTCCTAAATTTGTTTATTTCATCTCTGCTCTCCTCTTCCGCTTCTCTCTCTCACTAAATCTGTGTCACTGGCATGCTTATGATACTTTATATGATTATGTAGAGATTGTAAGAAAACAAATTATGTGCACCACAGTGTATATCACTGTTACGAAGCAGTGTTAACATGTGGTTTATCAGTGATACAGTTCCTAGAGGAAGAGAAGTTCAAAAAAACAAGGAACCAGCAAATTATCATCTTTCATTCCTTTTTCTCTCAATTTATGTAACATACTTCTGCCTGTTATCTATTCATGATATCCAGCAATGTATTTCAACAACAATGTTAAACTAACCACAAGAAACTAATTAAACTTCAGATCTACTAGATTCAGATCTTCAGAGTACTGAGCAGGTTTTGGAGCTTACTGACAATTCAAGGGCAAACAGTATCTTGTTTTGCAGTAATACGGTCTTTTGTTACCATCTTGCTTGGGATGTGTAGTCATCGTGCCTCTATTTGTGACTCAGATTTAGTTTGGCCTTTTGTGGAATGTCTGAGGTTGGACTCTGTAGCCTGAAAAATAACAAAATCAGTATTTTTCCATAGCCTTGTATTACTGTTGGTGTGTAAAATCACATTGTGAAGGTATGTCTCTTGTTAGAGATTCTAATTTTCCATAGGAATTGTGTAGGCATATACTTCCCTTTGCTTATTTGTGAGAAGCACATAAGACATGGATGTGCCTATCTACCAGCATATGCATATAGCAACTATTATCATCAGAGCATGTTGGAGAACACAGTTTTATTTTGTGACAAACCTGATGTTTAAAAATATCATTTTTTGGTGCAGTAGGATTAAAACTCTTGTCTTGAAATATGCTTTTTCAATACACCAAGAAGCAACAATACTTAATTTTGGAAGTGACAAGAGGTTACTACGAAAGCAGGTGCAACCTCAGTCTGGCTGGTGCACAATTACAAGCGTCACAAGATACGTAATGTGCAGGACCAGAGAGTGTTCATGAAAAGTCTAAAGAGTTCAACTCCTGTAGAGCACCCTAGTGGGAAAGCGGTTTCTGTCTTCCTCGGTGGTTTGCCAACTAGAATGCTGATGTTAGAGATCTAAGTTTAAATTTTCACTCTGTCTAGCTGAAAGCAGATCTTTTTCAACTTGGTGCCCTCTCAAGCCAGAGCAGTGACTTGGCATTCCATAGTTCCTCTCTAACGCTGGGAAATTTTCTAAAGGAGCGGCTGGAGAGGGGTTTCTCAAGACAGCACAAGTTGTGATGAAGCAGATCTCACTTCTGAGGGAAACACCTGAACCACTGGACAAGTCCTTGCACTCAGACTCCATTCTAGCACTTTTTGGTTCCAAGACCAAGCACAGATCCTTTTGCTAATAAATCTCGGCTAAGGTCAGTGCATAAAGTAAGTTCTGACTCTGGTAGCAAAAGGTGTGGATTCTTCTCAAGCAGTAGTTTTGTCTTTTAGTTACAGGATTTATTCTTCCAAATTCCAGCAACTAATCATTTTTCCTTCTTCATGGTCACTATTCAATTAATTTATCACATGATACCCTTTTCTAGCCTCCAAGGCCAAAAAAATCCCACCAAGAAAACGAAAATAAAAAAACCCAACCAACAAGTAAAAAAGAAAGCTTTGATATCAGCAGAAGCATTTTTCTCTAGTAGATTTCCTCACCCAATTATCAGTATGTCACTATGATTTCACAGAAAGTTAATTTTCTGCTCTGGTTATTCATGAGCACACTGTCCTCTCCCATGGGTTACCTGCTATTTACCATGTTAATCTTGTTCTCATCCTTATACTTCTATTTAGCATCACAGCACTTTATGTTGCCTAACTACCAGTTTGCACTTCATTATACAACGTCATTAGATTTGGGACTTCTTACAATCTATCTTGCAGTGCCTGGTGATTGCAATGTCATCTGAAGCTCTGGGCAAGGTGAAATTCTGATTGCTAAAATGGTTTGTAACATTTTGTCTCGCTTTGGAAGGAGAAACTGTTGAAAATAATGACAATCTCCTCATTTACAACAAGTCTTAACCTCTAGAAAAAGATGTATTGGAGGCTTCTTGCTCCTTGACAGATAGCAGTGTCTAACTTCCACGGAGGTCAGTGACATTACTTGAGGTAAACATGACAGACTGACTTTCTGCATTCTTTCTCGAGCTAGTCATCTTGTCAGTGGCCAGACTCAGAAAATATATCAGCTCCTCACTCCTACTTTATGTATGCAGAAAACATTTCTGGGAGTGTGGTAAATGGATACCTTGCTTGGACCTTGCCACAAGTGGCTAATCCAGAATATTTCATGTATCAATTTATGAAAATAAATGTAGATTTTGAAGTGCATTTTTATAAAGACAGAAATAAAATGTTTAAAATAAATTAAAAACCAATAAACCT
This sequence comes from Elanoides forficatus, assembly GCA_025311575.1. Classification (NCBI taxonomy): domain Eukaryota; kingdom Metazoa; phylum Chordata; class Aves; order Accipitriformes; family Accipitridae; genus Elanoides; species Elanoides forficatus. The sequence goes on from JAOBAS010000045.1 coordinate 20,220,488, forward strand.
GCAAAACTGTTAACCTACCTTATTGCACTTTGTGTGGTTATATAGGGACTGATTAACATGCTTAAAGATAGATATCCAGTGCATAGGGAAGGTGGGATATCCCCATAGAGAATGGCAGACATGCATGCTTCTGGAAAAGCACTTGGAAACCAGGAGCCTCCCATGGCAGCTGGACTTCTTCCAAGTTACTCCTCCCACCCAACAATTAATTTAAGCATATAGCTGGGATGGATACTTAGACTGTTATCTTCCAACCAGCCTGAGGTTGTTAAAGTTACTGTGACCTTCAGCCTCGTGTTTCTGTGATCCAGGCGCTGGTTTAGTGCAGCTAACATGGGTGATCTTGGCAGTTTTGCTTAGAAAATTTTTATTAAGATGTGGAAAGTAGCAACACGTAAGTGTAATTGTTGAGACTGTCATAGGCAGCAGCTAAGGGTTCAGGAGGAAAAATTTTGACATGAAAAAAGCAGAGAATCAGAATACTGCAACTCAGCAACACTGAGGATGATCCACCTCCAAGGCACAATGAGTCACCCTTTCTGCCCTCAAGGACTGTGTGACCAACAAAGACTTTTTGGGTTGAGGAGGAGTGAGAATATTTATGCTTCAGCTGGTAGCTGATCAGTTCTAGCTATTTTCTGTGTGTATTAGCCAAAAACCCAATTGCTTTGTAGTGTTAAATTGTGCATCTCCTACTTGTAGAGCCTCTGTCTACACAGTAAAAGTTGCCAGGTGTCCTGGTTTTGGCTGCGATAGAGTGAATTGTCTTCCTAGTAGCTGGTACAGTGCTGTGTTTTGGGTTCAGTGTGAGAAGAATGTTGATAACACACTGACGTTTTCAGTTGTTGCCAAGTAGTGTTTATACCAAGTCAAGGACTTTTCAACTTCTGATGCCCAGCCAGCAAGAAGGCTGGAGGGGCACAAGGAGCTGGGAGGGGACACAGCCAGGGCAGCTGACCCCAACCGGCCAAAGGGGTATTCCATACCGTGGGACGTCATGTCTAGTATATAAACTGGGGGGAGTTGGCCTGGGGGAGGCATCGCTGCGTGGGGACTAACTGGACATTGGTCAGTGAGTGGTGAGCAATTGCATTGTGTATCACTTATTTTGCATATTCCAATTCTTTTATTATTATTATTATTGTAATTTTATTATTTTTATTATTATCATAATTAGTTTCTTCCTTTCTGTTCTATTAAGCTGTTCTTATCTCAACCCACAAGTTTTACTTTTTTTTCCCCGATTCTCTCCCCCATCCCACTGGGGGTGGGGAGTGAGTGAGCGGCTGCGTGGTGCTTAGGTGCTGGCTGGGGTTAAACCACGGCACCAGGGAAGGAAGATTACTTTAGGATCCTAAAACTGTATTTCAGCATTTAGAAAGCCTGCATTTCAGATTAGTCAAATATTTGTACTTCTCATTGACTTCAGTAAATAAAAAAATGCATTAGTTTTTCAGCTCTGCAGTGAAAATGGATGAGAGTAAAAGGTTAAGATATGCAGCTGTGAAACAATTTATCCTGAAACCTGAGTTAATAATTCAGATAAGCCACATCTTGATGCTCTAAAAACTTAAGAATAGATCTGTAGAATTTCTTCTAAAACTTCCTCCAGTAATCTGACTCTAGAATAAAATCAAATTTAAGAAAGTGTAACTCAAAAAGTAATTTTGGCATAAAATTAGTAAGTAATTTAAGAAGAAAATAAGTTGAAGATGTAATCAAAACTTGTAAGTTGTCAATATAACTGTAGTTTACAATCTTCATATTTTTGTTTCATATATGAAAGCAAAAGTGGTCCTATGAAAAAGATTCATAGAAAGCTTGGAGGCCATTTGTGGCAATACGCTGCAGCAGGGTCATGTTTCAAATCCTGAATTAGTCATTTAATAAAGAAAGTGGCCATAATGATCCACTGTTTCCACAAGATAATTGTTTGGTCAATACTGTTATATCCCAAAATAATACACATTCACTTTAATGTCACCTATAGGAGCCTAGTACAATTGGAAATATTGATTAGAGCAGAGGCCATTATGCCATGATATAGGCTATGAAATGTAGCAAGAATTGATTTGTATTCTACTGTTTGGCTTTGTATGAATAATGGGCAAATACTCTCTAACACAGCACACTCCCACTACCCATGATAGCTGCTCAGTACTGGTAGTTAACACCTGGCAACTACTGAACCTTTTTTCAGTCTGTGCCCCAATGGAAATTGGAGAAAGATGTATGCAGGAATATGTTAAGTAATACAAATATAATTAACTTCAAGGTTAAAAAGTGAGAAGACCAATGTGAAAAGTTTGCTTAGCATTCAGTTATTGTGCCACATAGCTCCTGGTTAGTTATGTTGCTATTTCATGGCACCTGAAGTATTTCAGAGAGTGTATTTCAGCTCAAAGTGTTCCGTGTAGAGGCAAAGTAACAGCAGCTAGAAACATACAGAAGGTAAACTATTATCAATGCATGTTCATAATTTCACGCTCAGCCTCTTTTTAAACAGTTATTTGCAAAAGACATGCAATCTACCTGCTGAAAAATATCTTCATTTTAGTAATTTATTAATGGGATATATACACATTTAGTGATGTTTTGCTTTTGGTTTTGTGTTTTTCTTTTTTGGCTTGTCTTCTAGGTTGTGTTTTGAGCATTTTCTTCCATATGAAAAAAAAAGTTGGATATGTATAAAATACATCAAAACAGGGCATGGATAAAGTCTACAGTGATTTGTCCACCCACAACTGTCCATATACATATAAAAACACATACTGAAAAAAAGACTTTACCTTTTCCCTCATACCTGTAAATCCTCATGCTGTTTCCAGTATTTTACTTTTCCCCTTTTCCCTTTCTGATTCTGTCTCAGAGTCTGAGTATCTCTCACTAGTACACACTTCCAGTGAGATTCATCAGATCAACATGCTTTGTTAATTTTAAGTTTAAATGAGCTTGACAGGCTAGGGGAATCTTAAAAAGAATGCTGCTGGTTTAAATGTATTTAATCACTTGTGCGCTGATGTTTCTATTTGAATTTTGTTGTATAGAACTCTTCATTTATTTGATAGTTTTAGCGAACATTTCTGCACTATAAAGGGATTGATAAGAAGCCATAGCTGCAGGTTCTAGCCTACAGCTATATTTCTCAGTAGTTACATAGTGAAAAAGAAATGCATGATGCATTTCTTCTACTGTGTATTGATGACTAGTTACCTTTTTCCTTATACCCACAAGAAAGAGATCATTCAGAATTAAGATTCTCTTTATTAGGAGAGACCAGCTATCTACGGTAAAGGAGAAATCCCAAATGCACTTTAGTGGGATATGTACAAGTTCTGACTGAGCAGTTCAACAGTTGTGAATCTGTATCACGGAATCATCACTGATCACATCTTGCAGTGTCTCTTACAAGGATAATTTGATTGTTAGACTGCAATGATTTCTCTCTTCTGACTTCTTTAGACTGACGTACACTTTCTTTTTTTTTTCTGTAGATAATAATATAAATAAAGATGAAAATAGAATTCTAATATTATTACTTATTACACACCTGTTACTAGGCTGTTATATCTCCAGGAAACTAGTTGTTCTCTAATTACCAATCTGTATCTTAGGATGAAACTCACTGTATGTTGTGGTTGGTTTTTGTGTAATTAGCATGATCTTTTTTCAGTAGAGTTCAAAATGTCACTAGGATAGGATTTTCATCTTGAATTCATCAATTACTATATATTGCATATTATGTATAATATAGTGTTGACACATTTGGTAATGCTTGAAGAGAAATATGCAGGCTAAGTGGAACATACTAATGATGTACAGAATAAGGGATTTTAAAAGGGCTTAAAACTATATTGATAATATTGCTGTGGTAGCCATGATGTTTAAGGAATGTGAAAGCTGTTTTCTGGGTGAATTAATACCTTTAATTCAAGGGATATTTCATGAGTCTGTAGTTGTTCAACTCTGTCAGTTGACCACGTGACAAGCCATTACCTCTCCAAATAGAGTTTGCTTCTCTTTCACAGTTTGCAAAAAATGTCTTGTATTTATCACATCATGATACTTCCATTATAACTGTTCCGTTGTGTATGATTTTGTACGGTACATGAAACATATTAGGTTAGTTAAGCAAAAAAATAGCTGAATAGCTCTCTCTAATTGAATTTGATATTTTAATTTACTACCATGAAATTATTGGAATTTATGATAATCATTCAGGTGGGGTTTGGGGTGTGGGGG
>JAOBAS010000045.1:20234524-20264017 GCA_025311575.1 Elanoides forficatus
AGGAAAATGTAAAAAATATCCAAGAAATATTTGGCAAAACTAGCAAGTGAAATGTAGGTAATTCCAAATGCAGGTAAGGGCAACAGATGCCAATTTGATTAAGTCATAAAGACTTATGTGAGAAGCAGAAGGCCTTTAAAAATTATAAACAATCTGTTGAGTACTCAAAGATCTATAAAATCAGAGCAAATTAAATATCTAATCAGTAGAGTTTAAAAAAATTCCTACTCAATATGAAATCCACAGGACAGTTCAACAAATGTTAAGGAGTTCTTCAAATTTATGGGCAGTAAAATGGTAAATAAAAGACCATTTGTCCACTAATGGGTTACTTGGGAACTGGTGCTTGAAGATGTTAATTGATGTGTAATAGCAAGCAAATTGTACAAATAAAGAATAATCCTTGTATTGAGTGTTTTGCAAAACACTCTTTTTCAAGTAACAAAGTTATTGTGCTTTAAACAATAGTGGATTACTCAATGAGGACTCCAGTACATATATTACTACAAACAATAGTGGATTACTCAATGAGGACTCCAGTACATATATTACTACAAGCAAGCATCTGCAATTCTCTACTGTAGTTTCTTTTCATCAATATGTGATATATCTGTTAAACATGGTGAAACAGATCATCCAAACTAAGAAATATCCTTCAAACTACACCTTTGATTTCAACCAAGCTTTAAAAACATTGGACAATTTAGGGCTAGTTTCTTTTGGATGTAGCTTACTCATGAATTTGTGCCTTCCTGTGCCTCTGTGTTTCTAGGAGACTAGAAATTTAGTACAAGGAGGCTACCTCTGTTTTTACATGAAGCTCTGTTTCTTTGACCTCATTTTTTTCCTAATATAAATATATATTATACCTGTGATTCATATTCATTAGAGACTAATCTGTCTGTGCCTATCCCTTTGTTCAAACTCCTCCTAGACAGATGAAAGATTATCATGAGTGAGGTAGCAGATGAAAACTTATAACCCATAGATGACAGCTAGGAGACCGAAAAAAATTTGATTTGATTGTTAATGTGAAATGCACTGAGAATGCTTATAGCCACAGGGTGTGAGCCCTTCCTGAACACACTGAATCTTCTCACACTGTTTGCTAGTAACCATATTGGTCACAGTGATACAGATGTAGCTTCACATTGGACTCATTTTCAGATGAGATGTTCGTAACTATGAAGTGTATTAGTATGTATCTCATTTAATCCCCACATTTTTTACTTACTGTACTATTTGGTTTATACCTTGTATAGTTGTACCTAATCCAGAATTTTATATGTCTTGATATTTTAATAAAAAGTAGGACTAAAAAATGCCACAACTCAGTTTTCCATCAGGAAAAGGGGAAAAAAAAAAAGAGAAGGTGCCATGAGATATTGCATTTATGTCATTCAGACAATTATTTCTGAAACGAACACCTTAAAGTGGCAAATGCTTGACAAAGACCAGAATAGAATGGAAATCTCATCTAAGAATCCCTTGATTTCAAGAGCTTTTCAGATAGGATTGACCATCCTTCATTATTACTGAGGTTAAGTACATCTAAGCAGTCAAGAATAATTTGCTGGAGCAACGTCCTGCTTCCTGTTCTCAGTGTCCCTTCCAAACAGGTGGCCCTCTCCTATGGTGAAAAACAAATATTCATCCAGCATGTTCTACTGAGTTCCAGCAAGTGCTCCTGATCATGAGTGCTGCTGACTACATTGGGCCAGGAAACTGGGTAAATTCCGTAAACACTTGTAAACCACTAGAGAATATCAAATCTGGCTTTCCCATTTTGTCGGTACTCCTGACTTGTGTTTGGTATCTTCCCAGGATGTAGTCTGTACTCTTGGTTTCTATTGTGATGCTAAATGCAGCAGTGATATTTGCCATGTAAAACAGACACAAATACAGCCTGAAATAGATCATGAAGACAGGAAAATTGAAAAAATTCAATTTGCAACAAAGTATACTATTGTACTCTTTAATCATGATGGACTAGATGGCTGTTGATACTCCTAAGTATTTAAAGTAAAAGAAGAGAGGCAAAGTATGAGAAGTACTGGTGTTCTCTTATGTGCTTTATTAAAGAGAATTTTCCCCTGAGTTTCTATTAACCCTATCCATTTCCCCCATTCCCTAAACCAAGATTTTTGCCATATAAACGATGATATAGTTCAGAAGTAATTTTTGTTATAAAGGACAGGGATCATACAAGTGTGCATGCTTTCACCATTCTCCAGCTAGGCAATTCTCTCTACAGAGTTTCCCTATTCTCAATCCAAGGATTACTAGCTTAATATCATTTACTGAATTTCAGGAGATTATTATAAGCCTATTTACAATTTAGTGTGTCCAGCATATAGCCACATATGAAGATAGGTTCAGAATGCTTTGGAGCCATTTTTCTTCCTAATGTTTAGGAAAAAGATGATTAAAAATTAATTAGAATTTGACAAAGAAAATCAAGCTTTGATCTAATCATTAATGTGGCCTCAACATCACATGTAGTTTGTGGGCTAAAATGTGTCTGAAGATTCTTGTTTACTCTTCCACAGTGTGGCACTGTGCTCTCCTTGCCCCTGCTCCCACCTCCCCACCCCCCTGCCCCAACCTCACCTGTATTTCCCATACCCCTGCTCAAGCGATAACCACCAGTGGCGATCTGGTCGTGATGGCTTCAGCCTGCTCAAAGTGATTTCAGGGAAGACAGATAACAACACAATAGCCAAGGGCTAATTTGAGCAATGCGCCCACCTAATTACAGTGCTGGGCAATGTCTGACTCAAGCCAAATTTGGAACAAGCTAACACCTGTAGTCAGTATGTAAATATGACTATAAGTCAATTATCTTACTCTAGTTGACAGCCCAGGGCTCGTTGAGGTCTCCTGCACAGCAGTGGGCTGCACACCAGGATCTCCCCTTGAGTGGGGATGCCTCTCGAGGTTATTCTTTGAGGCTGAGAGATTCCTTGCTACAACAGATTCTCAGTAAGTGATTAACAACATGCTAAACTTTGAAATCTTAGCTAAGTGATAGGAAGGATTGATTGCACGTATGTAATCCTTTAGACATAAACCGTTGACCAAGTCTGGGACTAAGTCTGGATCCAGCTGCACCTGGACTCCTCTCTGAGAAGGAGTTTAGAACACAAGGGGGTCCTTTCTGAACCTCGTGACTCAATGGGAGGGTCTCCCTGACAGTTTTATCTGACCTTGTCCTCTACGCAGCAAATGTCAAGTGTACCTTGCCATTGAATCTTGTTAAACCACTTACATTTTGCTATCAAACATGTCACATTTGCTATCAAACTTTGTTAAATCGCTGTTTTATATCAATAAACATATTGCTACTTCTCTCTTCCTAGTGAATTGAGTCACTCCATCTGTGACACACAGATGTCAGCAAAGAGAAGATTGACTGATGACCACGTGGACTGAATTACCATGAGGTAAGATAACCCATAATCACAGCCTTATTCTAAGTGAAATAATGAGGGGTTTCAGTCAGTGAGAGCTGAGTAAACTCAGCATTAAGACGGAGACTAGTGTCAGAGCTAAGGCTCTTTAAATCTCTATCTGAACTTGCTTTGTTTTAGATTCCAGCTTAACCATATGCAATATCCTGGTGGATATCCTAATACAAATGGGCAGCTGGTCAAACAAGAAGTGTATGGGCTCGCATTTGATACAATGCAGAACTAGTAGCTACTGAAAAACAATCTTTTTAGAAGGCTTCTTCATGAAAATTATATTGAAGCCAGTGTGTTCCTGACCAGGGCAACACAACGTTCAGGAAGTCTAGAAAATAAGGAAATTGACTAAACATTAAAATTATTGTTCAAGCATTGCAATCACTTTTTAAGACACAGAGGAAAATCTTGAATGTTTTCAATCACACAGAAATGCGCAGAGGTAAACAGAGGACAAAGATAATATCCAAACTTGATTTTCATTTAAAAATCTGATACTGAAGAATATCTCTATTGTAATACACCACAAACAATGTATCTCAACTTGGAACACTTTAAATTGGTTAGAAAAGGATTTTCAACTTGCAGTGCTGTTCAGAAGCAAGTCTCAACATTAATTTGTCAAAAATAACCAAAATCGTAAATTGGAGGTTTAATAAAATATGTGCCTATCATAAGCCTTCTATTTAATGTACAGTAACACTTTGTATTGGATGTTGGTTTCATTATGAGGACGTTACATTACTCTGATTATTCCAGAAATCTTTATGTTCTTTTCATTGCATACTTTCAACATAATTCATTTCCTATAATTTTTTCTCCTTCCTGGTAAGGTTTTCTAATGAGGTTTTATAAATGTTAGCATCTGAATCCAAATATAGCTGAGATTTATGGAAAACATCAATGATAATTGCTGTTGCCATTTACAATAATATATAGATTTCAAATTAGCAAAATTAAACTGCTTTGAAGGATCAGAATGTTTTGAGAACAATCCATGGGTGAATAATAAAAATAAAACTTAACTTACTCTTTTGCGATGACTTTTCTGAAATGCAACAATGCTCCTAAAGAAAAGGCATATGCCATGTAATGTGGAAGGCACACCACAAAAGACAAAATAAATGTAGCATATGACTAAAGAAATTCCATAAAGAATGCAATGCATGACCACTTTTTCTATATAATTGGGCAAGATTCTCTTGTACTCTTTAGTTAAGAATTTCTGACTGAATAATCATAGAGAAGGTACTGGAAATTAATATTTCTTTCTATCCCATAGTGCAGAGATTCATTTGCTTCAAGCTACTGATAGGAGTCTGAACGTGTACTACATTTGCTTTGCCTGAGAACTTTTTGCAACGTCTAAGTAGGTGTTGATGTCTACCTTTTCTATCCCTTTCACATGCCTCAGCACTGATCTGCTCTACATTGCAACAACATTGTAAATCATTGCCCTGTTCCACACTCGTCTTGGATGAAATTCATATGCTCACTTAAAGCCCAACTAATCAGCCTTAAAGTGAAGACAATCAGAAGTCAGAGAAAAAATTGGGTTTACATAGCCTAATACTTCTATTCTAGCTGTTTCACCCCATTGCACACTCTATTCCAGCAGCAGGTCTGTAGCTGGTCAGCTTCAATTTGTGAAATGTTTGGGATATAATATGTGGCCCCATCCATTGCATCACTATTTTATCCTGTGGTTTTGTAGCACTTTATTGGGGAAAAAAATTCAGTCCTTGTTAGCAAATGTAGAAATTGTGGCAGGAAAATATCAGGCAGAAGATAAATTCCACGACTGGAAAAGAGAATTGGAGTATTCACCCTTCTGCGTTTCTTGTCTCCTGGGCCACCAGGATGCGCTGTCCTTTTGATGCTGCATTTGTACAGCAAAAACAATGCTGCAATCCTACTCTGTAATGAAGGCTTCTGGGCACTCTCAAAAAAACTCAACAATGGCAGCACTATGAGGATATAAGACACTAGTATATAAGTCTTGCAGAATTATAACCTGATTACCTCTCTATATGTAAATAAAGTCTTCTGACTTAGTAAAACCTAGGTTAGTCTAACTCAAGGCAGCTATAAATCCCTTCAATACTGTACTCTTCCCTGGTTTAAACAGATTTCATATGTTGAGGATTGGATCTGTCATGAACTTTAGTGCACTCCTGTAGAAATCAGTAGGACAAACCCCACCCCATGTCAAACATATTCCACAGACAAAAAGCCTGTAGTAAAGCAAGTTGCTAGGAGCAAAAGAAAGATTTCAGTAAACTGCTAAGATGGAGTGCCAATCTGTCTCCTCACGGTGAGGGAGACGCTCCTTATCTGCTATGTCAAAGGTTGAAATATATTAGTATACCAGACACTTCTACCAGCAAACTTAGCACAGGGTAGCATATGAGATGTACCCACAGGTGACTGGTTAATACAATTTCCTTCATTTTCAATCAAGACATATTCAGTTTAATTTAGATAGCTGTTCCTTCTCTGCCACTGGGGCTTGTGTCAAGCTTATGCAGGGGATACATAAGCTTTATTAGCATAGATATTAAAGTCACTCATTACAAGTGACACGGTCGGAGCAGGCAATCCAGCATTTCCTCTGTGTCACCAGGTAAAGCTGTGTCGAACTTGAACTGAAACTGTGTTTCTGTATCTGAAGGTGTAATAGCTACAAACTACCAGCATCACCACGGAACAGTGATTTAAATGCATTATATGTGTTTGTGCTGGTACTTTTACCTGTAGAAATATTAAATGTTAAACAACGGCTGCCTATGTATTTCTGATACTTGCCTGCATTCTTCCTTAATGAAAAAGAAAGGTATCTTCCTTACTCATTGCAAATCTCCTTGCCCCATCGAAGAAACTTGATTGTCTTTGTGTAGCATGGCAACAGCAAGACACCCCAGTTAAGATTAGGAACGTATTAACTTTATACTTTATCAGCATTAAATGCAAATAGTGAGAGGCAGTCATGGCCTTAAAAAGCCTACAGTTTCAGTAAACAAAGCAGATAAATAGGTAGGAGAGGAATAGAGAATCAAAGAGGTGAAGTGATGTGCTTGAAGTTACAAAACAAAGCCAAAAAATTATTGTTACTATAATTGCAGTCTTAAAAGTCTAATCATTATTAGTCCAGATCTAATTGTTATAGAAAAAAAAGAAAAAATTGTACCGTTAGAATACTTTTATACAGGAAAAGTCTCAATAATAGTAATAATGCAGTTAAACTTATTATGCCCACACTTCTTGGTTTCTGCCTCTTTCCTGGGTTTGTGTTCACCCTTCCCCTGCTCTGGGTCCTGAGGCCAGCGGTTTCATCCTGGCTGGGGAGGAAGGGGGGGACTTACAATGAATTGTCAGTATCTGGTGTCCTTCACCATCTCTGAATTTACACGGTTACCCCTAAAACCAGCTCTGTCCAGCTCCAGCTCTGCGTGTCTTTAACAGGTTATTGGTGATTCGTTTATAACCATGGGGGCTCCATTGCCAGCCCTGTCCCCTGTCTCTTACCATGCTGCACCTGCATTCCTGCATGCCACATCCTGTCTCCACTTTTACAGGTCTTTATCATACCTGTATTGCTCTATACTACATCATTACATTAGGGGCATAAACATCTCATTCTACATGGAATAATTGCTTATTATTGCTACCTATATAAAAATGTAGTGGTACCATGCAATGATAAATGAAAAGCAAAACAAATTAGCCAGTTACCTGGCTAATTAGAGAATATGCTGTCATGGCTAAACCAAGTAAAACAAAGATGGAGGCTTGCCTGACAAGCCTCAGCCATCATTATTCATTACAGAGCTGTATTGGGTGTAAGTGTCAAGGTTTTGGTAGGGGAGATGGGACTGCAGGGGTGGCCTCTGTGGGAAGAGAGCAGGGCTGCCCCGTGCAGGGGACAGCTGGTGACAGCCATCTCTGCAACAGACCCGCTGCCCGACAAAGCTGAGCCCATCAGCCATGTGTGGTGCCTCTGGGAAAACATGTTCAAGAAAGGGCAAAAGACACTGGACAGAGAGAGAAGGAGGGGGGGGAAGAGTGAGAAGCAGCAGAGGGAACACCAAGGTCAGAGGAGGAGGAGGAGAAGGTGCTCCAGGCAATGGAGGCAAGATTTTCCTGCAGCCCTTGCAGGACCCATGCCAGAGCAGATGGATATTCCTGAAGGAACTGCCACTTGTGGAGAGCCTAAGCTGGAGCAAAGGAAAAGAATGAGTAGGACAGAGCATCAGAGAGAAACTTATCAGAGATAAGCCTTTAAGATTCCTTACTGCCTGTGAACTGTTTCAAGGAATTAGGATATGTTGTAAATGCAAAAGGAAAAGGAAACCTGAGAAGGGCTGAGAAGGTGGGATTTACAGGCAGGGGATAGCTGTACAATTCTAAATATATTTTTTTCTAGGTGTTCCTTCAGGCTGGTTTTATTAGCTAAACCCATGTTTCTTCTTCCATGCTTTCTTTCCCACTTCCAAAAGTGACAAACAATCGAACAAACAAAATGTACTGAAACTTCGCAAATAGTTCTCACTCCTTTGGCTATGAAGAAGTCCCCTAGAGTTCCCTAGAGCTTGGCCATCTTCCTTTCTGATCTGAACATCTCAGTTCAGGTGGCAAGTAGTAACCAGATAAAAACTTGCAGAGTTTTTTCACTACCCAGCAGTGGACTGCTAACAGTGATACTCATGGACTTTGTAGCTCTGAAAGCAGCCTTTATCGTGCAAATTATCTACAGGGTAATCTAATCGAGAAAACAATCATATATTTTAATTCTTGAAGAACAAGTTTCAGTGAGGTTATTCACATGTTTATCTTAAGGCTTGGGAAGCATCTTTTGTTGGACCAGATTAGAGTTATAACACCTATAATATGTGTGCACACACACAGAAGTATATGTATATTGAGAGACAGAGAGAAAGAAGGATATTACCTAATTATGTGTTCGTAAAATTATAAATAACTTCATTTTTAATTATGCTGTAGTGTATTGTCTCTGGAAATGTGAAAGTTTACTTGTAAGCTAGATTTATTTATATGCTTTTAAATTTGGCAGTATTTTTGAAAGTCCCTCAGATGATACTGAAACTTAATCATTCCCTTTTCAAGGTATAAAGTACTTTTTAGGATATACTTCATGATCAGATAATCAGCTTTAAAAATAATTGAGGAATCTTCATTAAGTCATGAGATGGAAACCCAGAACATGGACAGGGAAAACATAATCTGACAAAGAAAACCAAGATCCCTGACAGCAGAGATACCAAAATGCGGAGTCTGTAACTGGGTTGAGAAGATCAGAGAAGAGCACCCTCTGCTTTGCTCCCCAGAGCTCCTGTGGAGCCCCACAGTGCTTCTGGTCCAAGCCTCCACTCCTGAATTTCAGGAAGATTCGCATTAGCCATCATGGACAAACCTACTCCAGCCCCCGTTCCTTAAACTTATCGTCTTCTCCATCAAGGGATATCGCCATCACCTGCCCAAATTTTCTTGCTGTCTGAAACTGGCTTTGTAGTGCCTGACAGTTACCTTGGGTAATGCTAGAGGAGTTTACACCATTTTAAGTATCGGGGCATTTGGACTATCATGCGGAGATAATTGAACACAAATATTAGCACAGTTTATTCTTTTAGGGAGGTAATCTGTGCATATGGTTGCAAGGGTAGAGGAGACATATTTTACTGGCTGTTTAAGTATGTAACCAAGCCTTCTTAAAAATGGCATAAGTATCTTTAAGATTCCTTTATGTAGCCGATATAAAGCAGGTAGATCCCAGTAAATGGTACTAACAATCTTACCTAACAATTCTCCTGATTTAAAATGGAAACTCAGTTTGCTATCTCTAGCAGGGAGAAGAAAAGAAAAAAAAAAAATTTAATTCAGTACTTTATTCTAGACAGAGTTGCATGCATTTTTCTTTTCTTCTATGAAGATTATCTGCCCACACCAGATGAATTGTTTCCAAATCCTTTCCCTGGTGTGAATCTAGAAATGCAAGGTGATAGCTCTGGTCACAGATAGAAGCTTGTTTTCCCCCTCCCCCTCCGCAGTTCCCTCAGAAATCAGCGTGTTGGCAGATGATACCTTTGGTCAGGCAGCAGTTTTTGCCCTTGCTTGTTCCTGCTGGATATTTAATCCTTTTCGTCAGTTAGAGCAATTGAATGTGCTCTTGTCCCTTTTCCCTTGTGATGGAAAAGGGTCAGCTTGCCAAATTAATTTCCTTCTTTCATGTCTCATCTGACTTTCTAATTTTTGTTGTCAGACTTGTAACAGGGAAACACAGAGCTGAGTCCTGTTAAGACTAGACAAGTCCTCTTTTTCTCTGCGCTCTTAGAAGTACCAAGTCCTAGAGAAATGTAGGGGTGTGCATGTGTGTGTGTGTTTGTTTTCCCTAAGCAATTCAAAGCTATGGCTAGGTCACTGTGACCTTAGAAGTACCTGTTACCAGATACAGACTCGGTCCTTCCTCCCCAGAGCTTTGTGCAACAAAATATATGCACAGTGATTGCACCACTCACAATTTGCTCTCCATTCTGCTGCAGTGGTTCCCACAAGCTGTGCCTTCCTGCTCTTGGCAGCTAGGACTTCTGTTTTAATAGTGATCCCTCTGGTTCTGGTTTAGTAGCTTACTATGTGCATCAAATCTATATTACTAGGGACTTCTAGAAGGTCTGCTAAACACCTCTTCTTGATATTTTGTTTTTTCTTTCAAATGCAGTCACCAAAGAGGTGGAGTTGTTCTAAGCAGTCTAACAGGACAGTCTAATCACTGAACATGCAGGTATGTTACTTTTAAAAGTAGCTCACAGATAATTTTAGTCATTAATCACTGAAAGAGTTATTGATTGAATATTCTTCTATAAATGATAGAGTTGACTAGAGAGTGCCAAAAATTTACTGAGTATACAGTCTGATGAAACCCAGAATGATACGGATGCTGAATAATGAGTATGTTGTATAAAATTCAATCAGTTCTAGTCAGCAATGCCTTTGAAATATCAGAGAGAACCAGTCTCTGCCTCCCACTGGATTCCTATTTAGAGACCACAGGTTTCTGATTCATAATTCTGCTATGCGGCATTTGGGCAAAGAAACTGGCTAAAGCTCAACAACTGAAAATGAGGAATTCTCACTTTTTGCTGATGCTAGTGCTACATCCTAAATACCAATTCAGCTAATAAAGATTATACTTCAAGTTATGGGTGATAGGAGAGAAATAAAGAGGGAAAAAAAGGTTTCTTCCAGTGTGAGAAAAGCCAGATCATCAAGATATATTTCAAATTCTGCATATAGAAGTACCTGTTTCTCAAGTCAGCAGTATACTCAAATCATTTGAGTATCCACAACTATTTTGGGGGGATGCTTTTTGTGAGAAATCCATACGTTTTCTGTAATGCATTAAATAATAGTTCTGTAGATTTCCTTGATAAATTAAAAAAAAAAAAATACAGAAAGTGTGGTTTCCCTGAATATTTGCAGTGTATCTGTGAAGAAGATATCTCTGAAAATTACAAAAGTCATGCACAGTCCTGCACATATTCTGAGTCTGACTCTGCTTACGGTATTGCAGCCTGGCCTGTGCCATATTGCAGGATCCTCTAGTGGATATATACTTGCTGGTGTGACTGGTGCATCCATCCCTGTCCACCAGAGCCATCGAGTCATAATCTCAACTGAATTCAGAGATGAAGGAATCTAGGATAAATTAAAAAGTCAGATGCTTCAAAGATAAGTTCGGTACTACCCTGCCAGTAATCCCTTCATAGCGTGAACCAGGTTTTATTTTCAATTATTATTACTGCTTTTTCGAGAAATAGAAAATCACATTTTAAAGGGTTTGGCTTTTGTTTTGTTTTGCTTTGCTTTGTTTTGTTTTGCCTGGATATCCTGCTTTACAATAATAGTTGTGTATTTTGCCTTCTTCGTGAGATTTCAAATACTCTGAAGTGTCTGGCACTCTTAAATCTCCCAGGAGAGACACAGGCTCTGGGACTTGCTTCAGAAAGCTTCCACAGAGGCTGTAACTCCACACTTCCATGCAAAGAGTATTCAAAATGCCAGATTAGGTGCTGGCCGTCTCTTCTAGCATAAATTCAAATGCGTATGGCTAAAATGGAGTTTCCTCAGGTTTTATGTAGTACACTAAAAAAAAAGCAAAAAAAAAAGTTTGCTCCTACTCTAAATCCAGTCAAAAATAAATAATTGTGAAACCAGAAAGAAAATGGGTATACTTTTGCAGCCTAGAGCTGGTTGACTAAATGTCAGAGAGAAGGGTAAAACATTAAAAAAAAATAAATAAAAAATTCATCTACTTTGAGTCACTACCTGTCACTTGCTGAGACATTCTTGAGTAATGCATCCAGTTTGGGACATTAAGGTTTCTGTAAAATGTAAACAACTTGCAAAGAAAGTGAAGGAGAATAATACCAGAAGGCTTAAAATGAAAGATCAGTGAAGAATAGTTGAAGGACTTGGCTTGGCTTAGCCTAGCTAAATAAATACCACAAGAGCAAAATGGTAAAAACCATTTATGGTGGAAAAGATCAAGGAGAGTGAAGGACTCCTATTGGGGTAGGACACAAAAATTAAAAGCTTAGTTTGATAGAAACATGCTGGGACAGTAGGAAAATTTAGGACATTTGTATCCTAGAACGTTTAGTGTGTTAATAACCTGAATAGAAGGCCAGCAAAGCAAAAGCAAGCTAAGGAAAATGAATCATTGGGTTAGGCTGTCTAGGAGGACTACAGGATCTGTCTCTCTGGAGGCTTATAAACCAGATTAAAACAACTCTGAATATAATTATCCTTCCATTAGGACAAGGAGGGGTGGACTGCGTGACTTCTGGAAGTCCCCTTGAAACTATATATCTGCAATGCAATGGATAAGTGAAAATTTATTAATACCAATGTGAATAAATGGAGGAAAAAACTTTATCTTCTGTTTCCCGACTTTGGGTAAATTTACTCCATCTTTTGGGACATGTGAACGCCTTAATAAGAGCTCAGAAATACTAAGAAATGTGATGCTGCGCAAAGAATTAAAGGAAAAGAAAGTCCAAGACATTTCATTATTGCTGCTCACTCTTTCATGACTTAATTATTTCTTCAGGGTAACCTGAGGTGCTTAGCCCCAGGCCACAGCCCTGTATCGCTGAGCGGGGCAAGAGACGCCGGCCGGACCAGGGTCTGAGCTTAGAGCGGCCCTGAGCAAGGGGGGAGCCCCTGGGGGGGTCCTCGCCGCCGGCTCCTGCCCAGCCCTCTCCCCGCCGTCAGGTCCAGGCCCCACGGCTGCCCCTCGGCGGGGATGGCCTGGTACCCGCCACCAAGGCCTGGCCAGGTGTCGGACCGCTCGTTGAGGTTTATCGCTTGCTTGGTCGTTGTCCCCTCGTGCCGTGTGTTTTCTAACCCCTGGTGGGTTATGATTTAAGCCTTGCAGGTGGTCTACGTAATTCTCCAAACCAGCATTTACCTACACTTTCTGTAGTGGCCTGTGCGGACAAATTGCTCAACAGGCCGGGGGGGTGAACGCTGCAGAACTGCTGCAGCGTTGTGTGCAAGCAAGATAACAGAGCCCATGTTTATCTCGCTGAGTTGAAATATTTACAGTGGAAGTTTGAACAGCTGCAGTACTTCGTTCAGTCACCAGCACCGAAGTCTTACATAAATCTTACTGAATCAAAGAAATATTGGCAAATGTTTCCGTTTTTAGTTCATGGACAAAGTGGGAGAGCAGTGGAATGGAAATGATGCTAGGACACGTGATGTAAGGATTCTGGGTGGCACCGCTCAATGGGTATAATGGCAAGCCACCAACATAGAGAAATATAGATGTGATCGGCGAAGAAAAATTAATAGTAGTGTGACTACACAGTGAAATATGCCTTCTTATTTCCCACTGAAAACTGACTTTAAGTTATGTGGAAACAGATATGTATCTCTTGGAACACAGAAGGAAAGACAAAGAGAAATAAAGAAATAAAATGCAAAGACAAAATGTCCAGCCCTAGTATACTTACATGCCTAATAATAAGCTATACAAACTCATTAGAACTAATTATTTTGGGGAAAAATAAAAGTCCTGTTTTGGAATGCAATGCAGAATTTGAGAAGTTCCTGACTAGGGGAAACAATAGAATATTTTGCTTGAGAATATATTTCACAAAAAAGATTTAATTCATCTACATTTCCTTTTGTGACAGGGAGCTCAGAAGGCCAGAAAGCCTTTGCTGTTTTCTGGATCTTTGATGAAGAGCTTAGAAAGCCTGAAAGCAGCCACATCCTGCCTCAGAGCTCTGATCTTAGACCCTAAGCTCTAATTGTAATTATATGCATATAAGCACCGTTAAACATAAAGTGCCAGGGAATATTCCGTAGCCTTGAGTCTACAGGGACATATGCTGACTGCATTCACACTACTTAACTCTTGTCTCTGGACTTCCCCTGGGACACAAGTGGTGACCCAAGATAACAGGGTTTTTTTAATTTTTAAATTTCTTACTGAATGAAATAATGCAAGCAGTACTGCAGCCCACCAGAGTGGAGTAGGTCTGGTTTTTTACAGCGTTAATTGGAATGTCTGCATTGCATGCCTTGGGGCATTCAAAAGAATATGTTTGAATTTGCAAAATATATTACGGAATAGAAATGGAGCGCCACACAAATTGGAGAGCAATAAAAATGTTAAAACTTTTCCATACCACCCGTTGTATTGGTCCCTGGAACGTACATCTCCCAAACCATCTCTGGACATTGCCTCCAAAGGTTTTGGCTGGTGTGGGCTGAAACAGTAGCAGAGAGTGTGCTCAAGGAATAAACTCGCTGGCACTATTGGTATCACGCTTGAGCTGTTTGTTCAGGGGGAGGATGGGGCTCGCACTACAGATGTAGACCCACGTAGCTGTATCCATGGGTCCGTTGGAAGCTTCATCAAACTGACATGTTTCACTGAAATGTTTTGTCCTTCATAAGCCCAACTTTCCAACATACCTTTTTGACACCTGTTAAAAATGCTCATTGCTAGAAAGAGGAGCTTGGTGCTATACAGAGCAAAATATTTTCTCCAAGAAAACCAGAATGCATGATGGCTAAACAAATGGAGTGAACTGGAGCTGCTGCTACAGCTTCCTCATAGAGAAACTAGGCAGTGACACAGATGGCTGATAATACATAGGTTTACAGCTAACTTATTTCCTAGTTGAAGCCTGATAGTCATGTTCATGCTGAGCATTGTCTTATTTATATATAGTCCCATGCAGGTAGTGAACCAAATTATCTGCTGTCATAACTTCACTGATGACAATGACCTTCGGAATATATGATGGGACTAAATCGCTTCACTAGGAATATGTGCACTATTACAGACAAAAAATTGTCTTTAATATAGAGCTAAAGGACTCACAGCTAGCAATAGGAAGAGGAGTCAAGGGCCGGGTTTATATGTATGTCCTGAACCTCATCTCCAAAATTTTTCTTCCAGACAAAATATGAAGGTCCTGTAGCTGGAAGGCTGGCAAACTAGCTCAACATACAGGAAAAACAGGAGGCATAAAAACTCACTACTTATGTGCTTTTGCACTTGCAAAAAATAAACTGAATATTGATCAAAATGTGCTGGAAAGAAGGGGGAGCTTCATGTGGGAAAAGAAACAGAGAAAGCTGTAGGACTGTCTGATCTTGCACTAATCATGCACCTGAGGAAATCGGAGAAGCGCTGAAGGTCTTCCAGCCACATGAATGCAATGGATAGAAATTAAACTAAGGAAGTAGTACCAGAGACAGTTTTGAATATGCTGCTCTGTTTTATTTCCCATTTGGGAAAGAGTTAATTTAGAAAATCTTAATCCCTTATATTGCTGGAAACATAACAAAAAGGGGTAGTTGATTACAAAGGCAGAACATAGCTTCATGCTTGAAACCTTCATGCTGTCTAGTCTTGCTTACATTCAGTAGCAGAATTAGAAGTGGATGAAAAAGAGTTCATTACTTTAATCTGTCAGCACATTTGTAACAGTATTGGTTTTTGCTGCCTGTCTTGGGAATGTAGGACTGGAAGTATCTATAGAGAACAACTGTGTAATAAACGTTTAATCCATAAGGCTCCACAGAACCTTACTTTCACCCTACAGGCCAATAAGAAGCTAAAGCAACCTTATGACCTCATTCCTGAGATGTTTCTTTTTTCCATGCTTTTAAAGTGCAGTAAGAGAGACTGGATGCATTTGCAGTTTCTCCCATCAGTCTGTTAGATCAGCATAAACTGTACATGGAGTGATGGAAGGGAAGAGAGAAAGAAAGGCAGCTTTTATGGATGACAGAGCCAATCTCTTTCTCTTCAGGAGCCCACACTGTCAGCTGAGTCCAAGCCTACAAGCACAGGCAAACACACCTAATACCTGCATAATTCTACTTTATAACAACCAGGTCTGATGAACTTAGAAGGACAGGCCTTCAACAAATAATGGCAAAGCATAGATTGATTCTGAGCAAAACAGAAGTAATAATGACCGCAGCAATAACAGTGATGATGAATGATGGGCTAACGATAACAACAACAATAATACTACTACTACATCTCTACTTTGTGGGTGTATAGGACTCACAAAGCTGGCAGTTCTCCTGTGGTCCAGGTCAGTCTTCACTCTTTTTCACATGCAGATTAAAAGCATGGAACAAAGGATAAGAAAGTGATATAAGCAAGAGGACAATACTACTGTTCATTCTGGAGTAAGACCCAATTGTAGATGTGAATAGAAACATAAGCGTGATCTAGCCTAGTGTTTTGGAAAGATGTGAGATCTCCCAAAATTTCTCCAATTGTATCTCTTTTAATCTAAGTGGATGACCTGCTAAATTTCTTTTCATGACAATGATTACAGCAAAATTTAAAGAATATCCTGAATTCCCTGTACCATTTATTATTTTTAGCTTGGGGTAGAGTGAAAGACAGTTAATGAAAAACTTAACAGTTCCAAACAGTAAAAGATTCTGTACAGCTACACAGTATAATTACCTCTCCTTCTCCTCTATTTCAGCCTAGTGCTTTAAACCCTGTTTACATTCAAATACACGTAAAAATCATTACACCTCTTCTGCCATGCCAGTAATGGAGACCTTTTTTTTATTTTGTTGTATATGATCTTAGCTTTAATTTTTCTCCGAAGGAGAAGTCATTTAAAAAAAAAAAAAAAAAAAGAAAAAATAAAAAAAGCTTTTATTTTAGTAGACTTTAATCAAGGTAATGAATTTGATTTTTACTTTCATTATGCTAGCAGAGATATCACCCTGAGATGTGACTCATCATTGCAGGTCAATGTATTGAAACTGGTTAATGCATATATATATAACATATATCTTCAAGTGTATATGCGTGCGTGTGTGTGCTTGTACATGTGTGGTTTTGAGTGTGAGTGTAGAAATACATGAAATTGATACATAGAAATCTCTGTCATGACTATGTAATTGTTGGCCTTTTAAAAAGTACTTGTGTAGTATCTTTACTAAAGATAGATAGATCTGAAATTTTAGAAGTTTATTTTGGTTTTTTTTAAATGTGTCTATAAATTAGAGAATGGAAGTTATTTCTGTTTGAAAAATAACATCTATATTAGCATTTTTTGTTCTTCTAATATTTTAGATCATTATTTCATACTTTTATTCCTGACAAGCAGTTTCAGAAACTTTTTCTTCCTTTACTTTCCAGGTTTTGTAGGCCAGTGTTATACATTATTTTCATATTTGTTCTAACAAGGAGAATGCATAACAACACAGTTAAATGTTATCAATGCTTTACTTATGATCTCAACAATCTTTTTAAGACCTGGTACCATAAAGTCCATGACCACTGATCAATGTTTTCAAGCAAAAATGTGTTTCATAACTACAATTTCCTTTAAATTCATGCTATTTATTTAAATAGTGCATTTACCTGGGTGTTTTATAACTATTATGCTAGCTGGCTAGAAACCAACAAAAACTGAGAAATGGTAGCTGAATAACAGCATAACTTTACTTAGCTGTGTGTATTTGTTTAAAAAAACTTTTCAAATTGTGCTACCTTCATGGAATATCTTATTCTTTTTAATTCTCTCATCCTTAATTTTTTATCATTTATTTGAAATACAGTGGTACAAGGAGAAAGTTAAGCAGCACTTTGTAGTTAATCAAAAAGTGATTCCAAGTTGCTCTAAATGTCATTATATATATCTAAATACAAATATTTTTCTGTGCTAGTGCATAATTTTGTTAAATTGGAACAGGTGAAACAATTCCATATGTGTAGTAGGATTTTAGTGCAATTTTAATAGAATAATCTTACCACAAGAATCAACTTTCAAGCTCAAAGTATCTTCTTCATGCAAAATGAATAGAATGCTATGCTTTGTATTTCTTCAAAGTTCTTCAGAAGTTTTCCTCTTAGAGCAAACATATTTCTCACTTACTATTTTTTTTAATACAGATTTAAAAGCACAGAACTTTGTTGATTGCACCCCAATTCTTTATATTATGTATTATTGTCATCATCACTGCTCTGAAAGTTATCTTCATGGTGAGAAAGTCTGGAAAGACCACAAATGTAAGCCTGGCAGGAGTTGTTCTTTTGGTTTTGGGGTGTTGTATTTTTTTTTTTTTTTTTTTTAAGGAAAAAACCATCCATGTGTCTTGCCTCAAACAGCTGTTTCTTTTTTTCCAAGGTTAAAAAAGGATGAAGCTAGCACACTGGCCCATCTGCATGTAGTATAACTTATCAAAGTTAATAAAAAGCCTCATGCAGTTTCCCGACATTCTGTAATCATTATCAACTCCATTTACATTTCCCATCAGAGATGCACCCAAATGTGTGGAATTGGCAATCGTTTTTCAGAAATCTTTAAAAGTGAGATAGCCGTGTTCCATTTATAAAATGAACTTTGAAAGGCTGGCCCTGGATTATGCTTTGCATAATCAGCCTAATGGATTAAGAAGCTCATTTACAATATAAAGAACCTAAAACGTCTCTGATAAAACCTTGATTACAGTTACAGTCTGTGAAAGAGATGACATCTGTTTCTGCCTGAGTCTAAACCTATGATTTGGGCCCAGTGGGTAAAGGAAGATGTTGTTAGTTCTAAGACAAGTTATAATAAAATGTGAGGTTGCTTTCAGGTTCTGTAATGCATTGGCTCACAGATTGGAGCTTCTTCTAGAAAAAAATAAAAAAGAAGCATCGGTCTGTTTGCTTCATTTACAGCTTATCCCTCTAAAGCATTGATTTTCTACTGCTTCCCATTTGTTTGTGTTGGAAAGTGAAAGTGCAGTGTAGACACAGTATTCACTTATATGAAATAATTAACTACTCTGAAACCTCCAAATAATGCACAGGGGAACTTGAGAACCTCTAATTACTTCTAATTATCTAAAGCCTAGTGAAATAAAGATACCTTGATAGATAAGGAAATATGAAGTGCTTCATTTTCTTTATACAGTGTTCTTATAGAACAAAAAATTATATTAAAAAATGAAGCATTGCTTTCTGTTGGTATAATTCTGCTAACTTCAAATATTACCTTGAGCTTTGGACTTTCATTAACACAAAGTCTCAAAGGGCAATTGTTTTAAAACATCTGGTATTCACCTTGTTTGTCTTTTTTTAAAACAATTTGCTATAAATTGCCATACATATCCACAATGCTGGGTCTGAGTTTTCTCTGGAGGTTTCCAATACCAAGCTCCAATGAACACCAAGCTCAGCTTAAGGGTAAACTTTGGAATGAAATTCTCCTTGGGAAAATTCTGCTACTCACACATCAATGTTAATTTGTATCTTAAAATGGTGCTACTAAATTTTAACCTCTCTTCTTTACTCAGCTCAAAACATAGTCTTAAGGAACTCTGGAAGAACAGGAAAAGGGATATCACATTTTCATTTGATTTGTTGAGAAATAAACAAGTGTGACTTTTTGTCCTTTTGAAAAATTCCAGCTACTCAAAATGTTTGGGTTTTTTTCAATAAAACTGAAAGCTTTATTTCTTAACTTATTAATTATCAAGAATAACTATCAGGATTTTTTCTTCGAAAAGTTATGTTAGCCTCACTTCCCCAAAAGATGTTGTATTATGAAAAGTTTGAAAACAGACATTTAAATTTAATATAAGGCTTGGGGTGATTTTTCTTTTAGCCAGCAGTTCCTTCCCAGAAGTTTCCATTTAAATAAAATGCAAGGGATTTTTCAGTTGTTTTTTTTGGTCAAAAAGAAAACACATGTAAGTCTGATGAACAAATTCTGATTGCTTATCTTCTTCAGTGATAGAGGTTTTATTCATTGTCTAACCCTTAGACCAAATAACTATCCACCCTCATATTACAGCCTGTGAGATCACAGGACTTCTTCAGGCTAGATGGTCAAAACAGTAGACCAAGAGATGGGGTATGCACTTTATTTACCTGAATCCAGTCTTTCCTGCACACATTATTGCCCAAACGTCTCCCGAACTCATGATATACCAGTTATGTAAAACCTTTACAGCTTGGAAGCCAAATGTTTCCTTAAAAAATTGCAAAAGCATGTATGGAAGAGAAAAGAGTCAGAGAGAGCAGGGTACACAGTCTCTGTGAGAGAGAATTCCTCAAAAGGAATAGAGCAGTGTCCTGTAGGCATTACCCTGAAACACTGTAAGGGCCCTCCAAGGTGCTAGTGCTGCAAGAATGAGATAGTCTGTAGTCATTTGGGGAACACAGGTATTTCACAAGTCAGCCATAGTCTCTGCATCCTCTATACTAAGGACTGAAGGTGATTGTTGCTTCTTGGACTTTCCTTTTCTCTCCTCTAGAGAGAGAAGCCATAGTGGGAATGGCTGTCAAGGTCTGGTAGATAAGAAAGAAGGATGATGGAGTCCTGTTCTGCCTGTCAGTCCTGCTGTGCACCATGGCAGTTGGCAAAAAGCAAGACTTAGCCTCTCTGGTGCATCCGTCGAAGCAGCAGAAGAGCAGCTGCACAAGAGAAGGGAGATCTAATCAAAGTGTACATTTTTAATGATCTCTAGAGGAAAAATGGGAGGTAGTTGGAAGGATGATGTTCCCTACTTCTGATCATAACTGTCTTGATCTGAATCCAACATTTCAGCTGAAAAAATCCAAGTCTTAGCTCAGAAAGCACATTTACAATTGATAATAAAATCTACACTTTTCGAGCACAGCTAGCCTTGAGGCCACCGTTTATCAACTGGATGTCAGCTGGAGGCCTCCATCCCAAAGGCTGAACACCACTGCACTGTAATCCTAGCTAGTCTTCACATCACACCACACTTTCACACTTGCTGTGTGAACTTGCTGCACGTTTGACCAGTAAAAACTGTTCAGAGGAATAACATTACCTTGGGACCATGTTTGTGACAATCTGCCAAGGGCCACATTGAATAAACCTGATATTCAGGTCAATCCTGACCCCATTTTGGATAGCAGATGATCCAAAAAAAGCCAGAGCGATTTCAGTGATTGATACATCTTAGAACACAGATATGAGAAGATCTGCAAGACTCCATAAAGATTTGATCTTGACAATGAAAATGAGAGCTGACAATGGTGCTCCTGCACTTGTTCATTTTGAAGTACTTCTCTCGGAGTCTGCTGAAACAGCAGAGATTTACATCTGGAAGCAATGTTTTGTAACTATATATTTTTCAAATTACGGAAGTGACATGTATATAATTTTTTTGTTTCCACTGAAGTGTCAGAAGGTTGTGATTCACACAATGTTTTGCTGTTATTTGGTGTGCGACTGTGGTGTAGGAACAGCATCTACTGTTTTATGCATTGCTGGAGCAAATTTATTGCGCTTATGAGTTTGTAAACTAGGTAAGCCAGCTTCTTTGTCTTGGATCATCATTAAAGACCTAATGCAGAGTAAAATTTAGCCTTCAAAACTCTGAGCTTAGAGGGCAGAAACCACCTACAAAGCACAATGAAGTCTACTCAGGAAACGCAAACATTTGGCATGTGAGATGTACATCTCCTGTAATACCAGGAAATGCACGAACCACAATACTCTCCAAAGCCAGGTAATTAAATCCGCCTCAGCTCTAACATGATCTGAGATGCCCAAGGGAATCCTATAATTGTTAGTCACTACATAGATATCAAACTTGAAGGATAATTGCAGTAACATATCAGGCATCGTCAGGTATCCATTACTGTGACATGCTATTTGGATTACCTCTATTGATTTATCAGTTTTATCATACGCTTTTTCGCATTGCAAGCACAGCACAAACTAATACAACTTCTGGCTTTAACGAGGGACTGCCATCATATTTTATGCCTCATTCTTCATAATCCGGAGCAAAAAAGTTTAAAATCTGCATTTTTAATTGCACCTGATGAAAACGTGAGCCAAACAAATAGCTGGAGGAAATGTGTGCTTCTGCATCTCACTTCATACGCTGGCACACCTTGACGCCCTAGCTTGTCTCAGCAAAGCTAAAGGAAATCTGCTTATGCCAATAGGGTCGTCTTGAGAGACAAAGATGGAACAACTCTTGGGATATCTCTTAGGTATAGAGGAAATGATAGCTTGAACAGTTTTACTGTCAGCTCTGTGACTGATGAGTGACATAATACAGATCTGGAAAAGATTTTTGCTTTACTTTTTTGAATGAGAAAATGCAATTTACTTGACTTTACACCTGCAACTTTATGTCTTCCTTAATCTTAGGGAAACAGGCATCTAATTGTTTCAGCCTTTGAAGAAGGGCTATTTTGCAATGTAGCCTTACCTGGATTTAAGGTTTCTGTAAGTCATTTTTGGCAATGTCTGCACTACCAGCAAGTTTCTCTTATTTCGATCATCAAACCTCTTATGTGTAATAATGCTGGTTATAGCCCTACTACAGGTCACTTTCTTGTTTCTGTAACTGTCCATACATTACAAAGACAACGAAACCAAACCAAACCCAAACCACCACCGCCCTTCACGGTAAAATTTCAAATCTATTCTGACACAACTATTCAATTTCTATTAAAAAATTATTTCCCATTAAGACATTTAGTCTTGGCTCACACATTACTTTTTCTGAGCATTTAGTGGTGAATCCATTAATTCACTTATGAATTCAAATGAATTAAAGAAGGCTTTTTTAGGATATTCAGCATGTGTGTCAGTCAATTCTTCACCTCAAAGGATTTTAAGAGTAAATTATGCAGGCAATTACATCTTTCCATTAAATTAATTAAAATATTTAAAATAGCCTATATTTTAAATGGTTATTAAGAACATACTTTAATCTCAATTGTTGTATCTAATGGTTATAATTATGTAGGATTTATAGGGTTTTGTCAACAAATTAGAGAACTCTTCAGGGAGATGTTAAGACATCACAGTTACCATAATCATTCAGCCCTTCTTATGTACATTTAATTGCTTATGGTGGTTTCTCGGATTCTGACAATCCTGTTAGAAGGAGTAAGTTAGCCTAGCATCTCATAAAGTCTAGATCTCAATAATACAGCTTCATAAAAATATGTTAGCAAACACAGCTCTGAACCAGCAGCAAATGTGCTAGATGTTTTCTGTTAAAATTCCTTTCAGTGCAAAAGTGTTTTCTGCAAAATTTAAAATGAGCAAGTGCAGCAACAGACTGGGAGCATGCCACCTGCTTCAGAAAGTGTAAGCAAGAAATTCAGAAGCTCCTTACTGGCTTCCTGGAAAGAACAGGAAAAATAGCAATTATTTATTTAATTTGTTGAAACCTGATGTCATTTAGGTGGAGTTGAACTATACATTCCAAGTATAATAATTTATAGCCCAGCATAACATGCATTTTCTGCTACATAAAAAATTCCACAAAGAAACCCAAAGCAAAACCAAAAGCACAACGAATGGAAAGCAAGCATGGGAAAAAAACAAGCTGGTGTTAAGGCAGTACTGAGTCAAATTTAAAAAAAATTTCTCATACCTGACCATTATCTTTGCACCTTAATGTGAGGAAAATCTTCTTTCTTTCTGGTTTTCATTTGTTATTAAATAAAAAATAAACCGCTTAATCACATCAAATTAGTTATATCTGGGATCTTTTAGGACAAAATGGAGCTCAGATGGCTTCTATGTGACATCAGCTGGCATCTATTTCCAGTCCTTATTCTTCCTAACCCTAAACTAGGATAGTTTTTGAAATCTGGAAGATATATATGCCTTCAGTTTTTATGGGAAAGCAGTGAACTTCCTTGCCCCAAGCCTAAAAGTAGAAATACATATTAAATCATACATTCATTTCTCTCCCTTCTTCTTCAATTCAGAGCATTAAGCAGCGGATTCAGCAAAGAACTAGTGGGCTCAGTATTTCCTAATCTAATGAGTAGGCACTTTCTTTCAGCGACCAGACATTCTCAGGGAGTGTGTTGCCTTCTGTTTTACAGCTGACCTGGTACAGATTAGACAGTCACAAGAAGTTGATTCTTGCTGACTACAGTCAGTATTGCAGCTAGTCACAATGTGAAATAGTCATTCATTCCCCTCTAAGTTGGATAATGAGAGAGTGAGTTTTATTCCAGTGAACTTTGCCCTTCCGTATTCTATCTGAACTGATAGAAATTGAAGGCTGTAGAAGTTCGATTCATACTGATGGGTTCTTTGAAAAAAATTTTTTTCCCTTTCTTTTAATACACGTGTTCAACCTGATGGAGCTTCAGTAGAGATGTTCTACCAAATGTCCGCAGTTGCTCAGTTGAGGGTTTTTGCTGTGTGTTTCCCTGAAGGCTCCCAGTAGACACTTTCTGAGAGGTAGAGATAGCACTTTTCATGACAGAAAGTGCAGCAACTTAATTTCTCTTGCAGGAGAGTTTTTCAGCAGAGTGGCTAGCATCTTCAGTCAGATTCACAGCACAGGCAAAAGCAAATTCCCACCTCCACCTTTATGGGTTCTATTAGGTCTAGTTTCTCCAGAGCAGTCGCAGAGTGAATTGTTACTGATACATCTCTGTTCAGTGAAATTTCCCAATGTCCAAAGGCCCTTTTATTCTGTTGACTCTGGAATACTCATCTAACTTCTTTATTATCCCATTAAAATAATTTTCCAAAAGCCAAAAGCCAGTCCAGAGCCCTCATTACTGCCTTCCTGCAATTATTGCTTTTCATGGTCTCAACAGTCATCTGCATGATCGAACAGCTTTGCTGAGTTCCTTCCTCTGTTACTGGCCTCCGTACAAGGACTCACGCACACTTACATGCACAGGGATAAGTGCATACACACTCATGTTTCGTTCCCTCACTTTTTGATTGAAATCTTTTTCTAATAGATAGTGTGAAGAAATCAATTCCACACTCCTATCAAATCTGAGCAGCCATGCAGCAATTTCTGACAAGTTTCCATCTTCTCTCTGTCATGTTAATTGCACTGTCATTCATTTCATGGCTTCCATTGCATGTTGTGACTTATGTTTTCTTCTTTCGGTTTGTGACCCTTGGTTTTCTATTATATATAGCTCTGAAGTAATTTTCCATATCTCTCTGTAGTGAGAATCTGCTAAAGAGAAGGTTGTGCAAAGGGAGTTGTATCAGTTGGACTTCTTTTTATTTCTGCCTTATTTTCCTGGTGGTGAGTTAATTGTCTGTTTAGGTGTTTTATTAATATCTTGAATGTTGTGCAGCTTTGAAGTCGGAACTATCAGGTTTTTGCAGCATTACAGAATATGTGAGTTGACATTTGAAGAGTTTTCGTATTGGTAACATGGATCACAAAACTATATGTCCTGTGAATCATAATTTTAGCAGTATCAGTAAATATTTAAAAGTTAATGGGGTTTTTTTTCATTTCTTTCTTTTTTTCATTTAAAGGGGGAAAAGTAGGAAGAATGTAAATTTGTGTATAGGTAGGAAAACAAATCTTACCTTGTAAAAAATACCCCAGTAATCCCAGTTTGCCATCAACAACCAGGAAAGAAGTTTTTTCACCAGCCCATGTGTAAACATATTTTTAAGTTTTAAACACAAGGGGGAATATTTCATAAGTTTTGAGCACGTGATACTAGGAATCTGTAATACAGCTCCCAACAATTAACTCCAATTTTCTTACTGTTGTACTTAAAGTCAGAGCCTGTCAATGTAGTTAGTACATACTATTCTTAGTGGGTAACCCTTCACTTCTCTATTTGTTCATTACTTTCAGAGTGTAGGTCTACAACTAATATCAGGTCACAGAAAAAATCTGAGGATAGAAGCTCACTTCTAAATTAACATCTTGGTGTTGCAGTCTGCGCTCTGCATTCACTTCCATGTATCACATGAGCCCTTTGCACTGGTTTAATTTTATACCAAAGGTGAAGACAAATTGACAGAGCTCACATTTTTACTTTC
The DNA here is from genome assembly GCA_025311575.1 of Elanoides forficatus. Taxonomy (NCBI): domain Eukaryota; kingdom Metazoa; phylum Chordata; class Aves; order Accipitriformes; family Accipitridae; genus Elanoides; species Elanoides forficatus. The sequence continues at coordinate 20,260,326 of JAOBAS010000045.1, forward strand.
TCAGATGAATTAGCAATTCTTCAGCATCATGATCCTTAGCCATTTATTAAGAGAATGTCTCATATGAGTCACAATAATCACGTTAGACATTTTTAGATTAAAATATGCTGTGAAAGTGCCCATCTATGTTTTTTTTCCTTCAGAGGCAGAAGGAAATGTTCCATGCACTTGCCTGAGGTTGCCCGGTCAAATACAGTTAACTGTTCAGTGGCAGCTTTCTTGTGTGACTTAAGGCAAGTCACATATATTACCCTATTAGTAAAAAAGGTGTAGTTTTCTGGATTTTGAGAAGAGCTGTACGCTAAATCTGTTAAAGAAGTCAAGGCATTGAGTTACTGGGATAATTAAGACCCTATAAATACAGAAATGTATAATTTCTTTTTGCCTTCTAAAAGCTTAGAGCGTATCCAAAATCCCCTATAAGACTAGATAAGGCTAGTAGACACTTAAAACAAACTTAAACACTTACTGTACTGAATTAGAATTTTTAATAAATAAATATTATAAAAATAATAAAGCCTCAGTATTCAGAAAAGTAAAATTTCAAATTTTACATTTCAGATTTCAGAAAAGTATGATCTGAGTAGCACTCTGTTTAGAATTAGCAGGCATCCTTAACTAACAAAACTTTTTTGTTATTCGCATGTGGGCATATAGTCACATTTGCAGTCTATGCCTGGCACATCATAATGAATTTCCTTCCAGAGTTATTGACCAAGTCAGCTGAGAACTGAGATTTCAGCTCATGAGACCTGAAATGACTGCAGCATATCAGCAGGTGGCTTGAACTTCACTTTGTGTCTGCTCAGAAATCAACCTGAGTCAGTCTTTGCTGTGGTCTTAGATCAAGGAAAGGCAGCAAAACCCGAGAGGCTGGTGCGTAATGCAAACTGGGTAGTTGACATAACTGTCACATAGCCCCTGTCAGGTTCCTGCTACAGTGCTTTGAAGCTATAATGCTCTACCCATTCTTTGTTTGTGGCAAATGAAGTAAAAGTCTTAAATGGATTTACGGGAGCTTCCGAAGTTTGTTCTTCCTTGCCTATTGTTCCTTACAGTTTATTGGCAGAAGAACCTAGGAATAGCTGTGCCAGGTCAGTTAAAAACCACCATCTAGTCCAGCCTGTAGATGCTGATGGTTAATAGTGAATATGCAGGAGAGAGCACAATGTGAAGGGAGCCATGCTACGAGAAAATTTCAGAGCCTCCTTGTTCTTTTGCACCTGTGGAATCACTTTACTCCTCTCAATAGCTGTAAAGCACTATTGCAGTAAAATCCTTTACTCTATAAGCTTTTTTTTTTTTTTTTTTAATATTTGCTTTTCGTTGGTATAAATTACCACAAAAGGAATCATCCGTATCTTTTGGCAGAAATGGGTGGGACTATTCATTTCTTCTTCATGTGCTAACAAGTTTGTCACATTTGCTATTTCTTGTTTCAAAATGACTGTAATCACAATCTTAAAAACTTAAAACAAGATGAACCGTGTCTTTTCTTCCTTAGAAGAGAGCATGTAAATATACCTTAAAGAAGTTCGGGACAGGAGCTGGTTCACCTGAAGGCTAAACAGGACAACTAAAAGTGAACACTCAGGCTTTAGTTATTTTACAACAAATAACTGTCTTACGAATGTCCCGTTCTTAACCATTAAAGCCTTTGCCTTATTGTTAAGAATTTGGCAATCTTTCAGTCATATATTATTAATAAAAAGTTACTTTTTAGTTTAAATCACACTTCTGAAAATTTTCAACTAACTATGCCAGAGAGGTGCAGAAGGAATTAATCTCACTAGAGAATTTGAACCTTCTGTTTTGCACAGCATGCAAGACTTCAGCCATAACAACATTGGAATTGTCCCTCTCTCTCAAAATCTCTGATTTTTAATTTCTTTTGCAAGGAGATTAAACTAAGCAATTGAAGTCCTTCCTGAGATATCTGGTGTATTTATAGTTTTTATTCAGTGGGAATATCACAGCACGGGAAACTGTCCATAATACTCTATATAGGTTAATAGTCTGCTAAAAAAATGCATGGGGCAGGTCTCCCTCTCCTGACTGTTTCTCAGAATGGTCTCAAATGAGAATGTCCCCAAATCTAATTAAAGAATCTGAGTAGATCAAGGTTTAGACTTAAGAAATTTCTTTAACTTTAAACATCCTTCTGGTGCTTTGAAAGTCCTCGGGAGTTAACCTTCCAGAAATGTCACTGATCTCTGACACAAGGGCAGGATATTCATCTGCCTTAGGAAAAAAAAAAAAAAAATATGGAAAAGCAGCTCTCTATATTGACCTAGCTAACTAAATCAGAGGAAAAAAGCCAGGAGTACCAAATCAACAAAGTATGTACTTCTGGATCTGGATATTTCTGTTGAGTAAGTTATCATTTTGACTTTCTAATATAGTATTTTCCTCCATATAAAATATAAAATGTCTCTAATTTCTGAAAGGGAAATTCTACTAAAATGAAGACTCATATTTAAAAGAAACTGAAGAGACAATGAAGAAGGCAACATATTAGGAGATTGTTTGAAGACATTATATTAGAGGCTCAGGATGCTTGTATAAGAGTTATAAAAAAAATATAGCTTGGAAAGCTGCAATGCTACTCTGGTTGACAGTGTTTCCCACTGAATGTCTGTGAGAGTTACTGACAATGTTTGGAAGCAAGTGTCACAAAAAATGAGGTTAGATAGAGTCCTTTGTGTACCTGAGTTTTCCTCCCACAAAACCTTACAGTGACACAAAATGTTCCTCAAACACATGGCCTTCCAAAATGTAATTAATACACAAGGCTGAGATTTAGGTTGACAATGACCTGATATGCTGAAAAAACTGTTCATAGAAGCTGACTTATAATGAGAAAGAGATCTCTACATTTATATTATTGTATGTGAGAATCTTCAATGTTTTTCTTTTTTACCTTGATGAAGAACTATTGAATAATTTTAATATAATTTATAGTGATATCTTCTATAAGCAGATAATATATAATACATAGAGTATATTGTATATAAATACAATTGTATAAAGCAAATTCACCAAACCATAACTCTGTCTTTGGACAGAAGATTAAGCTCAGCTTCTTAAACTCAGCAAGAACCACTTACAAGACTGAGACAATATTAAGATAGAGAGAATTGAGCAATAAATGGGAAAAGAGAAAAAAAACATTTTTTTAAGTGGAATAGGAAAAAAGTTCTGATTTTCTACTTGATTTACAAAAAAATGTTAAATACTATGGATTAAAACCAAATACATTCTAGCAATTTAGTCACCAACATCCGTGTGCTTCTGTAATATTTCTAATATGAAATGGAAAATGGTAGCGAGAACAACCCCTGATAAGAATAAATATTGTCAACAATCTCTTCATCATTGAACATAAATTTCTTAGAAATTTCTGAGCAATTATTCTCCTGAGAGACATCGTGTTACGTGATGAGTTGCAAGTTTTGTACTAATGTCTGAAAGTCAAATGTCTGTGTTAGTCTGAACAGCTGATAAGTCTTCGTTAAATAAATTCCAATTCTCCTTCAGATGGGAGGTTAATAACTTCCTCATCTCAAACACGTGAATTTATTGTCAAACTATTTAGTTCACTGTTACTAAGTTTCAAACCAGAATGAAAGAAAAAAAAAATCCCATTAAATCATTTGTCCTGAAAGTGCCTTTTAGATGATAACACTTAGATC
>JAOBAS010000045.1:20264044-20292263 GCA_025311575.1 Elanoides forficatus
GGTTAAAAAAAGATTAGCTGTAGCACTATAAACTTCTATTTAAGCATTTTTTGAAAATGTAAAAACTTTTACCTCAGAGCTTTAGTGTCTATGAAGTAAGAATTTAAAACTAAGTTCATTTAACTCATATCTTCCCCCTTCAATGTGATGGCACTTACTAATTTGCAAATTAGAATCAAGATTTAAGAGCAGACCCTAGTCATGACTGACCTGAATAGCAAAAAAAAAGTCCCCAAAAAACCTCAAAACCAACCAAAAAAAAAAAAAAAACCAAAACAAAACTATTTTTTCCCTCCTAGATTATACCTTGTCTAGACTACAGGAAAAGTATCCTATTGACAGTAAAAATCTTCATGTGAATGCTTCGATTTGCACTGAAGAAGCTCTTCTGGTTTACTTTCCAGTGGTCATATACGTGGACAGAGATGTTATGTGTAGTTTCAAAATGTTCATCTTTATAATGCAGAATGTTAGATACACATGCTTAGATATATCTGTCAGGATCATAACCGTTGTTATACCTATAAAGCCGATCAGAAAATATTGGCCAGATTCCAGGAGGAAGAGCTGTACCCTGGCTACATCCCAGGTTCAGGCTAAGTCTAAAAGCACACACAAAATCCTACGTCCTCTTTGACTCCAACTGCCCCCCCTTCATACTTACACTTTAATTGCTGTAAGAAAGAGATAGAAGCCCATGAATTACAAGGCAACGCGGTATGCTTAAGAGGCTTCTCCAGACTGGTTATTCAGTGCAACAGAATTAGGGGGCGTTCAGATACGACTGCATGTGTTAGCAGGTAAATAAATGCAAACAGCTGTGCTATAGAAACTACAGCCACTGTAGCGACTCATTCAGTGGTCAGATTTTAATGTTTACTTTGGAATGACCTTGTTATATTTTGTTTGGTATTGTTCAGCTAGGTCTACATGTGGTTAAAGAGCATGTTATGAATAATTTACTTGATGTTGCTTTCCCTTGCCAGTCATTAGATTCAAAGTCTGTGGGTTCTGGAATGGTTTTTTTCAGTTCATTAGGTAATTAGGTTGGATAGTTATAAAAGTCAGAGCAACATCAGCCTCTAGCAATGCTTGTCACATAAATGAGTCAGTACAAATGTATTTTCTAAAACAAACACAATCTAATACAACCACAACATGGCATTATTCCCCAAATGCGAGATGATCTCCAAAGTGAGTTTCTTCCCACCACGTTGAGCATTTTAAAGGAAATTAGCATACTTTTTTTCTTTTTTTTCCCTCTAAAGTGCCGTTTTAGGGATGAGGGATGTGTTGACGTGTCAGTTATATGCAGATGGGTGGAAAGATTCACATAATCTTTGAAAAGGAAGGAAACATCTTTGCTCGTAGGAATCAATTATCTTCTAATTCTGTATATTCAAACTTATTTTGTCTCTGATTTGCTTTCATATTTGTTTGCTTTCGTATTTCGTTTTCTTCTTTTTTTTTATTTACTTCCTACTTTATTTTTGTTTATTTGTATCTTTGAGTTGATCCCTTCACTGCTTTCTAAATGTTGCAAACTGCATTTTCTATAGACAGCCAGTTTCCATCCTCCCTGTCTTTTCCATTACACCCTCTAAACTTTTCCAAGTAATTTAAATTAACTTTTTAGAATTAACTTTTCAAAAGAACTTTTAGAATGCTCTAATGTATTCTATAACTAATTCTAGAAGTAAATATAGAAAATTTTAGAATGTTTCAAATACATCATCAGCTGCAGATCAAATGTAGTTAGTCCAATCTGTTCAAATTGAAACTGTCACCTTGTGCAGAGCTGCAGAGCTTCAGAAATGCAACACTTTGCTTTTTCATATGGACTTCCTCAGTTGTATACTTAGAAGTCAAAATCATGAAATCTTATGTTCTTGCCATGTCTTGTTGTACATATGGGGGGGGGTTGTCCTTTTACTGTGAGTTTCTTTTTCTATAGCTCTTTCATCAGTTCTCCATTTTCATCTGCAAATATAACCTGAATTGTTTGGCGATGCATTCTGATTTGTTTCTTCTCTAGCTAGTATTCATTTTTCTATGTATTATTATGCTCTCTAATGTATTAAAATATCCCCCAAACAACAGTAAAAAATATTATAGCGTAGTGTGAGCTTATGGCACGTGTAAAGACAGCTTAATTGTGACTATTGTTTCTGATTTGTACTATAGTAGTACCCAGCTGATATAATGATGCTAAGAGTTCAGGTGCAGATAAAATTTTGGTAAAATTTGCTGGATTTCTGTGAGGTTTCATCTCCTCGCTAGCCAGAAAGAAGATGAATCAAATTCCTTCCTCAGTCTCAGCTGCCTTTGGAAGTGTTACACCTGTCAAGTTGCATTTCTGTTTCCCAGTCCTTGTTACAAGCATGTTCCTTATGCGTCTCCTCTTGTGTCTTCTGTGCTTCCATATGGCATCACCAAATCAACTGCAAATTCAGCTCTGTCATGGTTCTTAGGGTCAGATTTATTTAGGTTCTCTGATTTGTAAGCACAGAAGTTCCAGTCTCACCAACTATTTATAGATACATGTGAAAAACATTAGCATAATGACATGACTGCAAAACAAATATAGGAAAAATCTTGTGCAAAGTAAATGTCTAAGTATGGGTCAGAAATTGTTGAGCTTTATTAATTAATCTAGCTCTGTTTTGTTCTGGGTTTTGCTTATTTGCTTTTAAAATGACTAATGCCTTCAGTCCTTTTACTATTAAAAAGAATGTTGGAAGCATGTAACTTTAAGCCTGAAATAACAATATGCTTAAATATACTTCAAAGCTTACAGGAGCTAGGATGATTGCCACAAAAAGACTGATGCACTTACTTCACCCAGCTTGTAGTCCAAGGCTCTGGTCCTCAAAAAGCCTACTCAGCTTTTGTCAAACCTGACATCTAATTCTTTCCTTTTTTTTTTTTTTTTTTTTGCTTTAAATACTCTCAAATGCCTCAAATTCTGCTTCTAGCCCTTCCCTGGAGTATGTGTGACCTCACAGTAGCAATATTTTATCTCAATAGTTACACCATTTGCTTAAAAAAAACAGATTTCAGTTTTAATGCTTATCTCAGCTTATTTCAGTTATTTTTCTAATACTATTGACACTATAGGAGAGCTCTTTTACATTGCCTTATCCTAGATGCTAGTCTTATTAACCATATACTTATTTCAGTAGGAAGTCAATATTTCCCTTTTACTCTTTGCACAGAAAATCTTGTGCCGTGAAGGAGGAATAAGAATGGTATGTTCTGGAGGTTGTTAGCCAGTACTCTCTGCTCTAAGGCAAAGGTTTGCATTTGTCCTCAAAGTGGTCATAGGCTAAGAGGAATACCGTATTCAGTTATGGTCTTTTAAAAGAAAAGCTTGGCACCTGCTTTGACTTTAAAAGAAAGCTTACATACGCAGCTCAAAATCAGGAAGGAGATGGGCATGCAGCCAGAGCAGAGTCTGTAGCCAGGCTTACGCAGGGTTTCAGGCACACACTGCTGCTCTCAGTTCTTCATTTCCCTTTACCTTGGGCGGCCTTCTCATTAAGCTGTCTGCTGTGACTCTGGCAGTTGTTTCTCAGTTGAGGTCGACGGGGCACTTGGCAGGATTCAGGACTTTGTCCTTCCTGGCGAGGTGAGACTGCTCAGTACAGCTCTTGAACTCCCAAATCAGGGTTCTTTGTGCCCTTGTGATTTCTTGTATTTCTCAAAACTTCTGTGTGTGCTGTCAGCACTCATAAGTAGTATTGAGAAAACTATGGACACATAATAAGTAGTATCTTGACCACAGTCAAATGAATCTCTAAGGAGTACTACAGACCTCTGCCAATTAGCAACAGAGTCCTGGTATACATTTATCCACCATCCATTTCTCTACCCTTATCGCCGTTTCAACAATATCTTCTCTTAGTTATGTTTATATCTGGAGATTGTTCCTGTGCTCATATTGTTTCAATACTTTCCATTCTTGAAGAATAGATGGCACTGGACACTCTTAAGGAACATCCCTCTTCCCCCCCACATTGTGCATCTTGTGATAGAAGCCTTGATGGACAGACGGCCTTTAATGTACCTTGGAATGGGCTTACCAGCTGAGAGAGAGGCAAAGCTGGTGGCTCCAGATTTCTCTGAGATTGCTTCTCAATGAGAAGTTAAATATTCCTTAACACAGGTTAAAGGTTGGAGTATATTATAGCAGTTTTCCTTGGGGTTTGGATATATTAATAAAGATTGAATTTCAAACTCCAATATTAAAAATGTCTACTCTTTCACATATGACTTTAAGATGCTTTTGAGACATTCGAATATAATTTCCATACTGATTTCATTAGCTGCTTTAATGCATTATAATGTTTGATTTTTTTCGACTGTCACTCAGTGAGAATCCCAGGTTCGCAATTTTCTGCGTATACTGGCATAGTGACTGGCTTGCACAGCTACAAGGTTGTGATTCATTCTGGTTTGGCATTCTGGTCCATGTTGGTAACCCAGATGTTTTTGTACCAAAGCCTGTTATACGTCCTGGGTTGAAGTCTAAAACCAGTCATTCTTTCAGCATGCATTGTCATGAGTGAGATCAACTCATGTCAACATGAGATATGTAACTTAATTCTGACCATATTTGAATATATAAAACTAGAGGTACTAAAAGTTAAGAAATGTAAGCTTAAATGAATCATAGTTTTCTCTTCTTTGCATCAAAGACCACCAAAGGTCATATTTCACTTGCCAGTTTTTACCTTTAGTATTTTATTCATAGCTATATTCATATATACATATATATTGGGTAATATGTATGGGAAAAATGTAGGCCATGGTTCTCACTGAGAGTACCCTTCCTTTAAGAATAACTAATCAAAAGGGCAAAAGTTCACCATGTTGTGCTACAGTGAGAGAAATCTAATGCACAGCACACAGCAGCTGTGGCTCTAGGTAGGTGCCCATCCTGCGCACAGAGTAAAATAGGGTTCTTCCCATCTATTAAGTCCTGACAAAATAGCTGACATAATAATTAAAAAACTGTTTCTACCTCAACTGCTTAAAGGCATCTGTGTGTTTGCATATTCAAAACACCTATTTGCATACACAATTATAATCACCGATTGCTTAAATTTTCATGTAATTACAGGTATGTCTTGGGCTTCGACCTTTGGAAATAACTGAGGTCCAATTTCCACATATTTTTTTCTAGAGGTTACCTTGGATGTTCAAAAGGAAGTTGCTTTGAAGGAGTTTGTTTGGGTTTTTTTTTTTTTTTAATTGGCAGAGAGGTGTGTCAGTGCAAAAGAACCTTCTAAGAGAGATTTTGTTTTTCAGGAAAATCACATAGATCACTAACCATATAAGGGCTGTATTCTTTTTATACAGAAATCCTATGAATAATAATCCTATTAAATAATCCTGTACTTTGCTTCTGTGTTCTTGCCTGCCTTTAATCTGGTGTTAAGAATTTCACTGTTTTTTCTGGAAGAGGCAAATGGAAGTATTTATCCACTCTAATGCAAGGTCCACTCTAGCAGAATTTTAGTTACATTTTTTTGCTTGATTTTCCTTTGCTGTGATGTGCTTCTGATATTGATTGAGCCATTTAGAAGCCAGAAATACTTCTGGATAATTATTTTCCATCTACTTGTGCTAACATTTTAGCCTCATGTGCACAGGAAGAAATATCCACCATTGCAATATGAACAGGAGTCCATTCTCTTTGGGAGAAGACTTGCAAAATCCTACATGGCCCATAGAAAATGTTCTGTTCCTTTATCACACTTTGTTGTTAGATAATGATTTATTCATGAGTTTATATAGCCTACTGTTATACCCTGAAGAGGTACTCAGGGTGTATTTATTCAGAATCTCACAACTACAGTAAGTATTGTTAACCAAGCTGTATTGCTTTCCAGATATTCATCATAACATACAGGATTTTATCCCTTAGTGTTATTAACAGAAGGAAGAGTACCAAAAATTTATTATACAAGCATGGTTTATGGATTATCGAGGCTTATGAACGCTTTGTGTTAAATTTTATACTTACATAAAAAGGTCTAAATTCATCTAGTCCTATAGGTCTGACAATCTGAAGGTAAAACAAGGTGAATTTAACAAATAGATTGGAGAAATACAAAGTAAACTGTCTGAAATTTTTCTTATAAAGAAAAAACAAACAAGAAAATCAAAATAAAAGATCTCTCTCAGTATGATGCAATATATTTTCCTCTTGTCCATGCTTTGGAAGAGCCAATAATGTTATGACTGACATGAAAGTAAATGCTGTAGGGGTACTGAGGAAAAGTAATGTAACATTAAAAGTAATGTAACATTATTATTTGATGTTGTCGCTAGGGGATCCCAGTGCTTTGACCCATTAAAAAGAAGGCACAAATTTTGAAAAGTTGGATAGAAATTTGCAGAAAACGGTTTAAAGCAAGAGTAAGTGAACAGGAAATGTTCCTTATTAACTATGCTGGATTGCTTTTTCTGAACAAATTCACAGTGTAATGGAAAAGTGGCAATACAAGACATGAGTTTTTCAAGAAGTACTTTGAGCATTTGGTATGGAGTTCCGATTTTTGATTAGCTAACCTTAACAGGACCAGTTGATATACTTGATACTTTTATGAGCTCATATTAGCCTTCATCTTCTACTAATACTGAAGATGAGGAAGGATACTGGACAGTCTTTCAAAATCCCTAAATATGCTTCCCTAAGGGACAGAAGTATTTTACTAGATCACTTAATTTTAATTGACCCCATTGGTATTAGCATTTAACATCTGCATTAGCCTACTAGGTTTACACTAGTAACGAAAGTGTGAGATCTTTTGACCCTGAAGAGACTTGCATAAAGAGAAATCCTAAAGGTTATGAATTTTTCTTGTCAGGAAAAATGAAGCTCACAAAGGAGCCAGATTCAGAAGTGTGTGTTCTCTTATCTTTGAAAGTATATTGAAACATCTTTGAAATTGCAGGGCTGATTGATTGACAGATCTTTTTAATTTCAGAAGCAGATAAAACAAGTCGTATCTAATACGCACGAGTCTTGAATTCGGTGTCACATTTGAATCCAAGGCAGAAAGCCTTTTTCAAGTGTGTTCAGCGGAGAAGACTCAAAAGAGCTTTGATGGAAGTTGAATCAGGCCCCTACTCATCTCAAGTGTTTCTGGGGCAGCAGTGTCATGTTCACCAAATAGGAGGTAAGGTACAGTCTTTCCAACATGACATCAGCAGAAGCAAAATAATGTAACATGCTTATTATAATTTCAGAAATTAAAGGGAGGAACTTTTCGTTTGTGAGTTTATAGTTAAAATTCCCATATATAATTACTACAGAGTTATTTAGGAAATACATCACTTCTTTTACTGCACTCTCTAAAAAAACCCTGAGGTATTACTGGTAACAGATCCTGACAACTGTTTGAGCCTTGTGGACAAGATCCCACACACATATAATTCCAGAAAACATTAGCAATGTCTTCCATAGTCATTGTATGCAATGTAATATATCATACCTTTTACTGAAAATAGTAATATCATTTTGTGAGGAAAATACTACATTCTAGTTGCCCTTTAAAATGATTCAGCAGCTTTGGAAGAAGAGAGTTAGCATTCAGTGATTCATTATCTTTCTGATGGCAACCAGTAATCCTTTGTGGGTCAGCATTACACTGTGTATTACAATTAGACATCTTTGACTGTGGAGTATGATTCTTAAAAAAAACCCAACAACTTATGCAGCAATTCAGACTGTAATGTTTCACCCAAGGTCCAGATACAGGAAAATGGGTGCTTCAGACTTAACAACGTGCTTAAAACAGAAGATATTTCTCAATGCTTTTCTTGAATACAATACTTTTCAAAATCAAGGCCTGATAAAACAGAAGAATCTATCACAAAAAGCAGACTTTCAAAATAGTTAAATGTCAGCTGAGAGCTATAGATATTAAAAATTACTATTTCTTTTTAATTTGTCTGGAGTTAGAAATAACTGTGTTGATAGTTCTTTAACTTTATTCCAAAGCACATAATGAGCAATTATATCACACATGATAGATTCAGCAGTGAAATATTATCAGTTAACAGCTGGGTCTTTTACAAACATAACAGAGTATGAACATGAAAGGGACTAGAACTAACCATCTGCCGAAAAAGACTGCATTACCAATTTAAAAAAAACCAACAAAAACAACCAAACTTCAGAATGCAATTCATTTTACATCTCCATATTAATCTTCTGGGACATGCATAAGGAGCATATGCAGTAGGTGATAGATTATAAAAAAATTGTTAACTTGCATAATTATATTAAAAAAACCAGTTAGTTTTGGTTTCATTGCTTCTGTAGTCTTGATAAAATGTTTGCATGCTTTACATGTATACTGATGTAGATTGCTTGTTGACTTTAAAGAAAGCAACCCATATCACTGACAGCGGAATTTAACAGTCCAGGTACTACCCAATATTATTGAGAAGAGCTGTGAAAAAATACACTGGTCTCAGTCTAGGGCAGCTATTCCCTTTAGGTGGAACAAAAGATCCCATAGGGATCAGGAGAGGTAAGAATCCCAGCTGCCATTTTGCATGGCAGACAGCTATCATGAGGTTTCCAGTATAAACAAAAATTAAGATTATAGAGATTAACCACCATACATTCTTTCTTTAAGAAAGCAGAACAATGCTGAAGATGGTGAGATGAAATTTGACATTTGCCTAAATGTGGCATCTTGTAAACTTTTAAAGAAAGTGGTATTATTTAGTATTAAGAATATTGTTCAATATAAGAGAAGCAGAATTGCCAAAGAAAGCATCAGTCTGGGGCAAGACTAAGGGGGGGACAAGTCTGGGCAGTACAATATCCTATGAAGAGTAGCATTCAGTTTATGGTCCTGATGTTGAAAATCCTACCTACACATACACCTCTCTTTTCTCAGTTTTATATTCAACGGCTGAAGACATCGTCATAATTGTCTCAGTTGATGAAAAGTGCCCTCTGTGTATGTCTGAATCTGCTTATTCAAACCTTGCACACGACCTTCATTAAGTCTTGAACTTAAAATCTCCCCTGATTTCAATTCTTGGTTTTAGCTTTGAGATTAAATTGTAGCTTGATGTGTACTTAGCAAGCTCACCTGACATTTATGATAAATCAAGCCCCTAGTCTTTCCCAGGTCAGCTTGTAGAGAATGCATGACAATGAAAATGTCTCACACTTAAATAACACATTTTAAAAGTCTAACTGAACATGAAAGTTCTCTTCTGAGGTCAGCGTACTTGTATAGTACATGATATAGCACTTCCCACACCCTGTTCAAGTAAAACACGTGTGAATGATTCATAAAGCAGCATGTGATCTTTGAGAGAATACAAGGCTTTAACTCCATAACAAAGCAGTTTTTTAAACATTATACAAAAATCTCACCTGCTTATTTAATTTGTGTTTGGTGTGATATAATCACTTTTCACAATGGCATTAGCAGGATTAGAAATTTTCTTGAGGGCACATTCAGAAATGATATAAAGAGGAGTTTCCAGGTCTACAAGATTCCTGGAAGAAGGACTTGTTAAATTATAGGCCCAAATGCTCACACTATTCAGTGCCTTCACATTTGCATATCAAACTAGAAACAGCTGGAACTAATTTGCAAGGATATTGAGCACCCATAATTCCGGTTACAGTCAGACTGCTAGTGGCTGGCAAACGGAAAATCTGGCTCTATGCATATAATCATCTGATCTTTTTGTAGGTCTTGCGTGACCAGCAATGAGTCTGCAAATTTTCCACATCCATTCTAGAACATCCCGGTAGCTGGTTTTGTTTTTCTGTTTTGCTGGTCTGTCCTCATGAGCGAAGTCAAATGATACGTTATGATTTTCAGCCGGCGCTGAAGCCCTGCTCTCCACATGCTCTTGAGTGATGTTCAGCATACCTGAGAAAAGTGTGGAAACGGTCGTGGTTGTCTACTCTAGTCCCAGCGCCTGATCCAGGACACAGCTGAAAACGAATTCAGCCTTACGATCCTGTCCAGCAGCAGCAGGATTTGTTTCAGCTTGGCCAAAGCTCAGGTGCTGGGCGACAGCGACGTTTCCTTTCTCTTCTCACTCTGCCCCAGGGAAGCCACACACACAGCTCTTCCAGCTCCGTGACAAACAACAGCTCTCCTTCTGTGCTAAAGACAGCACGCCTGTGTAATGTCTAACAGATGAAGTACAGATATAGACCCCTAAGTATGTGAAACACAAGTTCAAAATCCTGTTGACATTTTTAGTCCAGGTTGGTGGGGTTTTCTAATCTGACAGTTGTCATTTGTGTGTAAACACCTACGGACGTGTTAGTCACCCTGCTTCTTCAGGGAGAGATTTGAAGGGTAGCTGTGTGTCTGTGCAAGAATGAACGCACATTTCTGTCACAGTTGTAATGGTGTGGCTTTTTTAGAAAAGCAGCTTTAATTGCGTCTTAGATACTACACTATTTTTAACAAAGGCAAATGGTGCGATTCTGCCCCAGAGAAGAGAAGGCCATTTTATGCTAAGCATGACTGTCTACATACCCATTTCCACCAGACAAAAATGCATTCTATCCATCAACAAGCCTTTCAACACCAAGACCTACCATTATCCATAGTTTTCCACCAGTTGGTAACCATCCTAATCTCACTGTGAATGCTTAGGGCGCTATACTCAGCCAGGAGAACATTCAGAAGGACCACTGTCTCTTTCTTGTGGTGGGGAGTTAGGGGAACATCAATAGTGGTATGCTTAGCACAAATAACAGAAATTCCTGTAGAAGAAACATGGCAGGAAAAGGAAGTTAGCTCTTTCACAAAAAGTTTCACTAAGGCATTAAAATTTAGCAGACTTTCAAGTAATTCCTAAGAACGGTGACTATCACCTTGTAGTGAAATTCCCCTTGGCTAACAGAATGATGATTTAACTCTTTCCTCAGAAAATTAAAATTACATGACAAAAGAAAAGCTACAAGAGTTAGCAGGGAAAGATAATGTTAAATACTTTCAGAAGGATGAATTTTTAAATCCTGATCTGCATAATTGGAAAGAATAAAGCAGTACTGTCCCCATGCCCAAATCTATTTAAATAATCTTGTTTTAAACCAGCACTGAAAATATATTAGGTCTTTCATACTTAAAGTCTCTACCATAAAGTGCTAGCAGCTCTGTTAATGAGAATCCAAGAGAAAGATAATAAAGGTGTTCAGATCTGCATGGTATTTTATGACCTAAAGCATTTCCTTTGTTAATGGCAAATTTTATTTTATATTTGTAGGACCTGGTGTTCAATAAATGCATAGACAACACATGTCAAGTTTAATGAGCCTGCCATGTTTAATAATTAAAATGTTTAACAAACAGTATAAGAATTCCGGCTACATCCTGAAGCAGGAGACCAGAAAAACACAAATACCAAATGTCCTTTCCTCCTACTTTTGCTCAGAGGTTCATGTAAACATAGGGAACTGCATCTGGCTTGAATTTTCCATCTGAAGCTACATTAAACAATTTTGTTCTCTTGAGACCTACAAAAGAAAGCATGTTTCCCACACACAGCCACCCTTCTTTTATCAGCAACAAACCTCTGATCCTTAGAAGTTTTACCTAAATATATTTTTTTTTTTTTTTTTTTTTTTTTTAAGAAATACAGCTAATGGATCTGATTCCAATTCTTTGGCTGTGGCTGAACCCCACGTCTTCCATAGAGAGCTCTGCATACGCTTGTGTTGCTCTGCCTGAGACAACTTGACCCCATATAAGGATCACTCTGATTGATAATCCTACATTTCTGTTCCAAGACTGATCTCCATAATTGCTTTCTCACCAGGATATAGGATGGTTGTATCTATCTTGTCAACACCATGCTACTATTTGCAGAGAACTAATATTCCCTTGGAACCTACTAACTGTTTATATAACAAAGCAGTGGGCATCCCTTTTCCAAGGGGTCATATTCAGAGACCCCACTGCGAATTCGAAGATGACCTAAAGAGCCTCCAGGCAGTGTGAATTTACTATTGGGGGTCCAGAAACTCCATTACCATGTATTTTTAGCAGACTCTTTTACTAAGTAAAAATGCCCAGCAGAACCTGATACAGCTTGTGTGCTGTAAGAGTGGGGTCTTTGCTTCACACACCCTCATACTTTCAGCTGTGAGATCAGATGGTCAGAAGTAGTCGTGTGTCCCAAAACCTGCATTATAGTCAAGCCTCATAAATGTCTAGCCACAGTATAATCAGATCATCTACATCCACTCTTGTGATAGGACACCACTGGAAATTCCTATTCTCTAATAGCTTCCTTTAAAAATCAGTCTACTTCTTTTGCCATCTACCATAAAGTCAGATCAATATGTTTCAACATAATCTATCTATCATTATGGTATAGTAGTCCACACAGCATAGAGGCTTTCTTGACAAAAATAGCATCTGGATGCCAAATCTGACCCTCCATCTAATGCAAAAAAACCCCAAATAAACAAACAAATAATCCCCAGGAACCCACTGTTATAAGGGCTGAGGGTGGACAATAATCTGTACTGACACAGAAAAAAATCTGGAAACTAAGACTGACTGTGTCTATGGGTCACACCTCAGATGATAGACACTACTTTAAATTCTGCTGCTGCTTCTTGCATATCTGTAATTAGGTATTTTAACACACCCAAAAGTATTTTGTCAGCCTAGCCTTATCACTATAGCTTCTCTTTTCAACCTGTAGTCAGAACCTGATGAATCTGTAGACTGTTTGTAAAAGATCCTACAAGGTAACTAAGAGAAAATTCTTTCATGCTAAATAATAATTAGTGAACAGGAAATTCCCAAAAGGAGATCGCCACTGGAAAATACGTAAGTCTGTAAACTCAAAGCATTAAAGTGCTGAAATGAAGAGCCATTGAAATGGCCTACAAATGGTTCAGTGTATTTTACATATCACATGGAAATTAATAGTAATAATAATAATAACAATGACAATAACAATAGCAATAACAATACATGGGATAAAGAACATCTTAAACTGGTATAATGTAGCCGATCTTTATTGATTTTAATGAGATCATTCTGATTAACATGAGCTTAGCATCTAGTATTTAGTCTCTCCTTGTGCCAGGAAAGGTTCTTGCCTGTACAAGCCAGATGTGTTTGTGTTTGGACTCAGACCCTAAGCTGTTCATCAAAAGAGGATCATTATTTCTACATAATTGCTCAGATGGCTCTAAATGTAGCACCATAATAAGGAATCTAAAACTGTTACAGGATTTTTCAGACTTAACTCTTTGATGGATATTTAAATTCTGGAACACTTAGTGTCTGTGTTCTTAGGTTTACTTAGAATACAGGCCCATATCTAAAGCTGTGATCCCAAAAGGCCCCTGCTGAATTGCCATGTAACTGCAGAAGCACTTAAACACCATAGGTCTCTTGCTCTATTTTATGTTGAAACTGTTCTGAGCTGTCTTTAGCAGTTTTCTCAGAAACACCAAAGTTTCAGTAATGCTTAGTAGAGCGATTCATTAGTGAGCACGTGTTGGGTCTCCAAACTGGCTGTTGTTCTTCCTCATACTCTTCTGAGATTCTGCTTTGCAAGGTGTGCTCTGAAACTGGCAACTGATATTCTCGTAGTATACAATATACTGAAAGCATCTCCAGCCCCTCCTCTTGGAGGTATATCCATGTGCTGACAAAATAACTAAGAAATTTTAAGCTTGAGAGAGAAAAGCGTGAACAAGAGTGAATATGAGCATGTTTCCAGATTTATGAGGGAACAAAAAGAGATAAAAAGAAGTTGTAGAAAACAATGGAAGGAACAGAAAAATAATTGCAGAAAAAAGTTTATATGGAAAGCCCAGACTGTGGGCAAAGTGCCAAATGGAACAAGTGGATTAAAAGAGGAAAAGAGTAAGAAAGAAAATATAATATAGAGTATGAAATTGATATTTTCTTAACAGAAGAAAGTATACTGAGAAGGGGGACATCTTTAATTCTGTTTTTAGCTATGCCACTAGTTGTTCTGCTTACCAAAAATCCATATAAGTTCTCTTTTTGCTTTAACTTTCTCATCTGGATAAAAGGGACTAAACCAGAGACTTTATCTCAGATAAAGTGAAAGCATCTTTATATTTTTAGATATAAATAATGCCATTAATATCTTAAATAGAGTTGGACATGCCAAACTGGGAAAAAACCCTCCTTATCATGATTATGTTGTCCAAAACATCATTCAAAAACTGAAGTAGATATGACGGTGAGAGTTCAGACTTTGTGTCTGTACTTTCTCACACCCCAAGTAATAACGCTGTTGTGACCAAGAATAGAAAGTCTGGTAAAGAAATTCTGATGTGAGAAGCCTGAAATGCTGTTCAGGAAGATACCTTTGGGTTAAAGATTTCAAAAGGCTTCCCCTGAGCAGCAGAATCTGTTCAGTCCTTAAAGGGACTATCTGACCTGAACAGTCTTTTAAGTTTCCACAGGGAAAGAAAAAATGGTTACTAGTAGACACTCATCTGGGCCGATGCAGGTGCAATAAAATCGGCCATGGGATTGACAGCAGGATCTCTTCCATATCTTGTCACCATGAACTTGTGTAATTTATTTGGTAGCACTACACCATGACCTTTTTAGCCTAACTGATAAATCCATACTTGCTTAACAATTCCTTCTTACTGCAGAGCCTGTGACTGGAAGGTTAAGGTAATAAAAATCAAACATCAACAGTGCTGTATTTAGTCAAAAAGGTTCATTCCACCTGAAAGAGCAGGGGCAGGGGATGCAAGGGGAAAGAAGCTGAATAGGAAAAACTGCAGAAAGTAAAGCTGTGAAGAGGTTTGAATCCAATCTCTGAATTTCCTAGATGTCTTCAGTTTATCAGACCACTCAAAGGAAGCGAACAGAATGAAAACAGTTCAGGAAAGAGAAGGAGATGACACTTTCAGCTACAGTCTGAATACTAGGATGTCTTAAACTGAGCTTTCTGCAAGTGGAACTGTTAAAGTCAAATTTTGCAGTTTTTTTCTGCTCAAAGTAATCAGACTTGTGCAGGCAGTGAATGTAGAATCCACTGCAAAAACACCAATGAAAGAATCTTGGCCTATATTCCCAAGCTGGCATCCAGAGGTAACCCAAAGCACAGTAAAGCCCCCTTCATCTATTCTCATTTGATGGAAAAACAGCAATCATTACCATTCCTCCTACTACCACCCAAAATAATCTGCCCTTCATATTCAAGAAGAAAAGGTTAGCTGTATAGTCTATCTACTAACTCAGTTGATATAAAAACTGCATTAAAATGTATAAAAGTATTCCCGAAGTCTCAGACTGACAGAACAGCAAAACATTTGGGTGTACTATTTTTCACTTTGCTTCTGAGCTAAGATGTTCTTTTGACGAAGCAAATTTGTTCTCAACTGCTTGTTGGTCAGTAGAGCTCCTATGAACCTAGTACAGGTACTAAAACTGAGCAGAGGAGGATGAACATTCGTATTTTCTCATGCTTATTTAGGTGGGGTTTGTGCCTTTAAGTAAACATGCCTTCAGAGAATTCAGCCTATTTCAATATTCTTAAAGGACACGATATACCTCTGTTGTGATCCTGAGTATTAAATTTCAGAATCTGACAACTAGGGTCAGCACAGAACAAGCAAGTTTTCTTTCCTTCCCTAATGCTGGAGCTATTGTGTATAGAGATAATTCCACACTATAATTTAAAACAAATGAGCACCTAAAATAATCCTGAAAATCCAGAACAGTACCTCGGGTTAGCGTTGCATAGACCCATCTAAGATAACATGTTGTAAGGGTCAGTCCCACAATCTTGGAAAAATCTGTTGGCATTGGACAGTCTGCTAGTCAATATGGAAGGAAGAAGAAAGGAAACTGTAACCTAGTGCCAACGTAGAATATTTCCATAGGCTGCAGAACATAAAAAACACCTAAAAAAACTTTCAGAAGGTAGTCTAGAAACATCCATGCTAAAAGAAGTAGGATAAAAAAGGAGATAGTGTTCCTTTTGCAACCATTTTTCAAAAGAAAAGCAGCAAGACTGAGCAGCTGCAAGAAAAGAACTTAAAAGATAAAATGGATTTATATATAAATGTTATAATTTTATAACACTTCTGTGAGGGTCCTAAACTTTATCTGCAAAAATAGTCTTCCATAAAGTTCATCTGTAAAGATCCTTATAGTTGTTTTAATTGAACTTTTAATTAGGCTGCATATATTATTGAAAATGTTTCCACTTTGATTATGTGTAGAGAAGTGTCTCTTTGCCCATGTAAAAAGACCAAATTGGCATTTGCTTCCTATCTCCTTCAGAGCATTCAGATAAGGATAATTGCATTAGTTCCTGTCTAAACGATGTTTCAGACTGAAGCCCTAGGGCCAAAGTACTGGGTTTTAATTGGCTGCACTACCCAGTCTATTCATGTAGACACATTAAATTAATTACTATATTTTGAAAATGCTTCAACAACAACTTTTAATCACAAAACAAGGAAAAAGCCTCTGGAATACCACTGAAACTTAAATATAGGCTGTCTGGAGAGTCAGCTATGGTACTTTGTATAAAATATTGCTTTTGAAAATCAGAGAGGAGGGGAAAATAGTTCTTTTTTATTATTCCTGGATGATTTTGCCATTAGAAATGCCAGTTTCATGCTGTTTTGAACATCAGAATTTTGCATTATGATTACTGTAATGTGCCACTTTTTTTCTACAGCTCAACTAATTAGCCTATTCATAAGGCAAGTGTCTTGTGGTTATAATAATCTGCACCTGCACACTTGACCACTGCTTTGACATAATAGTTCTAAAATATGCAAAATAAATATAATTCACAATGCTGTCTGCTTCTGTGAACTTAGGTTTTGCCAGGCAAGTAGTACAGCAAGCCATCATTTTTATGTAAAAATCTGGAAAAGGGATTTTTTTCTGTTTTTCTTAGAAAACAATTCCTAGGAGTTATTTCTGAATATCCTAACATGTAGATTCTACCTAGGCAAAAAATGGAAACCCTTTTTAATCAAGAAATCTTATTTAGATCAAATAAAGAAGTGTCCAAATTAATGTCCAGTTTTTAATATGAAAACTTTTTATCCTTTTATTGTTAATCGATTTTTATTAAACATATCAATGTTTTAATTTTCTTTTAAAAATTTAATTTCATTTTTAAATTTACATAGCAATGTGAGACAATTTTAGCCTGGTTTCTCATGAAAGCAAAATTTATGTAATAATCCTACATATATGTGAAGTTTTTACAAGTTTTGTAAAAGAAGATGGGAGAAAATGTTCACATGTCAGACAATTCACAAGGGAAAGAAAACTTATATATGACCTAACACAAAAGTCTACAACTACCAGCTACGATATCATTTGCGTCAATACCAATGAAACCCAAGACATGAGCCTGTAGGGTATGTGTTTAATTTGTTCTTCAGCTCAGGGAAATTCTTGCTCTCACTTTGGTATCTTGGCAAATTAATACATGTATTAATTTTCAGGAATGCAAAATCAGAGTTTTGTTGTTAAGAAGATGACAGGTGACTACCAATGTTGAAAGTCATATTTCTCATACAAAGCAGACTAAAAAAATCAGGCTACAAAAAAGTATCCTGAGTCTGTTCTGCCCCAGAGAAGTTACTCTTTCTACTAGCTTGTCAGAAAATATTGTGAACAGTGCCAAAGCACAAACAAGAAGGAAAAAAAGCACAGTAGCTCAAGAGGAATATGAAATTTGGTTATTGAGTCTGTAGGAATATGCAGTCTGGAAAAGAGGTGGAAGCCTGAGTTACAGCCTTCTTACAGCACCACTGATCCAAAGGTTAGCAAGTTACAAGACTCTCAGAGGAGGACATGTCTTAGCAGTATGACAAGAAGAGAAAAGTGAATGCATGATCTTAAGCACAGAATGCTGTTTTCATCAGCTAAGGTTCCTTTAAAAGATGTAAGTATAATAAGGTGGGATGGTAGACTTATCTCTACAATGAAGTCAAACAGGTAAACAAGCTCAAACAGAAATGTTCCACTTAAAAAAAAAAAAAAAAAAACAAAACATATGAAAGATTTAGTATCATAGTTTTATTTTCTTTTCAGTTTCAGGTATGTGGCACTACATATGTAAGCAAGCACGATACAAAGAGTTTCAGGCAATTTATCCTTCATTAATTACATTCATCATCAAGTGCATCGTCTTCCCCTTTAGGTTAACCTGCTCACTAATGATCAAGACTAAGCTTAGACTTCAGCAATGTTCCATCAAAAGAATTCTTATTGTACCGAAAGGAATTCACAGAGCTAGCTTAACATTTATTGCTTTTATTTCCAGCACTAACAGCAGTGGATGAGTCCCAGTGGTGTCTCCCAGAAACATGTAACGAATCAGTTTTATAACCATTACAATATATTCTTAATAGCTTTAAGAGGCAGGATTCTTACTCTGCAATTATTGTGGAGAGCTAAGCTCAAGCTACCCTGACATGTAATGCATTTGTATTTCAGTTGGCTAATAATAATTAGTTAGTTTGGCAGAAATCTCAGGAGAGAATCGATCAGGTCCTGCAAAAGCACGCATAAAACTCATCTCAACCCCGGAGCTGATCACAATGACAAGTGGACAACAGTGAAACTGTTGGGACTGCCTCTTTCATATCTAGTTTCTTTCCGACTGTAGAGCAGAGGCAGATCAGTTCAACGTTGATTAATTTCATTTTAATCAAAGAAAGATGGGCCCAAACTGTCTCCTTCTGTCCTTGTCATTTACCATGAATACATGATACGGAGATAAAACAGTGACAGGTACATGTCCTAGACCAAACTTCTGTGACCACCAGTGTTTTTGGATGTGGACTTTAGCACTTGACAGATAGTGTTCATAGCACGGTATATTGAAAATGTTCAGCCTAAAATCTGTATCAGTCCTATATAATTTTCTTTATAAGCTGCAAATGGTTTGAAAGAACTGACCGAAATTACTTGTTCTGTGCATAAGGGTTACAGGCATTGAAAGAACTTTAAATGGGCCCATATTTTGAACAAGTGCACAGAAGTTGCTGTTATATTTGAGAAGGGATTTGTCTCACCAAATAATACTTGTTTAAAAGTTAGGCCTCTAATCTAAGATACTTATCTATATTCTCTGAAATAAATCAAGAGAGTGAGACATACTTTTCATTCTTTTTCAAACATATCTTAACAAGACGGTTGCATTTTGCTAATAAAAACTAAAGCTTAAATTTTGGACAGCAAAAGCTAGGTGAGGTAAATTGCACTTTATGTAGGCAAAACAGACTACATGGCTATAAAACAATCTTAGAAGGAAACAAAGAAATTAAGGGTCTGTAGAGAAGTAAAAATTTCTTACTTGAGGAAAATCATATATTATGTTAGGTAAAAAAACTACACCTTATGAAAAAGAAAAAAATTATAGAAAAATGTCTGTATTTAAAGGACTGTAAGAGGTCGTTACACTTGCAGATTATTCTTCTACTAAAGAAAATTAGATTTATAGTAATATTTCAAACAATAAATTTGCTTTTTTTACTGAAGTCTTAGGAAGAGTTTCACATTATAATTGAAAAGAAATACGGCAGTATTTGTATACAATGTAATAATGTTTAACACAGACTATTAAAAAGATCCCATTCAAAGTTATTCATTACACGACATTCACCAGATCATATAAAATGAACATAATAGCTCCAAATCCTAAAGGAATAACAGTAAAATGGATGACACTGGTTCTGATTCCACAGATATTGCCTGCTCTTGAAATAACAAATAAACACTGCAGTCAGGGTTGAGATTTTTATCACTTCTCTCGTGGCATTTGATTAAATTTAGGATTTTTTTTCCTCCCTCTTAAAAAGGCAGCTTCTAAGATCTTTTGACCACCTGAAAATGTCAGAACTTATTTTTTGAGAGGTAGATTTCCGTCTTCCTGCCTGCAAAGAAAACTTCAAAACGAAGAAACTTGAAGGTAGAAAATCAAAGGCAAATAGTAGTCTCATTAAAACCTCATCATTTTTAATCCAGTCTTCTGATATTACGATGCCTCGGTCCTGATTCAAATGTATTTGCAACTGCATCACAGAACAGAATTTTTTGACTATAACCTTTCCTTACTTCCGTTATAGCAGAATCAGCAATTCTACCGGCATCCAATGGGAATAACATGGAGGGGCCTGGGAGCAAGGAGCACTGTATGTATATTCTAGTGCCTGTTCCTATAGCCGCTCAGGTATTTTAGCCCAGGATTGGGAGTTTTAGAAAGGTGAGTTGTGAATCTATTCAGGAAGCAAAGCAAGTTAAACTGCCATTTCCTACATCCTGAATGCTCTACCAGCTGAATGACTGAAAAAAAGTGAGAAGTTACCATCCCCATGGGATTCAATATGCACATTTGTGCAGATCTCACTCTAGTATACCTACGTCTTCACTGATTTAGGATTTATACATCCTTTTTATTGCCTTTGCCTCTGAAAAACAAACAAGCACTAACCAGTTGGAAAATAGTGAGTGTACTCTTATTTTTTTGCTCTTCCTTTTTTTTGCAGTTTTCAAAAAATAGAAAAGGCAAAAGATTCAAATTAGCAGAAGTCAATGGGTTATGTAACACAAAAGCCAAAATATGCCTTTGTAATAGCTAAGCATTTTAGGACGGATATAATATCTGACCGCTATATGAACAACAATAAAACAGATGGGAGCAATACTTAGCGAATTATTTGTGTTTGCCTTTCACTGACCCACTACTGTGAGAAGTAAACTACAAGTAAAAAATAAAGGACAATTATCAAGAAGAAATACATTGGATATTCTGGAAAAGAAAATTCACAAAATGTTCTCTCCACAGTAGTGGGGACTCAATTAAAATGTCTCTGGTTTAACACAGCACAGCAGCAAAAACTCCAAATACCACAATGATTTCTCTCTCATCTTTGAGGATTCAGAAGTAGAGCTATCCCAACAGAATACATGTTCTTCAACACAGGGCCAAATGCAAGCTTAATATAGATGTATTCACTCTAATGGACTTTTTTTTTTTCTTAATTGAAGTTTTGACATATAGCTGTACAAAACTGGCAGTGAAATGTGCTAGAAAAAAAGCTGAAGTATGCATTTAAGGAAAAAAAAAATCAGATAATTAGGACTTGCTATTTAATGAATTATTTTTTCCCAAGAGAACCCCTCTTTGATTAAACCAATGAGAAATAGCTAAAAATACAAATACTTTCTGAGATGCTGAATTAAACACTATGAAATATAAAAGATTTGGTCCTAGCTGTGGTCCTAATCTGGTATTCAACCATATAAGAATACAGCTGAGTATCAGCATTCAGAAAATTACCTTCTTTGAACTTCGTAAGGTTATTTGTGAATGAAATTACTCTTTTGTGTTTCTAAGAGTAGGCTTGTCTATAGACAATTCATACTGAAATTGATGTAAGTTTGACCTAGCAGTCACTGTGTGGTTTGGTTTGGTTTATCATTAGTAAAAAGATAATAAGTATAAACCATAGAATTACATATTAATAGGTAAATGAAAGAGGATATGTCATTGTTATAAAATTATGTCAAGAATACTGATAAGTAGTTATTATTAAATAACTACCATAGTCCTTTCCTTCAGTAAGGATGAACAAGGCTAACAGAAGGGATCATAGAACCCAATTCAGCTGATGCTATGTAAGTTTAAAGTAAAGCCTCCCTCTGCTTTCATTCTGCAGAAAGGGCCGCAAAATATGTTTTTTAATTTGGAATAATTTTCTAATGATGCTGAGGTGCCTAACTAACATTAATACCCTTGAGAATATAATTCCTAAGCAATAAGGTATGGCTTTGCATAGGTAGCAGAAAATATGGATAAGAAGGTGTCATTCTTGCCTTTAACTTTTTAAAAGAGAAGAACATAGCAGACATTAGCAACAAGTAGTGATGTTGTGGTCTCTGCTCATTTCACTGTTCTAGTCATTAAAATGTGGAGATCTGCAAGAGCAGTGAAAACTTATGATCTAGCCGTGTGTGCTTCTAACTGAACAGAGGATATACTTATCATATCTATCCTTCAATTTGCATGTCAGGTAATGTTGTCAGTTTTATACTGACAGTTAACAGGTATAATGTGGTGTTAATTGAATGACCTTTCAGTTATAAGTGATTGAAAAATTAACTTCTTCAGCCTTAAATCACATTCTCACTGTGCAAATTAAGTGGAGAGATATCCTTCCAAAGTATCTGCAAGCCCTGTAGCAGTACTAAGAAGCAAAAGGTACAGCTATCTTGGAGATGAATTATTAATATAGTTTCTGGAATGGCAAGGATATGAGACAAAAGGGAGACTAATTACTCCACAATTATTTAAAAAACCACCTAATACTCAAAAAGGAGAACAGCACTACCAAAACTGAACACACCCACCCACCCCAAAATAAAAACAAACAAACAAACAGAGAAAATTTTTGAAGCCTGACTTCCTTTTTGTTTTATTTTAGTGCAACTTCTTTGATATTTACTCATTTCTCCATGAACCATGGTTATGAATCCAGACTATTTTAAATCACCAAAGTTTGGGTCAAATCTATTGCATTATTTCCAAAAAGTAGGCTCTTAAATTGATACATATTCTGTTTAACAAAAAAAAGAAAAACAAAAGAAAAGAAAAAGGTAAAAATAGAAAGACGTGACAAACCTGGACTTCAAGATTATGGGAGATCTTCAGTATTAACTGTCTTCCTTATTCCACACCTAGCATGCATCCTACATGTTATTTGTAAAGATAGGAAAAAAAAAAAATATCCAAGAAAAGAAATCCCATTCTGAAGCAATACAGTTAAGTCATTTTTTCATTATCACTTGAACATTGCTAACATGGGCTGCTATGGAGTTGTTCAGAAGGCTGTGAAAGGCAGGAGGTCCAAAAGTTGTCTAGCCACTGTTCTCTGTGCTGCACCTATGCTGCCAGTCAAAACGCTGTCTCTCTCTTGTTCTCAAGGCCAGCATTGTATCATTAGCTCTCTGTAACTCTCACACACATGCATGTAGTGAATTCAGTGTGAGCTCTGGAGCTCCCTGTTTGAAACCGGTGGAAGAAGGCAGAGAGCAATAAGCGTTTTTCTTACGCTGTTCTCAAAGGAGGTGGTATCCTGTGCGGTGCCAGGAGTAGCACAGCCCGTTTCCCCCGATGATAATGCTAATACCATGTCTTCCTAAACATGGTTTACAACAGAAAGAAACATAGAGCATAAACCCTCCCCTCCTCTTTTTCCCCCTCTTCTTTCTTGGTGGACATTCAAAGTGGACTTCAGCCCACTTTGTTATCAGTTGTTTTTACACCTTACCTGCCTGGTACTGACACCAGGCAATTCTACTCTCCCTGAAGCAATGACGTTGGTAACTAAGGTCCAAACAAGCTATCATTATGCTTTTAAAATAAAACAATAAAACCCAAATCTGGCTTTTGCTAGACATTTACCACTATCACATGGAAAGGCCAAATTCTCTGAATGTTTCCATATTGGTATTTTATCAGCCTGAATTCAGTACAGGATTGTTTGTAAACATCACCTCCTGTAAAAGTTTCAAGCATTTAAAAACTACTTTCAAAACCATATTTAATTCTTTAACATCACTGGGCCCAGCATTATGAACTAAAGTAAATGTGTTGTAAGTATGTTGTAGGATTTCTTAGGCTAAGAAACTGGTCATCTTCAAGAATATATTTTTATATTTTTGACTGAAGTCATCATTTCACTTCTTGGCAGTTTCTGCACTGCAAATAAAAGTCATGTAAAGCTATTCCTATCAAAAAGTCTTGCAATCCAAAATATTTGGATACAAACCCAAAAAGCAGTGAATATCTGCTTTATTGAACTAATAATATACACTCTTCATAATATTACTGAATGTTCTTCTATATTAATTTCTGACACACAACTGAAATTTCAAAGAAAACTGTTTATATAAGTTATGTATGAACTGGAAAGCTTCACAGTTCTTCTGCAGATATAATGCTCTGAATTAGGATACATTTATTTGCTAATTATATTATACCATCCTATCGTTCTCATAAAGCAAATAATCTCTATCAACTACTCAGCAACCAAACTTGAACCTATTTATATCTTAGAAATTAGAGGTGTTCTCAGAAAGGGAATGTATCAATATTGTATCATCAGTATATAGAACAGCCAAAAAACCCCCCAAACCTTCTAACAATCTCAATTTGAGCTAATAAAATTGTCATACTTGTAATAATAATGTTCAGAAAATAATAAGAAATAGAAAAATCTACAGAAGCATATCACAAATAACTATACACCAGATTGGGCATTTTCCTCAAATACAACTGGTTGGATGGAAAAAAAAAAAAAAGCAGATTAAATGTTGTCTCCGTTAAACACATTTTCTTCATTATAAATTGTAGTAATAAAGTAAAAGCAGTCATGGAGTTTGAGCATCATTCAAGCCCTTGCTTCAGCAGCATTTTGTTTGATTAGGAAAAGCTCTACCAACAAATTTTCTTATTTGAAGAGAATTGATAATATAACCACTTGTAGAAAGGTGATTTTAATGGTTCTATATTTCATACTTTTACTGAAAACATTGAAAATGTTACAGAACTTATTTTCAATAGAATGGATTTTGTAAAGATAAAAAAACCCTCTTCCCAAAATAATAAAGAGTTTCAAAAAATTACACTTAAAATTCAGTTGAAGTGCTGCTGTTACAGGGATTGGGCATAGAAATTGAGAAATCCATATTATGTTTTCCTCATTCAAGTCTTTCAAAATAACAAGAGAAATAAAAGAAGGGAAAGAAATATGAGGTTTATAGAATGATCTGCAAATGACAAGTGTATTTGAAATGGCCAGATTATAAATTAAGTTTTCTTAAGAAATATTAATAAACTTGATCACATTCAAATCAACTCAATCTTTACAGGTCCATCTTTTTAGTAGGGTACTACTCAGCTTGAGGAAGAAAGTTGGGTTATACCTATTAGAAGAAAGGATTCTAATCATAAACCAAAATGCTGGATAAAGAAAAAGCAAAGTATTGTGCTTTTCTAATAGATAGAAATCCAGGCTTTATCTGACAACAGCTGTGAGAACAAAATCATGTTAATCTCATTGAATTGCAATTTTACTGTCCTTGGATCAAGAAAAACAGTATACTAAGTCTACACCGATGTAAGCAGATGATGCATTCATACAAAGAAGTTCGGCCTAACATATTTTTGTCTGACATGTATCATGCAATACGAGTGAACTGCATCTTGCTAGCCAGTATTCTTCAGTGTTCTCTAATGACTGCTTGGTAAGAGGTTGGAACAATTTTACATGTTAATATTGTTTTGTCTTTTTTATTCTTTCTGCTATAATTTCCCCCAAATGTCAATATGTATTTCATTGTGAAGAGTTTCTGATTGTTAAGAAGTAAGTAGCTGACTCTGATCACTAAATACCAAGGAATACAATGGATGATGGTCTTGAGTATAGTGCCTCTATCTGCTTTTCTGGATAGCTGAAAAAATGCTCAGGCACAAATGATCACTATGCCATAGTATAGCTGGAGGGCACTTCATCCTTACCTTGAAAAAATAAATGAAAGTCCCAGGCAACATAGTAGACATGGTGTCTATCATTAGAACATGCATCACTAAATCCCTCTGATAATTAAAATTCACAATTGAGACAAAATGATTCGGAGGCATTACAGAAGGCTGTCCCAGATTGTCATATATAGTTACTTCTTCTTGGACTTGTAATGGCTAATAAAATGTATTTCACAGACTTGTTCTCTTAAGCATATTCCACAAATAATTATGAATACATTTACTCTAACATCTCTTTGCTTCTTATTTATCAAGGTAATCTTACTGCTTTTGGAGAGAATATGAAGAAAATTAGGAAAAATTCATTGAAAATAAGAATAATTTCTCAACACTTGCCATAATCTTTAAATGTCATATTGGTAGCTACAGGCAATGAACTTCCAGGAACATTGTCACTCCCTACCTCTCTTGTTAATAAACTGTAGAAGAACACACAATAATCTCAGTAATTGTTCATGTCTCTGGACCACTCTCTTCATTCTTGCTCACTATGAGCAATGTAAGTATATAATTAAGCATGATCTATTCAAGGTCCTTTCTGCATATCAGAAATCCCAAAGCATCATTAATTGGAATGAACAGAGCATCTGGTTGCTTGTGATCTTATAGTTTCAGTGTATAGGATATTTAATTAACATAAATGCCCTCCCTCCCTTTCTCATAGGGGAATTAGCTCATTAAAATTTTCAAAAGTGAGAATCAGTCCTCCAGCAAACATTAACATTTGGGAAGGAGCAGAAGACTGGGCGGACAAAGCAGCCTGTCTTCTGTATGTTATACATTTGTCCCTTGGTGCTGGACGACACTCCTATTGCTCATTCATCTTAACCTTGAGGTAGGACTCTTTGATGTCCTCTTTAAAACTAAGTTGATCTACAATCCTTTTTTTTTTTCCATCTTGTGTCATGGTTCTTTTGGATCCTCTAGTTAAGTACACAGACCACCACACAATTCTACCTAATTAGTTATTATGTACCCAATTAGTAAATATTAGTAAACTTGACAATCTTCCACTGTCTTGTGGCCGTAACAACTTACTTGCTGGGTTCCTGAGTATTCTCTACTCATCTCCATCATGGCGTGGACATCCTGTCTCACCTGGGGAGCCTGCACACATGCAGTCCAGCTACATGTGATCTGAGTTCTTTGAATGCTTACTCATATCTGTGATTTTTACATGGCTAGATGGGGGTGGCTCAGACCATAATTCTGTCAAATCTCTTGCTGTTCATGTGAGCTGTACATGCATTTTTATGCTGACTGTCGCTTCTTCAGCTGGCATCCCAGAATGTCCTTATCCTTTGTCCGGGAACACCAGGACTCCTGCATATCGGTCGATTCCAGAGAGTCGAGGAACTGAGAGGTCTTTGTCCCTACAGGCTCGACTATCAGCCGAACCTGCACATTTGATCTTGAGGGGTGGATGGGGGAGCAGATGGTCACATCTTGCTGTCATTTGAAACACTGGAAAGTCACACACCTGACCTGTCACACTTTCTGCTTCTATCTCACTGAGCCACGTATTAAACAGACACACACAAGATCAGTTTGCCTTTATTGATTACAAATAAACCTGAAAATGACGTTCAGATAGAAGAGCTCTAACGCAATATAAAGTGCAGTGGTGTCAAAAGTTTTGCTCACTTTTGATTGCACTGATATGAATGACAGGAACTCTGTCATTTTCCCTCAGATTTGATACAATAAGTAAAGCACAACAGAGTTACACATTTTTATTTTCCCTGAGGCTTCCATGAAATATTAAGTGTTAGGAGCTGCTGAATCTGGTAGCCTCACAGCGGCAAGGCTGCCACAACCCAATGCCCCAAGGTCCAGCCTGCAGTAGAGCTGAGCAGGTATTCCCAACAGGCACTCGTACACAAACACACATAAACAGCACGGGCGAGCGTGGCCAACACGATCAACACAGAAACTCTCAGCACTGGGGCTAACGTGAACAGCACCAACAGCATCATCCTGGTCTCCCCCTCTGGCTGATCACGATGAAGATCCATTAGCGGGAAATAAATGCATATATATAATGCAGATACCTCTGCTAACTGGCTTTAGATAGTCTGCTGAGTAACGGACCCTTCAGCTGCTTCACACAGGGACACACACATGCAAGCAGGTCCCTCAGGCGTGGACCTCCTGGCCCCTCCAGAAGCCAACCCGCAGACCCTCTGCTCTGTCCAGAATCCATGCCAGATTAATTGTCCCTCCGACACCTGGCTTCCAAGCCACTCACTGGCTAGTTCTGCCTGATACTCGCTAGTGATCGCACACTGACTAGTAGCCACTCTAGTTGCTGGCACCACAGGCACGTGGCCCCGATAACCCACGGTCACCCCTCCTGTTAGGGGCACGCAGTCCCGTGCTGGCCCCACAGACATACGGGTCTCTATGGCCGTGGTGCAGTCCCGGTTTCTGGCACTCAGACCCCTGTACACACACATGCACGCAGGGTAGAGAGTCCCTCACCCAGGGGAAAGTTAGACATGGAAGTTAACAATAAGGACAGATGCAGGGCATGGCCAGGCAGGTGTACCAACAAGAGACCTGCTTGCACACAGCCAGCTCCTTTTTTCACCTTACCTCTCTATTTTTACACCCC